>JAACJN010000086.1:0-185335 GCA_013368555.1 Collybiopsis confluens | reverse complement strand
GAAATATCGAGGTGAGCTATAGAGTGGCGATGCATGAAAACAATATGCTAAGGGTAGTGGATGAGCGAAGAGACTGTTTGCACTTGAGCTGACTGCTCGTACCTCAATGGACTGTTTGATAGCTGCAAGAAATTTGAAGAGGGAGCACGAGGGTTCGTTGAAAACCAGCTGGGAAGACCATTGTTCCATAACAATAAAAGTCATACTCTCCTCTGCCATGTCAATCAATGCATGAACCGCTGAAGGGGAGGAATGAGTGAGTGAGCATGGAGAGTGAAGACGGGAACGGCGAGAGCTCACGGATGCAGTGGTTCATGGGGTGCCTCCTCATCGGGTGTGAGGACAGGAAGCGGATAATATCAAGCTCTCGACTGGCTCGATGGACAGCTTTCACCATCATCTTGGTGCCGTCAATAATCCTGGTGGCTCGAAAGAGGTTATCGGGCTGAGTATGTATATGATTATGACTGGCTGGCTGTGTAATTCCTGGGCTGGTGTACTTACCAAACCGGGGTCGGGACAAAGTGCGTCGTCGTCGAGTCCCCTTAGCCATTCCGAAACACTTCTGGGAGCACCGGATTGCTTATAATGGTCCTTGACATCACGAACGGTATCAAGACGAAAACCACGACGTTTGAAGAGGGGGAAATATTTTGGCCAGTAAGGCTTAAGACGGTAGTTTACCTCATCTTCGTCAAAGGATGAATCGGAAGAAGGGGGTGAGGGCCAGACACCGGGGGACATGGAACTCTACGGGTCTAAGGGGGAGTGGGTGCATGGGTGAGGCGGCCTGGATGACGGGTTGCCTATAAAGGGTTGCTGGGATTGCGTAAAACTGAAAGGGCTGGACAGGCGAAAGAAAAGATAACCTTTGGGAGGTAAAGAGCTCATTCCGACCTTCGCGTCCAGCCATAAAGATGCGATCGGGTTAAATGGCCTGCAGCCGCATTTCGAAAACACTTTCCTTTTCGGGAAACACAGTTTTTACCAGCCTACCAGAAAAGGCATCCGGCTCTCACGCATAACTTGGCCACGTGGCTGTCTACACCAAGCGAATTAGCGCGGGAAGATCTTGCTCTGTCACCGCCATGGAAGAGGGCACAAAGTCCAAAAAGACTGTCTTCGTCGGCGGTATTGGTGAAGACGTCGACGAAGGTATAATCATTCAACATTTTGCAACCTTTGGTCCGTTCCACTGCTCTCCCGTGCTCTCTTATTCTAATCTAAACGGTGCCGGCCATCTGTCCAGGTGATGTTATCGAAGTTCAACTCCCCTCTGCAACCACGGATCCGAATCGTCAAATTGGTAGGAAGTTTTCACCTTCCCGTTCTATAATTGAAAAAAAAGTGGTCGTTATTCAGAGGGCAAACATCGGGGTTTCGCGTTTGTGACATACAGCTCAGCATCTGATGCTCAAGATGCTATCGACAACATGGATTTGAACGAACTTCGAGGACGTGTCATCAAGGTCAACCTTGCCAGGCCAATGAAGACACCCACGCAACTAGGAGGAAACAGAGCTGGTACGCGCGTGATTTCTCTTACTTTACCAATCGCAGTCTTATTTACCGGGTCCGCGCGCGCAGTATGGGAATCAGAAGAATGGCTCAAACAATATGTGAAGCCGCTAAATCAGAGCGGAGGTTTGTCTATTCGTTTGAGAAATACAAATCTATTGAACCTTAGTTTATCCCCTTTCACAGGTGTTCAAGGCCGCAATGCGGCTAAGCAAAGTGGTGGAGAATTAACACCTCAAGATGGTGACGAGGTTATGGAGGAATAGTCGGGTACGGTCCTTCTGGCCGATAATTTGGGACATTTGACGGTGAGAGATCCTTTTCATCTCAAGCGATTCTTCCCATTGAACAAGTTCCTAGTTCATCCTTACCTATAATGGTATCTTTTGTTACAAAAGCCTGGGCAGCTGAACCACCCATCCAGATCTTCGACCGATGCTAGTCCGAAGTAGCCTGGCGGTACCGAACTCTTTCGCCGATATCATCTTCCTTTTGCCATTCAATTCCTATATCACGGTGGACCCACGAATAGATAATGTGATATAAGCGATACTCGTTCTGGACGAGGTACGAAACATGTGGGCCAAGGGTAATAACAAATGCGCTGTAAGATCTTTACGCCATCTTGGGGTCTGTATCAAACTGCTGTCTTGCTCGCTTTATATCCTCCTGCGCGAATAAAAGCTCTTCCATCCGAGCGAGCTTCTTTGCATCCGCAGGACGAGAAAGAGCCTTCCGAAGATCCTCGATAGATAGCCGGCTTTTGCGACCAGGTCCTGAGGCAGCATGACACTGTAATGACAGGATATCAAGATGAAAAGATCCACTTATTTGGAGATGATATATACACACCATATCAACGATGTATTCAACAAGAATCTCCTCCATGACATTGACCGTGTCATTCGCTGGATTGCGGTCATCTCCGAATCCATACATGAGATTCCTTACTGGCGGAAATAAATTTATTAAAAAAAACAGAAAATTCCTGTTTCTACACACATTCTTTGGCAAATAGCCCTTTTGTGCTCGAAGGTCTCTTCCCCCCTCGGCCCGTACTAGTAGAAGTACCACTATCTCGTGTCGTCGTGTAAGAAGAAGTGTATGGAGTGTATGCTGGTCTTGCGGCAGATGTAGGTATCGTGGCAGTGGTGGAGGTAGCAGTGGCAGGTGTCGCTACAGTTGTTGAAGCTGGCCGAGTCGAAGTTTGGGCTACCGCATAATTGCTGTACGGTGGCCACTGGTAATAGTATGGCTGGTACGTGCCATAAGAGTATGTTGCTGTCGTTGGGGTCGACTGAGCCCCCGGAGTCACTGGTGGAGGATAATACGACATTGAGGAAGAAAGGCGAGTGTAATCAGTCGAGTGTGGGAAATAAATTCGAGCCGGCTGAGATGCCGACGTCCGATTAATTCGAGTGCTTCTCCATAAAAACGATGAGGTGTAGCCGCAAAGTAGATACTCGAGATCAATTTACATCCACACCGTCGCCTTTCTTTCCGTCAAGTTCCAAGGTTCTAGCTCTTTCCATCAAACCTTTCAGTTTCTCCCATTCCTGCTCAATAATCTTTCTTTGGTCGAGCCAGTCGCATATGCCATCTGCGTCATGCAAGTCCTTAGGGGGCTTCAATCCACCAACCCAAGCGACTCTAACAAAGCGACCAGCACCCTTCTCCTGCTCTGAGATATGCAAATCATCCACTTCGTCTCTGATCGTTTTGAAAAGCATGTGCTACCCGAAAAGTTCAATTTTGGAATTGGACGATGAGAGAAAAAACAGTTACTCACCTCCCAGTGAGTGAGATCGTGATACACCCTCGTCCGACGCGCGCAAAACCTGGACGGTATTCAATCGAGACAGTGGTTATACCTTTGAAGGAACTTACCTTCCCAGGTGATATTCAGGTCTACTGCTATTTTGGTTCACAGATTCCTCATCTTCATCTCCAGAGTCTTGGTCGTCATCCAGGTCCTGAGAAAGGAAGGTTTTATTTTAGCACGAATAGTGAACTCCGAGCTTGTACCAACTTCATATCCCAGACGATCATAAGGCTGCCCTATTTTCAACGGCAATCAATTAGCAAAAGAGAAGCGAGAAGAAGGAGTGAATAAACCTAAGAGGCGGCCTACTAAGGTAGACGTTCTCCCACCCAGATGGCAGGCATCGCAACCTGGGACACCAAAATCCAGCTGAGTCAAGTCAAATTCGGGATACTTTTCCAACGAGCCCTTGTAATCTGGTCTCCAAACAGATGAGGCGACCAGAGAATCCCGGAGGCCTGTTATTTTCCTTCGGGCAGCGATAAGAGGGACAGAAAAGTATTCTTCATCTAGGTGGGCCGGAGCGTTGAATGATTGCAAAAGGATTGAAAAAAATATACCGACTCTTCATCTGCTGCTCCATAAAAATATGCCGTTCTGCAGGAGGATGCACGGCTGTGTGTACGAAAAATTGGAAGATAGTCTTGAAATGATAAGATAAATCTTGATGAGTATCCATACTGAATTGGGTGGGGAGGGTCGCGACTCCCGCGCCGCCGTCTTCGACAATAAAGCTTTCGGAACCGTCGGATTCGTCAGAGCCGTCAAAAAGGCTGTCGCGTTCACTGGCAGGAGCTGCCCCTTTGAATGGTTGTGCGGTATCGTCGTCGTCTTCTTCTTCTTCTTCTTCTTTGTCCTCATCCTCCGAACTCATTGGTTTTCCTTGCTTTTTCCTGTCGTATGATAGATAAACAATGAGTTGAAGTGGGTATGAGTGATAGTCATGTACGTTTGAGCCTTTCCAAGTTTTTTCTGAAATTCTGTTTTTTTATCGCGAGAACGAAAGCGATTTTCGATGATGCCTTGCAAGACTTGTTTAAAAGACCGACTTGAATGGTAACAAGCGAAAGCTTACGTTCCGGTTCCACTTCATCAGATTCGGTATCACTTCTGGGAGCAGGTCGGGATCCCTTAACAAGTTTGCGACGACGAGGTTGAGGAGAGCGTTCTCGCTCTGATTCTGATTCTAGTCGCTTTGCTTTCTGGTTGGGCTTGACTGAGACTTTGGGTTTCTTCTTCTCCCTGGGCTCCGCCTTCTCCTTTCCCTTGGGCTCCTTTGCGGATGAACGCGTCTTTCGTTTGACTGGTTGAACTTCAGACCTTCTGCATCGCTATCTACCACGTTCCTTCGTTTCCTCTTCCTTTTGGTGGGAGAGGGAGTGTCGTCGTCGTCGTCTGGTTTCTGAGGTTCCAGTTTGATAGCACCAACATCTGAAACGTCGGATTCCACCAAAGGGGAGATGGGGCCCTTGAGTTTTCGTGGTTTGACGGAGACGCAGTGGAATTAGAAGCTGCGAGGCGACCTGATAATTCGTTTGTTTTAGTCGAGGCATTGGGAGCCAAGACCTCATAAGCGCCAACTCTCGTGCCCAAATTAGTGGGCGCTTGGAAATTACATGGCACTCCGCATAGACACCGATTTACCTTCGGTTCGTGTCTCTGCGTCACTGCCGTCCCCGACATTCGGCAAGCCTCCTTCATCACCCCGCCGCGAACCTTCACTGAAGAACAGAGGGAGTGAATCCAGAAAACTGCTCGCTCATGTCCTCGACCAAATTAAGCACAGACCAGTACCTCCTTCGGTCTACGAGGGTCTGATAGACTCGGTCGAGACACCAAACGCCAAAAAATTCAGGAAAAGGATGGGCCCGGCGTCAAACGATCAAAGCGACGATGAAGAAGAGGGAAGCTTTTCCACCGATGCTACTTTTGACCTCATGACGAGGCTCAGAGACTTGTTGATCATCTCTGCCTCCCAAGGTTGGCAAATTTTTGACGATAGGTGAGCCTTTGGCCATGTTTCTATCTGATATACTAAGGCTCCCTGTAGCGACTTGCAGGATCCAAATGTACGTCGCACTTCGAGCGGTGGCCGATTCTCTTCTCCGTTTCGGCGTTCAGGGCTTCAGCCTAGCGGAAAACGATCTAGATCTCCTTCGCCAGATCCCAGAGCCCAAAACACTCGCACGAGTCTCTTGTCGCAGTGTATAAACGCCATTTCCTCTGTCGTACAAGACGACTGCAGATTTCGAATCGCATCTCCCCGTCCTTCACGTCCCCCTTTCGCGTTACAAGCCGTCACCCTCGATGTCGCGCAGTTTATACTGTATACCCATCGAAATTCCTCCCAAATCGTGTCAGATATCGTGTATGCTCTCATTCCCGCGTTTTCGACCTTTCCGAAGGAGATGTATGCCCGGCTACTCGCGTTCTTTGAGGACTCTGTGATCAGAAACGCGTTAGAGGAACTTAGACTGTCGCAGGGCGCTCATGATATCCCCACCGTAAAATCTTTCCAAAGTAAGAATTCTCCCCGTCTCCGTTTTTTCCCATCTAACCATTGTGATTAGGATCTCATGCGTATCATTCTCTTCAGCCGGAAATTCAGAACGATGCGGTTGTTTCCATTAGGGTGGATGAAGCTTTTGATGATGAACCAGAGTCCGCCGGAGTCATTCAATGGAAACCATGGTCGCGAATCGGTGCTCAGCTCACGACTTTGAGGTCCACCAATGCTCCATTCCAATCACCATCCATCTACAACTTTGCTTCATTCTTCCCCCCTCTCTTAGCCGCCATCTTAGAAAACGTTGATTTCACTGACAATCGCATCGAGGTGTTGCAGCGCTTGTATCGGCTGCTCGACGCCATCATTACCTTCAAGCTGGATGCTCATCTGGATGTTTTGGAGATCATAGCTTATCATACGCCGACTGCTCGCAGAGCTGCCACCTGTATACTCACAACTTTCTGGCCCAAAGCGATTGGCCACGTCGTTGTTAGCAAGTCGCCCATCCTACGGAAATTTTTAGACCTCCAAGCAGGGACGAAGCTGCCACCTTCCGAAATTTCGTCCCATGTTCATCAGTTCGTCCCGTGGTACTTCATTGACTTGGGTCAATCCACGTTGGACAAACCAGACTGCGATGTGTGCTCAAAACCTGTTCCTGGGTTTGGGCTCTTCTGTCCTTTTTGTGTCTGCACCGTTCACTTAGATTGTTATAACTACCCTGATGGCATCGTTTCCACGACTTACACAGACGGACACTCGAATCGTGTGGCTCTGTATCGACTCTCACCCATTCTCGATCGCAGAACAGTTGCCGGTGCCGGAACCGTACAGACCGATTATCATAATTTTCGCATCGTAAACCTCTTTACTTTATGTCTGTGCTGGATATGTTGCAAACCGCTTTGGGGGTGCCACACGCAGGGCCTGCAATGCACATCCTGTCTTCGATTTGTTCACTCTGCATGCCTCTCTGCAGGAAATCTAATGCCATGCAGTAGCTCAACAGATGACGCAAAGATGGTCACGATTTCTTCGTCCGCCCTGAAAGAGTCGTGTTACGAGTTCTATGATGATTTGCTCATCCTTCGGGAGGACGACATCCGAAATGCAGGGTACGAGGATGTTTCTATCATTTATTCCTCCCTCTCCACCCAAATGCAGATGATCATCAATGGCCTGACTCTCGGATCCATTGTTCTGAGCGACTCGCGCTCTGGACCGGAAATGCCGCATTTCAAGTTGCACGACTTGCTATCCTGGTCTGAATATCACCTCTCCTCCGAAATGTTACCTATTTCCCCAGCACTCTCAGAATATTTCCAGGAAAACAACGTATTCAGAAGAAATCTCAATATGATGTATGAGTGGTCAAATCTTGTCTTTATCGCTTCCACGATCAAGACCCCGTATGCTGCCAAGGGGGCTTCAAATAATCCATCTGAGATGTTATCTGTATCACGGCTCCAGGCACAGATGGCTCTTGCTCCCGACACTGAAGAAGATAATTCGCCCTTTGAAGTGGTTTCTGTGGCACATATGCGAGACGTGCTTGGGTACGAATTCAACGTGCATTCCGATGCTGCTGCAAAGCTCCTTCTGTCCCATATGCATCACGTCGGGCTCTTCGATAGAGTAGATCTTGAGCCAAGCTATTTGTTTCAGAGGCGCAAGATACCTACTGTTCGTTTCCTCTTCCGGTCGGACTTGATGAGTCACCAGACGTCGAAACTTTGTTTGCATCTGTAGAAGCGTGTCTTTCAGACTTGGATCTTTCCGTGAACGAAGCAGGCTTCTTGCTTCTCTGTCGAAGATTGTGGCCTAGCGGATTGGCTTCGGAGTATGCGTTGTCGAGACTGACGAAAGCTATCGTCTTTTGGGTTCTTTCGGACGCGAGTTTTTTCCATACTGCTGTACTTCCGCGAAATTTCCGACTGACATGCTTCCTGCTCTTTCAGGAAAAGAATCTCGCTACCATTCTTCGTGATTACCTTGCCAAGCAAAGAGCGCTTCCGGGCGTTAGATCGGCTTCGGACCCTTTGCCTTGGCCATCAACTCCCAATGGCCGGCCGGCACCTTCCATTTCTGTCAACAACGGCGGTGATTACGTCGCTTCGAGAAGAGCTTTGCTGGGCCGATATGCTATACCGTGGCTTCTCGCTCTTCACCACCAGAACGCCGATCACTATTGTTCCTTGCTCTATGATATCTGTGTTGAGTTCACGGACGACGCGATTGACGTTCCGACGGATTTTCTTGTGGAAAATCTAGACCACGACGTAAAGGTCCGTACTAGCCTCCTTCGTTTCTTTATAATCTAATGGTCCTGAAGATGCATGCTGCTCAATACCACGATAACTTGTTACGCATTTTGACCCGACTAGTCCACAATTCTATCACTTTTACGGTATCAGAAAGTCTTTTCGTGCGCTGGCTTTCTTCTCTTTCTATTTCTGGTATCGTTTCTCAAGTAAGTTGATTTTTTCTTATCCTGCACATTTTTTCTCACCATTCAGCATAGCCTATCCCCTCACTTCTGCGATTATTTCAAAGAGATCAGGATCCTTCGCACAGATATAGCCTCATTGATAAGCCGGTACTGACTTCTGAGAATTCCGACTTTGATCCATGGCACTATATTCTACTCAGTTCAGAAAGCTTGAGTGGTTTGACGCGTAGCATCGGCTGGCTTTCGGCCGTAGCGTGCTCTGGTGTTGATGTTACAGTGGCCACGTACTTCCACTTCGCCAATCTGGTAGATGCTTTCAAGCTTTCCGTGTCGTCGTCTCTGATTTTCGTCAATGCCATGTTCAAATCTGTTTGGCTTCGGCATGCTGGACGCGAGCAAATGCTGAAGATTATCACTGATCTTCATTTTCGCTTGGGCTCTGACGTCATTCAGATGTTGAGGAATAAGGCGACGCAGGCGGAAGCGTAAGATTTATTTTTTGGCCCGTTCCACGTTTACTTACAGCGGCATGAAGGCTGTCGTTTATCAGGCTATCGCTGGCAACATGTCTACTCATATACGGCTCTGATCGGCAGAGATTACGAAGCTCAAAATTAATTATAGAAGAGGACATAAAGGATATCCCCCATCGGTCGGTTTCCGGATATCTTTCCCCAAGTCTGTATACTAAACTATATATCAGGGGCCGTTTTGGGCGCGATTCACAGTATCTAGATCCAATAGTCGTGGATACGGTCCTTATGAATGCACTTGCCTCGTATGCGGCAGCCAATATTGACGATACGACTTGTCTCATTGGGAAATTTTTGCACACATTCTTGACTGATTCGCCTACTTTGGAGTCGTACGAAGTGGATAACTTTATTCTCCGCAATGGGGAAATGTTGGCAAATTGGTAGGCACTTTTTTTGGTACTCGACCAGGTCCTCATTTGTCCCAAAAACTAGTGCTTTCCAGTTCTATGACATCCAGAGACACGATATATCTACTCTGCGCACAAGCTTCTTACTTAGAATCGCCGTGGTCGATACACAACCTTTACACGAGCTCCTTGAAACGTGGTTCGACCCAAGTGGAGACAAAGAACTAAGGTAATACGAGTTACCAACCCGGACATAGCTGGTGCTCAATGAAAACCTGTAGACTGTCTGCAATAATCAGACTCTTTAGAATCATTTTGGATGTAACGAGCCCGGCGTTTTCCGTCGAAGGTCGGCAGTGGAGGTCCAGCATAGCAGAAGTTTTTTATTATTACTTCAGTAGCTTGTGGGCCGATGAAAAGGTCAGCCGAGATTTGTACCTGCTACAGAGAACCGTTCCAATCACAGGCACAGGAAGAGTACCGGCTGGCAGCGGATGTGTTTGCATCAAACCTACTTCCGGCACATCTCGAGCAAATATCGCTGTGCTGGAGCGAGTCACTCGCTAAATCCCCGATAGCAGACCGAGCAAAATTGGTTTCCTTTTTGATTCAATTGCATCCACATTTTCCTGCTTGGCAAGGTTCAGTGCTCTCTGTTTCTTTGTTCCTCATGATTGAACATATTCCTCAGTGGTCTCTTGGGAATCCATCATTGAACTTCTCGCAGAGGACCAATTTGACCAGGACGGGAACGTTGATGGGCCCCTATCTGCGCATCTGGTATGGTCTATCGCAGATGCTGCTCACCTCGTTGTTTTTGATGTCTCTCTACTTAGTCTATGTATGGACTTTCGTCAAAAGAAGAATCAGCACAACTGGGCGGAGATTCCGATATGAACCTCTTGAGAGTTTCAATTATTGCCCTGGGTCTGAATATGATCACGGAAGGAATCAAGATTGAATATAATGACCTTCTCAGAATCAAGCAACACGTCGCCCGAGTTTTGGGCTTTGAGGACGTGCACGCAGTTCCAGCCAATAATGGACACTCGTTCCTTGTCGAATTTGGCGATATTAAAGTTATTCCAACGACCGCGTATCCAATTATCGGTCATTTATTCTCCCTGTTCGATGCACCCCATACCCTTGCTATAACGGATGCCGAACTTCAAGGCCTTGGAAACAACGGTGCATGGCCGCTCCTTATTGGCTCGCCCTACGTCGATGTCCTTCTTGGCATGTTCAACCTTCATCTCGAAAATCTCTTGTTGCTTCCTGTACTTACCTTGAAGTGCCTGTTGGAGAGTCTCGGAGTCATCATCTACAAGCACAACATAGAAAACGTCTATCTACGGCACCTGCAGCCATCCCTGAAGCGTGCCGTTTCGCGTGTCATGGAGATTATGCTTCAAGACATCAATTACGAGTGCCGGCAGGTGGCGCTGTCTGTTGTACAGAGTTATATTAGAAAATATCAAGGATCAATGCGTTCATTTGTCCAGTACGACTCATTTTCATCTTATCGTCCTGAAACGAATGCTGAATGCCCGCCACCAGTTTTGCAATCGAGCAGGCTGCAACACTGGTAGTTTCGCAGAGCCACTTGAATCAAGATCCGTTAGTTACTCAAGCGAAAGCATTTATCGAAACAATGCTGACTATGTACGGCTCCGCAGCATTTCACAGTCGGATCGCACTCTCATTCTTTATCCGCAGATATTGCAACAATGGCATTTTCATCGGATTGATCAGAGTTGGTTGACAAATTTTTCTGTCGAGTGGAAACTCACGCTCACATTCTAGCGACCACTTAACCATAGCCTGTTCGTTGTACTGAAACAGGTTCTTGATGCAAATGCAAAGGATCACGGTTCTCTAAGCCTTCGCAATGCAATTCTTTATGACACTCTTCCAAGGGCGGCCGAAACTGATCAAAAATCATTTCAAGGCAAGCCCAGAGAAAACATGTCTTTTCGCGTTTCTACTTCACTAATTATCGCTAAAACAAGTCATGCTGAACAACCTTCAAACGTTTTTTGAGGTGGTGCATCACCAAAACTATACTTCCGAGATGATGTCTTGTAGGTCCTCCTTGATACCTCCGGCGTATTTCTTAACGTGTCTATAGTCGTTGGACAGCATCTCACCTATCTTGCTCGCCGTCTTTCGGAATGGTCACTGGAAGTCGCCAATCCCGCACCGCTATTATACATTGCTGCGCTTCTTATCCAGCACAACAAAGCTCAGAGTCGAGTCGGTTATTATTACTGATGATTTGATCCAGTTGGCGCTAAATCTGTATAGGAATTATTACTGTCCACAGACATAGTGCTACGGACTGCACTGCATCGAATGCTAGTCGATTCGAATACTCTTTCACGTTTGGTTCAAGTAACAGCCACGCTTTATCGAAAGGGTCCCTCTGCGCAAGGGGAGCCGTCGAATAACATCATCCTCGTCGTTTTTGAAATACTGAACGACGGTTTGCGATTGAAAGCGAGAGTTCACCCTGGTACGATCAAGGCAATGCTAGAGGTATAGTGTCTCTCCGGGGAATCAATAAACTTGTTGACACCTTTCTCAGACGATAATGTCAACTACCATCAGCGGCTCAACAACGCCTGCGCTATCTCATTTGAATTTGTTCATGGGGCTCAGTACACCTGGGATACACTTTCTGTACAACCATTCTTGGACTGATATTCGTACAGACAATGACTTTCAAGCTTCATTGGCCGTCGTAAAGCTATTACTCCAGACATCAAGATACGATCCACAAGTTCTGACCAAGTTTGTGGAAGTCGGAACAGAGGTGAGGACAGATAATGTTACCTACTATTGCCCCATTACGACTGAAGTTGTTCAATAGAAAACGGGACGTCAAAACACTTCCGTGCGGACATGGAATATCCTTCTTTTGGCTATCTTGCAGGATCCGTCGGAAGACTGGATAACCTCCATATTTGCCTATTTGCCAGCGTTTTCGCTCGTCCATCATGCCGCAATACGTCTCTACATTACCCGCCCAGGAGTTCAAGTGCCCGAATCGGCAATAGCAGATATCAACCATGCATATATAGCCATCAAAATCTGGCTGATTGCTGCTCAAAAGGTTTCGAAAGATGGGTCGGGAAATGTAGAGTCACTTCTTGTCTGGAATGAACTTTTTTCAGTGTTTGAGAGCCTTATCCAGTACTTCGAAGTCGAGTTTCGCGTGGGGTTATCACCAGTGAGTCTGATACTGTTTGTATACGACATTTAGTATTCACCATCGGTACAGACGTTGGCTATGCTGACGTGGTCTACAGTCGCCGATCTGTTCCTATTTTTGAGGCATGTACCTAGCCCCGTGGCATTACACACTTCCTCGCAAATCAGTCTCTTGGAAAGACTTAAGCCTCTTGGGCGTGGAGAGGCTCATACAGGAAAGGTATGTCTACATTGCTTGAATTGCTAGCTTCGAACTCATCGCTAACCATGGGAAAAAGCTGGCACGTACGATTCGGTCGATGACGGAGAAGCCACCCGATATGTCCTTTGAGGTCATGACGAACCAGGTTGTAAAAGATATTATAGCGACTGAAAAGTTGCGAGCGTTGGAGACAAGTAATCGGGAAGCAGCTCCTGACCGCAGAGCCAAAGTCCATATATAACGGATTCCAAAGTTTAGACAATTTTGTCCGATAAATACAACTGCTCAAGCTGTCCGTAATCGGGTTCCGCGAGCCGCCTTGCGTTTCTCCTTCATAATGGTTGACCCCACAAAGAGACCAATTCCGGAAAGACCGACGACGAGTATAAAGAGAGGAAGGCGAATAGCCCATTCCCGAGCTGGAAAGTAGGTGTGGATAGCACTTGATGTGTCAAAGAAGGGCTGGATATCGAGTTAGCTCGGAAGGGAAAGAAGGGGCAAACGCGCACCAAGAGTATAGCCCAAGTGGTGTAATATGTGAATACTACAGCTGCAGTAAGCAGCATTGTCCCTCCTAAACCTTTATCGCTGAGGCCCTGCGGAGGATTGAGCCTGGAAAATTGACCGAAGAGCAACTAGTGTACCATGGTAAATAAGTATTCGATCCTAAGATGAATGTCGAGTTGCGACGACCGTGGGGTATGACACGTCGCGCATCGCGTCACATCTCGGCATCTCGGCAGCCAAACTCCCGTGCCGAAATCCACACCTTGTCTTCGAATTTTGGCTTCAACGTCGCCTCAAGCAGCCTCCAGCTCGGAACCCCCCGCTAAAACTTGTCGAGTGAGTATGCCAATCGATCTTGAATGTGGTTTTGGTTATTATATGTTATTCTCGTGGGATGGAATTGGCTGGAAGACACCGGATTGAGCGTTGAAAGTGTGGATGAAGTTTCTGAACTCATAATTTCCTTTCTCTTTGCGACAGCGGTATACGCCCGGCGGCACTTGACAGTGTGTTGTTTACTGAATCTATCTTCGTCCCTTCTCATCTTTCGAAACAGAAAGAACAACATGATTATCACTAAGGAAAACAGGCGTGCGATCTACGAAAACCTCTTCAAGGGTGGGTCAGCTCTGCAACGGTTTGCGTAGGCGATGAACTGATTCGTTGTCAGAGGGTGTTATGGTCGCGAAGAAGGACTTCAACGCTCCTAAACACGAGGAACTTGAAGTTCCTAATCTTCATGTTATCAAAGCCCTGCAGTCGCTAACCTCGAAAGGGTTTGTCAAGACTCAGTTTTCGTGGCAGTACTACTACTACACTCTGACTCCCGAGGGAGTTGAGTATCTCCGGGAATGGTATGTCTCCGCGATCTATCAGATGTAAATTGTCTGAAACCCGTTCATTAGGCTCCATCTCCCTGCCGAAATTGTTCCCTCCACCCACAAAAAGGCTGCCCGTCCCCCTAGACCAGCCGGTGTACGTTCAGGCGGTGATGGCGCTTATCGTCCTCCTCGTACTGACCGTGGCGACCGTGGAGAGTACAGAAAGAAAGAGGAGGGTGCACCTGGTGAATTCCGACCGCAATTCGCTGGTGTTGGTCGGGGCGCTCCCAGAGGAGAATAAATATCTGAGTAGGCGTAAACGAGTCTATTGCTATTAGGTTTCATGCTTCATGCTCCCTATGGACCTAGGCTGTGCTCTTTGCTTGTCATGCTCGATTTGGGCGCCACGCGCGCAAGTTCAAACTATCCTACTACCGGCATGTATGGTTGGGGTTATGGGAAGGGGCTCATTGCGTACACCAGTCGTCAGCCAGTGTGTCTTCGCTATCCACACCGACTATCTTGTGTCAGACGGAAAATTTGAATTTGTGGTCAATGGTCCGAAATTTACGCAAATACGGTAATGATGCGCTATGCTAAGCGCATCTAAAATCCTATTGAGATTGAGTCAACAAGGGCTAGGGCGCGGTCAGGTCAAGTCAAACTCATTGCAGCTAGCAGCTCAAGCCACCAAGCGCCAGACCATATATAGTCCGAGCAAGTCGGGTAGCCAATGAAGGAGATATATCTTTCATTTTTTTGTATCTTTCATTTTTTGTGTCTCTCCTTTCGTACATGGTTGATATCAGATTCTGCATTGAGATCTCGTTAAATAACATCTAAATGTTTCCATTATTCTCTACTCCTCCGCCGGTAATATGTAGTGGCGTTTAAGATATAGCCCAATGGTACGCAAAACATACAGTACGAAATAGGTTAGGTATTACAAAGTCGTTACAAAGTATACTTGAAATCGGGATGGCGGTCGCCCAATTCCACCCACGCTCTTGTTGCATTTGTGCGTTTGACATCGTCAGATTCCAGATTATAAGGTGCAAGGATTTGATCCCTGTTCTTGATCTTTTGTTTATTCATATAGTCCAAATAAAATGCATTGAGCCCCGCGCCCAGGATGATGAGGAGGGAACTAGGGAAAATAACTTTTTAAGGCTCACGAACAGATGGAACCTCGTCAAAAAACGTACAACGTAATATTAATGATTGTTGCTCTTCTGAAATTGGGAGCCTCTTTGCTTGGGAACAACCACGTACTCGTGATTCCACCCTGAAAATTGCTGTGAGTTTAGAGGAAGCATACGGGGGAGGGATAAAATACTTACAGCGTTGGTCGCAATGAACCCAAGGGCTATACTCGTTGCGCGTCTGTAATGTGGTTCGGAATTGTTGCTCATCCAGGCCGAGATGGCTGGGACAGCAGCGTATATACCTAGAGTTTGGACGCATGGAGATGTAAGCCAACACTCGACGAGTCAATCGACAGGATAGACTGACCAGGCACGGTTAAAAATAATGATCCATAACGGGTAAACTTGGCTGTCGATCCTATACTCAAAGGATAAGTCGGTGGGACTTCAGACAAAGGGAATAGCGTACCCAGATATAGGGAGAATCCCGCAAGAGCCAAAAGGGAAATCATCATAGTCGGAACAGCGCGAGATTTCATACGGTCAGACCAAGTTGAGACTACCAAGGTCACTGTAATTATAGGTCAGCCCGATTGCACGTTAGATACATCGAAAGGGGTTTACCAAGGAAGCCAGTAGCGAAAGGACCAACACTCAAGAGCTGAGTCCTATTCGGGCTGAAACCGAGTTGATTGACGATGGAGGGAAGGAACAAAGCTTGTCCGAAAAGTAAGGTCCCAGAGAAATAGAACATTGCGAATATGATGAGGACATGTGGGGACTTGAGTGAGCGGGCGACCTCTCTGAATGAAAATTTATCTTGGTCAGTCGTCGCTGAGGGATTGTCACGAGCCAATCTTCGAATAAGGAGTCTGTGATATGCCAATGAAATGAGAGCCTCTCCAACAGAGAAATTGAACTTACTCTTTCATTTCTGGAGTCATGAACCTGAGCTCATGCACCGTTGAAGGTACAAGCAAAAATCCCAGGAGTCCCATCAAAATGCTGAAGCTTCCTTCCTGGAAAATCACAACGTTCCTCAGAAAAGCCCGGATAGATCACTTAGAGCCAACTGACCAGTATAAAAATGTATGCCCAGCCGGGTCTTCCACCGATCCCGTTCATCTTCACAATAGCGGCAGCAAGCAGCCCAGAGAACGCGCCCGACAACTATTTAGCCGTCCGATCAGCCTATTTCAATAAAGATTTTAAAACATCCACCGGGCTTACCGAAGCAGTCGAGAAGAAAACAGCCACGCTAAATCAAGCATACGTAAGTAAGTATGCACCGGCGTAGTTCCTGTTCTAAAACTAGACTTACCGGGTAGCCAATTCTTTTCGAGTATAGAATGTGGAAAGGTAGAGCACGATACCTATAAGGAAAGCACTTAGATGCATTAAAAAAGGGAATAAGATTGCGATCGCACCAGGGAACATGGGCCCTTCAACTGCCCCGATAAAAGCTCGGACAGTGACTAGACCAGCAAAAGAGGTTACGACCCCTGCACATAAAATTTAGTTCATTTAGGCGACTGTCGCTTGAGACCAAGAACGAGCCTTGGAGTGCGACCATGAGACCCCACGTTGTCAATAGAGCGGGCATCAGATATCTTGGGCCAATCTTCCGCAGTAGCAAATTTGAGGGAATCTCTGAACAGATATAGGGCCTAGAGGGCGTTAGTTTTTGCAACTCGCAGGAGAGGTAAAAAAGGCCTACACGTATAAAACCGTGATACAGATTTCATACTGGTAGTCTGTCATATTGAGACTCTTCTCCAAGCCCGCCACTCGGGCATTACCTGGAATGTCATGAATGGTAAGTCTAGAGATCCTGGATTTAATTGCAATAATTCATACCGATATTGGAACGATCCTAATGATGGGACAGCCCGCAAGTCAGTCTGGACGAACGAGGGTCAAGCAGCGGCAACGTACCAGGAAGGAAAGGAAATAGAACATGGACATGATGGGCAGAATATACAGGTCCATTCTCCGTACCGCCTGTCGCTCCAACCTCTGCCACTCTACAGGATCCATGTTATCGAATTTTGAGCTGTAGTCATCTTCATACATGCTCGTGGCTGCGGACTTTGCATACGAGCTCGAGATGTTATCGGTAGACATGGTCGTGTTTCGTAGAATCGGAAGTCGAAGTAAAAAAGAAGGCCACCAACCTTAAAGGTGATGGTGTTCATGGGCCCATTTATAAACAGTGTAGCTTAGTCTAGGGGCAATAGACATTATCAATAATTAGATGGAAAAGCGCCACAGGATAGCTTTGAAAATCGCCGCCGCCGTGGGTGGTGGACATGGGAACATTTGTGTTCTTACGCGGTTGCGGCAGGATTGAAGGGTGGAGCAGAGTAGATTCTAAACCATGTTATACACAGTGTCCGCCGTCGACGTCGAACTGTCTCCATTAGTAGCTTTGCTATCTGGATTAAAATCCTGGACCTGTCCAGTGTTGAAACACGGTTAAACACGGAAACGAGTATTCAGTCCTTGACAGTCGTAGAGCACCTACGAGGCGGATCGCTCTGTCAAAGAATTAGAGACGCAAACAAGCGTAAACAAGAGGGCGGCTTGCGCCATCTGATGAATGCATCGCCACCATGACAGTCCCGTTTACTAGGCCCAGACTCGTTACTCAATCAAAAGCCAGAACGGGTTCTTTGATGGGGAGACTGATATCTAGTTCAAGGTCAGGGCTCGTCGACATAATCTTAGCTTTGGAGAATAGAACGGTGCATTGAAGACGACCTGCATAATTCCACCCGGCCCAATGCAAGCTGATCCCCATCGCCGCTACGACGAAACAATACGGTAGTCAGGTACGTCGTCTTACTATGCGCAAAATTATATGCGCTTTCTGGACCAAACTTGGTCGTGGACTCAACGCCAGACAATCTCCTTTGAGCGTGGCTGATGCGTACTTGAATTGGTGATCGGTACAGTTGATTTGCATTTGGACTGATCCGACTTTCAAGAAGTTTGGCTGCAGATTAAATAGAGATTTTCAGTGTTTTGTGATTCAACTGGACGTGGGCCGTTACAAGCCCGGCGTTACCATTCTCAAATAATAACGGCCTGTGACGGGAGGCGGAAATAGTGCTGAGTGAGCGACCGGGAGTTGGCATAGTGGTGTCTGTGGCGGGTGCTGAGATTTTATTCCCTTGTGATCTTCAAGGTCTCGCCCCCAGCCTGAGTGGCCATCGAATATATCTTTCTGCTGGATGATATCTGGCGATGACAGCGTCGGCTTTTTTTTTTTTTTCAAGAGGTCTACTTAAGATCACCTGTGGCCATGGATTCGAAACATATTGAGAGGCGCATATACTTGAGTATAAATAGTGAGTATTTACACATCTCTTTTTCAACAATTCCACTGGTATTGCTCGATTCGGTACCGCGACTCCACTCCGACGCTGGAGACGGAGCGAAACATATGCTCAACATCGCACCAACATCGTATTCGGCCCACGACGGAGTTGGGGAAGTAGGCAGATATCCATGATCATCTTCCCGTTGAACGGCAAGTATGATCTCGCCGTAAATAGTGGACTTTTTGTCATAAGCGGCGAGACAGAAATCATTCCCTATCCTCTCTTACACACCCTCCAAAGTCAATGATTCTGGACATCAGGAAAACAAGGCTATGCAGCGCCGGAGAGTACTTGGATTGGCAAGCAAACAGCACTGAGCGACTGAATGAAAGAACTAAATAGAAATGCGACTCAATAATGCTTAGGACGAAAATCCAGGTTCTCATGATGCGCCCCTCGCCCGCTGTCCCCAGCCCGTAAATGATGGAGCTAATACGATTTCTCTGGAATTCAGAGTCCGTACTCCGAGGGATCTCCTCATGCTTGACAATGGGCTTTAGTACAAAGATCCCCAGGCTAAGTATATTGAAGTGATATTCTTTTTATTTTATTTAGGGACGGGTCATGTCAGCGTCGAAAACATGTCCATTGAACAACATCACACACCCACGACCCTTCACGACCTCACCATTGTTGCCTCGCAAGGTGGTATTCATGAATGTTATCTGCTGATGCTTTCCCCTGGATGAAGGGATTGGGGAGCACAAGACTCGAGGTTCGATGCCATGTGGACCTGCAAGTATAGGTTGGCATTTATGTTCCGGTTCTGCCACCGAGCTATGGTGCCTACCAAGCTTTGTATGTATGTACCTACTGTCAAAATTCGGTGTAGGTATTAAATAAAAGACTTCCGACCAACTTACCATTGGTGACAGTCCAGATACGAACATCTGTTATCTGTTAGATATAAACGCAGAAGAACGTCAAACTCCTGCTTCGAGAATACTAGCTGTCGAAACACGGTGTTACTTGGATTTGCCCCGCGACTTTCGCAGATCACGTTGAAAACGAAAAATGACAGAGTGCAGGTTGTCACGCTGACTGTGCACCGGCCCGCACCAGATACACTCACTTCTTTTTACTAAGGACATCCCGTTATTTGTTCAGTGCTCGTCGGAGTGTCCAAGGGAACAAGATCTTGACAACACTCGGGGTCCTCGGTGGATCCCATAATGCGCTATACGAAGCGCTCGGTCCAGCTCAGTGTGGAACACCGTCTTTCCCCTCCGCCGATATATAACATTACTATTAGCACAGCGATATAAAATAGAAAGTACTTAGATTAGGTGTTACAGAGTATATTTGAAATCGGGATGGCGGTCTCCCAACTCCACCCAGGCTCTTGCTGCGTTCGTACCCTTGTCATCATCAAGCTCCAGATGATAGGGTGCAAGAATTTCATCCCGCTTCTTGATTTTCTCTTTGTTCTTGAAATGCAGCAATACAGCATTGATACCAGATCCGACAAGGATCATAATGGAACTAAGGAGGGAATAACTATGGATGAATTATGGCTCGGAAATAAGACGCACAATGATAGATTGATGATCGTCGTTCGTCTGTAATTGGGGGCGTCCTTTGTAGGGAAGAGCCAGGTGCTCATGATTCCACCCTGGGAAGCCATAAGATAGGTCAACGGAGCGGGTAATTATCACTTTAGGAAAGGCCGCTCACACAATTGGTCCCAACAAATCCAAGAGCGATGCTGGTCGCTCGTCTGTAATGGGGTTCGGAATTATTGCTCATCCATGCCGACAAAGGTGGAACTGCTGCGTATACACCTTTTAAGGAACATTTACATATGAGCCGAAGTATTTGACAGATGGCCAGTAAGATATACAGACCGGGCACTGTGAAGAACAAGGATCCATAACGCGTGAATTTGGCCGTTGTAGCTGTAATGGAAATGAAGTTGTGCGGTTGTTAGGATTCCACTGGAAGACATACTGAGATATATGGAGAATCCTATAACGCCTAAAAGAGAAATGACCATGGACGGAATTGCGCGAGATTCCATGCGATCGGACCAGATTGCGCCCAACAAAGTCACTAGAGCGGAACGTTGACAACGTGAAATTCCCAGTGATGACGCCCACTCACCGAAAAAGCCACCCGCAAAAGGACCAACGCTCAACAACTGAGTCTTGTTCGGGCTGAAGCCAAGTTGATTGACGATAGAAGGAAGAAACAAAGCCTGGCCGTAAAGAACCGTTCCAATCCCGTAGAATACGGCAAACAGAAGGAGAACATGAGGGGACTTGAGAGAGCGAGCAACTTCTTTGAACGAAAAATCGTCTTGATTGTTGCGCAATGTAGGGTTGTCGCGAGCTAGTCGTCGCGCAAGCAATCTGTATTATGTCAATTGATACCGGGTCATCATGATAGGGAAGGAAACCGGACTCTTTCATTTCCAAAGACATGAACTTGACTTCCTGTGGCGTAGACGGTATGATGAAAAAGCCCAATATCCCCATCAATACACTGAAGGCGCCTTCCTATAAAGATATATAAGCCTCGTTTAGAAAGCCTTCATGCATGGGCTCGAGACACTCACAATCTATAAGAAACAAGCTTTAAAGGGCCACATGGGGGCCACTGCAGATGAATGAATGCACGTAAATGAGACACACAATAAAGATATACGCCCAACCAGGTCGTCCGCCGAGACCGTCCATCTTCACAATCGCGGCAGCAAGCAGTCCAGAGAACGCGCCTGACAACTGTAATACAATCAAGTCAACGCCATCATGAAAGTCAAAGAACAAGACGTGCCGAAGCCGTTGAGAAGAAAACAGCCACCCTAAAGAAGATGAATGTTCGATACTGCTCTAAGACTCTTTTGGTCTTAAAAACCGACTTACCGGACAGCTAATTCGTCACGAGTGTAGAATGACGAAAGATATAGTACGATACCTTGTGAAGTGAAGGCGCTGAGGGCTGTGCTTGTTGAAATAAGGACAAAGAAAACATACCAGGAAACATAGGTCCTTCGACTAAACCGAGGAACGCACGGACCGTTGCTAGACCGGCAAAAGAGCTGACCAATCCTAAGTGTTGTTTGGATAGTTTCAGTACGGGCATTTGTGTTCAAGTCGGAAACGAACCCTGAAGGGCTACCATGGTACCCCAAGCCGTCAATAGGGAGGGCATCAAATATCTAGGCCCAATCTTTCGTAAAAGAAGGTTCGCGGGGATCTCGGCTAGAATGTAGGGCCTGCGGGACAAAAGAGTTGATTCTGACAATGAACAAGAGGAGGTGTAAGGAACTTACACATATAGGACTGTAATACAAATCTGATACTGGTGGTCAGTCATCCCAAGGTTCTTTTGCAAACCTGCCACTCGAGCGTTGCCTAGATCGTACGGAAATAGATGAGTGCAAGAGTTCTCGTCCGTCTTAACCTCTTCATACCGATATTGGCACGGTCCTAGCCATATGAAAGGACGCGACTGAGCCCCACGAAAAAGCAAAAAAAAAGGCGAACGGTACATACCAGGAAGGATAAAAGATAGAACATCGATATCATAGGCAAGATAACGACGTCCAATCTCCGCACAGCCTTTCTTTCCAAAATTTGGAGCTCTACTGGATCCAGACTGGCGAGCTTGGAGGTGGAGCCATCTTCGCTAGCCTGTTCATAAACGCTCTCGTCCACAAGTTTCTTCTCTTGAGGGCTTGAAGACATAGTGGTAGTATGAGCAGAAGAAGAAATCAAGTCACCAATGACCAAGGTCCGTTTCTACGCGGGGTCTGGGGGTATGGTACTTATAGATAAGTTTTGTAAATTGCGTTCCTGTAATTTACAGCATTGAATTCAGTCTTAGGGTCAGCTCGCCGAGTTACATATTTTGTCTGTGTTTGTTTCCGACTTTCCGCTGTTAGATGAGCCTGAGGGATGCTGCCGACTTCAATCAGCCGACATAACCGCGACGTGATTGTTTTGCGGAGAACAAGAACACCGGTCCGACTCCCGGTCTATGGCACACTGTCTCACGTTTCTTCATCTCTAAACCTCTTCCACCGCTGCCGCTCCAAGCGCCCGTCGCTTCAGCATTCACAGAATACCGAAGGATTGGTCTACAATGCTAGGCCAATTACAATCCGCCGTTGCCGAAGTCTAAGAGATAAGGGTAGCCGCATTTAGCGCGTAAGGCGCCTCATTTATCCCTCAGTTAGTCGATTATCTCTAACCGCGGCATCAGCGGCAGATAATTGCCGAACCTTTATAGTCGGGCGCTTGATCTTTCGGCTGACGGCCATACCCCCCAGACACGCAATGACGGTAAGCGGGCTTCTAGCACGCCGATTCCTCATAACAGCCGTTTACAAATTTGTAGCACGATTCGACCGAAAAATTCTTCATCATTTTTGTTTACGACCAAATCAAAAAGTATCCACTTCTGTATTCAAATCGAACTCCGAGGTGGCATCGAGTGGGGCTTTCTATTGGCATTCGTAAAGGTAAATTCTGAAGAGTTTTTTCTCGAAATCGTGCTACAAATTCGTAAACGGCTGAAATATAATTATTGGCTGTAGAATAGACAGACAGACTGCATACAGACACATAGATATATAGTAATAACGCGGCGATGGTCTCATTAAGGAGCCGCCGGAAGCAGCGCAGACGGAAAAATTATGTACAAAGAAACCAACAGAAATGTAAAGCAAAATAGAAAAACCTCTTTAGTAAATACGACCTCTCCTCCTGCGACTACAATACCAACCTAAGAGTTGATGTTACAAAGTATATTTGAAATCGGGATGGCGGTCCCCCAGCTCCACCCAGGCTCTTGCTGCGTTCGTACCCTTGTCATCATCAAGCTCCAGATGGTAAGGTGCAAGAATTTCATCCCGCTTCGTGATTTTCTCTTTATTTTTGAAATGTAGTACTACAGCGTTAATAGCAGTTCCCACAAGGATAAGAATGCAACTATAGAAGGAATGAAGACTATGGACGGATCTTTGCTCGGAAATAAGACGTACAAGGTTAAATTGATGATCGTCGTTCGTCTGTAATTGGGGGCGTCCTTCGTAGGGAAGAGCCAGGTGCTCGTTATTCCACCCTAAGAAGCCACAGTTTTAGTAGAGGCAATCATTGTTCTGGGAATTGCCGCTCACAAGATTCGTCGCAATAAATCCAAGGGCGATGCTAGTTGCTCGCCTGTAGTGAGGTTCGGAATTATTGCTCACCCACGCCGCCAAGGGCGGGATGACTGCATATACACCTGTTTACATATGAGCCGCAGTTTTTGACAGACAACAAGAAAAATATACAGACCGGGCACTGTCAAGAAGAGGGACCCATATCGCGTGAATTTATCCGTCGAATCTTTACTGGAAATGAGTTTATGCTGTTTAGAATTCCGACCGGAAGACATACTGAGATATATGGAAAATCCCGCCGTGCCTGCAAGAGAAATCACCATAACCGGAATTGCGCGACATTTGGTGCGATCAGACCAGATTGCGCCCAACAAAGTCACTAGAGCACGGAATATTGGCAACGTGAAATCCCCGGCGGTGATGACGCCCACTCACCAAAAAAGCCACCCGCAAAAGGACCAACACTCAACAACTGAGTCTTGTTCGCGCTGAAGCCAAGTTGATTGACGATAGAAGGAAGAAACAAAGCCTGGCCGTAAAGAACCGTTCCAACCATGTAGAGTACTGTGAACACAAGAAGAACATGCGGTGATTTAAGTGAGCGAATAACTTCTTTGAACGAAAAATTGTCTTGATTGGTGCTCGATGAGGGGTTGTCGCGAGCTAATCGTCGTGCAAGCAATCTATAACATGTCAGTTCATATGGGGTCATCATACTCGGAAAGTAAACCGGACTCTTTCATCTCCAAAGACATGAACTTGACTTCCTGTGGTGTTGACGGCATGATGAAAAAGCCCAAAATCCCTATCAATACACTGAAGGATCCTTCCTTTAAGAACACACAAGGTTAAGCAACAGAGCTTTTTATATGGGCTTGAGGCGCTCACAATCTATAGAAAAATAAGTGTTGAACGGTATAGATGAGCGACTGTATGGAAATAATACGCACAATAAAGATATACGCCCAACCAGGTCGTCCGCCGAGTCCGTCCATCTTCAAAATCGCGGCAGCAAGCAGCCCAGAAAACGCGCCCGACAACTGTAAAATAATCAATTTAGCACCATGATCACAGTAAAGAATTGAACACGGAGGTACCGAGGCCGATGAGAAGAAGATAGCCACCCTAAAGAAGATGAATGCTCGATACTGCTCTAAGATCTTTTGGTCTAAAAAACCGACTTACCGGACAGCTAATTCGTCACGAGTGTAGAATGACGAAAGATATAGTACAATGCCTGTAAAGTAAAGAGCTAAGGGCTGTGTGTAATCAACCGAGCATAGTCAAGACGTACCAGGAAACATAGGTCCCTCGAGTAAACCGAGGAACGCGCGCACTGTTGCTAGGCCGGCAAAAGAGCTCACGAGACCTATTGTTCAATAGTTTTAGTTCGGGAATTTGTGGCCACCGTCAAGTTGGAAACGAGCCTTGAAGTGCCACCAGGGTACCCCAAGCCGTCAATAGAGAGGGCATCAAATATCTAGGCCCAATCTTTCGTAGAAGTAGATTCGAGGGAAGCTCTGCGCAGATGTAAGGCCTGCATAAAGTTGATATTGGAAATGAATGACAGGAGATGAGGCACAAGAAACTTACACATATAGAATTGTAATACAAATCTGATACTGGTGGTCGGTCATGCCAAGGGCCTTTTGCAAACCCGCCACTCGAGCGTTGCCTATAATACGCAGAGTTATGTGAGTGCAAGAGGTCTGCCTCTATCGTAATCTCTTCCTACCGATATTGGAACGGTCCTAGCAGTGTAAAAGGACGCGACTGAGCCCTGGCACGAAAAATAAATAAAAAACGAAACATAGTACATACCAGGAAAGACAAGAAATAGAACATCGAAATCATTGGTAAAATAACGATGTCTAGTCTCCTTACGGCCTTTTTTTCCAGAATTCGGAGCTCAACCGGGTCCAGATTGGCGAACTTGGAGGAGTCACGGTCATGGTCACTAGAGTGTTCATAGTATACTACGCTCTCATTCGCAAGTTTCTTCTCTTGAGCTTGAGGGCTTGAAGACATGGTGGTGGTCTGAGTGGATGGGGATGGAGTTACAGGTGACAATGTTCGTATATAAGGGTCTGTACGAAGCGGTACAGAGACGTGAATGCGGGTCTACCGTCTGGGGGCATATGAACTACTAGACTGGTTTTGCTTGTGGCATATATTTCGACCCTGTTATAGTTACATAAAACGTTCAATCCAGTCCTAGGCTCCGTTGGCTTAGGCAGGCTGTCGTATGTGGTCGCCATTAAATGAGGTTGGTTAGGGTCGCGGAACAAGCACTCCGGTGGACCCACCATGAGCTCTGACTCTCACGTGCCCTTTGTCGTGCATCGCTATGTGTCCAATGAACATATAATCACTCAAACCGTAGCTCAGGCGTTTCTCAAACAGGGTGCACGTATCCTTCAGCAGCACCAGAACAGACCCAAGTGGCATAACGTCTGTCTGCAACCACCTTTGCCTGCCGCAGGTACTGTCCGTAGGGGCTAGCTCAGTCATATGCAGACTCATTGTCATATACCCTACTAGAATCTCTTCCTCCACCGCCGCCGCCGCCGCAAGTCGCTGTATCGTCGTCTCAATTGAAGGATTGGCCCGGATTGCCAGATGAAATATACAACTTGGACGATCTGGATGAATTCCAATGCTGGCACTCTAGTACCGATCCTCTGCCTTATTCTGAACCTCCTATTCCTTCGGCTTGCAGTCAATCCCAGTCAGACCCCCACCCCCTCCCTCAATCAGCAAAACGTCCCATCGAGGAAGGGGAGACTGTAAATGAACCTCCAAGAAAATCTATACGAGACACTGTGCTCCACGCAGACAGCAGCCCGTTGCAGCGCGTTATTCCACAGGTGTGTTCAACTAATCCTCAAAATCGAATTATCTGGCTAAATTTCTCTACTAGCCGCACATACTTGTCTCCAAAACCATGACAAAACCAGATTTTTTAGCCACCAAACTGTATACTAGGAATGAGCCAGTCTTCCTATCTCCTCAAGCCGGGTTCGATGATAGCCACAGATTCTCCCGCAGAGCCTGGATCGTCCCCATTCGGGGGTCCTTTCCCTCCTCTTGGACAGAGTTGGGCGCTAGTTCAGCTCTAGTCCTTGATCCTTGTGATCCTTGTTCATCTTGCCATCTTCCTACCGACCACAAAATAAAGCCGGTGGTTAGGTGGTCGCACACTGCGTTGATCAGATTTTGGGAATACCTCATGAGACTGAGAGATTTGCAATCGTTCGGGGGACTTGGAATATCATTTCATCCTGCACCTGCGGATAGGCGGGGATCAGAGCCGTCGACTTCACATTCTCTGAAAAGTTGCGACTACTTCAAGGTATACCATGATGCTTCTATTTCGATGCACTTAAGACAAGCTCTGGATTTGTTTGCTTTTGCCGACCCTGCTGGGTTCGAACAGCAAGCCTCAGGTCGGGTGTCGGAGCGAGAAGGCTCAGAATCGGCGGGGCTAACGTCTGGGATAGAGGCGGAAGAAATGAATCAGCTCCGCTTGCTCAAGGGTGCAAGATTGGTGTTGGTTGATGACCGGTCCAGAGGCGTATTAATTGCTTGAAATTTTCTGTAAATGTTACGATTACGTTATGGGCGCCTAAAACACACCCTCCCCAATGCTCGGTGTTGAAGACTATGGCAGCGGCAATGAAAGCGAAGGCGAAAGAACACCACAGCCTATTCCTTCATCGAACAAAGTATCCAAAGCTTCAGGAAAGAAGAAAAAGATAGCTATCGGTCTCCCTACTTTCCAGCCCACTACCGTCGATGAAGACGAGGATGGCCCCCACCCTGAGCAGCCTCCTGCAAAGAAACCGAAATTGGGCACGGGCAAAGGTTCATCGTCATTAATATCCATGCTCCCTGCCCCAAAACAACAGGCCCCTCCTCCCCCTGCGCCGGAACGAGTTTTGGGTGCTGGAAAGGGTCCGGGATTGGTGTTCAACACGTTCCGCCCCATAGCAAACCTTTCGTCCTCTTACACTGTAGACGACAGTGCAGAAGACAATGCTACGTTAGAGAACCCACCAGAGCCGACTGTAGCGGAAGACGAACCGTCCACTTCTTCGACTCTATTCACATTTCGGCCGCTTTCTATAGCCAAAGGCAAAGCGAATGTCTCTCTGGAAGAACCAAGACCCAAATCCTCACTCAAATCCTCCACTTCTGCCCTGAATAAAGACTTTTTCAGTCTTGGTATATACATCTCCAATTTCTTTTTTCTACAATGCGATAATTGACAAAATTATTTAAGGCGCTGGATCCTCTTCGAAACCCTCAACCATCACCGCCCCCTCTCTATCAATAACATCCGCACCCGAAATTGCTAGTTCTGAAATCCCCGAACCTTCCGTGAACGATCCATACCCAGGCTATTACCAGACATCCACTGGCGAATGGAAACAGCACGAAGTAGAGTATTATGAGAAATTCAGGAAACAATGGGAAAAGGAGTATAACGACCACATTCGTGCATTGGAGAAGGGCGCTTTGAAAGGATTCGAGGGTTATGATGGGGATGAAACTGCTGATGTCGATGCTGCGAAGGAGATGGAAAGAGCCAAGATGGAGATCAAGGAAAGAGAGGAGAGGAAGGCTGTCTCAAAGACCCAGGGACAACCAGCGAAGCCAAAGATGAATATCACGGTCAGTAGATTGAGCATTCTACTCTCTTCCTCACTAATAGGACTTTTCAGGCTGCAAAACTCAGCGGAAGAGCTCGATCGAGACATCAGCTTGCTACATTGCTGAATGAAGCCTACGAGAATCGGGACGCATTAGAAGAAAAGATTGCAGAAGGCCGGCGCAACCGCAAAGAAGCAGGCAACAAATATGGTATGGGATTGCGACCTTTTTCAACTGCAACTAACCAGAGGCACAGGATTCTGAGTACCCCACAGTCCCATTTATGTACACTGTACTTGGCACGTACAATGTATATTTTCGATGCTTTACAGTATGTCTGGCCCAAATAATACAACGAATTGGTGGTACATCAAAAGAAGAGAAAATCCACGAAACATACAGCGCTTCACTTGGCACCAGCGGAGAACTCTGGGGAATGAGTGCATTAGTGGCGCCTATGAGACAAAACGACCGACGTACTGGTAACAGATTTGGTACCTTCAGAGATGGCGTGCTTGGCAAGCTCTCCAGGAAGAATGAGACGGACACTTGTTTGAATTTCACGAGATGAGATGGTCGACTTTTTTGAATACGTAGCGAGTTCTATCAGAAATATGCGGTCAGCGCGACGCCAGACAAAACATTAGAGCAACACGCACTGGAGGCTTCAGTAGCAATACGCTCGAAGATATCGTTTACAAACGAATTTAAGATAGCCATAGCCTTGTTGGAGATACCAGTATCGGGGTGAACCTGTCTCAATACTACGATAGGAACAGACGTGTCAGGTGAGGTGAGATAAGAGGAGATAGAGACCACACCTTTGTAGATATAGGAACTGTAAGTCTCTTTTCTCGCTTTCTTGCGCTTCTTCTTCTCGCCATCGGCGCCAGAAGTCGCTTTACTCTTGCTCGCTGTTTTCTTGGCCGCCTTAGAGCCTTCTGTTTTAGCGGGAGCCTTTCCTGCAGTGGAAGCAGGAGCCTTAGATGCAGTTGAAGCAGGCTGAAGAAGATTGATGAGTTGACGCCGTTGTAGAATAGGTACAACATACTTTGGGGGCCATTTTATTCTATAGCTGAAGGTAGAATATATCAGCACAAAAATGAAAAAGATAGAAATAGCTGACAAACCAAAATCGAGTGCGAGAGAGTGGGATGATGGTGGTTGGTGGTCAAGAGAGTGCGGCTACCAAACTCGAATCAACGGCGCGATGAAATACTTGTCACGAGATAATGTCCACGTGATCAAGTCATGACTAGATAGTAGAAACGCGTCGCAACAATCAAATATTGTAAACTGGTAAAATACACCTTTTAAACGTATTCTACACGAGGTCGGCTTTCCCAGTCATTCCGACGATCCCACCAGAGTCAACACACCAAAGTTGAACAGAATCTCGATTTTCAGAGTACTTGCCATGTATCGTATGGGAGCGTCCAACGAGTAATGGATTTATCGCTCTGTACTCGAACGAACGAATATGCAACTTTGGATCATGATCGGCCACAGTTTCGAGTAACATGAGCGAGGTCAGGGGTCCCTGGACTATTCGCTCAGGATATCCCTCACGCTCGACAGCATAGTCCTTATCCAAATGAATATGATGTGCATTCCACATGATCGCGGAGAATCGGAAAAGAGTGGTGAGGGAAGGGGTATAAGAGAAGGAGAAATCAGACGTGGTAGGCAGATCCTTGGCTGGAGGAGGGGGATCAGCGTTTGTTATGCCGCAGAGGAGGATCGGTTGACACATACCTTTACGCGGAGTCCGGTTTGGTGCCTGAGCATCGAGCAGATAGACGTGGACTCTTTCTTCAACAAGCGAAGGCGTAGCTCTTGTATCCATAGTATACTGAATTTTCTTATTGACAAACAGCATGGGGTTGCCCTTGTCAAAGGCCTTCTTTTGAATCGAATCCACTGTCCAGGTCGCGGTCGCTCGTTCTCCAATCAACAGCGGGTTGTTGGGATCCCATGTCATTTTCCCGGAAGCCCACATTCTGCGTGAGAAAGGCTCTGGAGGACGGAATTCACCATCTGTCCCATCTGGTCGCAGCTCTGCCTCAGGCGTTCGAAAGTGAAAATAGGCTATCTCGAATCCAGGAGGCAATGCACCGTTCCGTTTCGGTTCCACAAATGGTTTTCTGGACCCATCCCGGGAAGGAATAGTTGAATAGAGATCCGAAAGACGTTCCGGGTGCATAGTATCCGTCAGATGTAGATGCTTTGGCTCAGCTATCCAGGCATTGAGACTGTTGTGGTCAATGGTTGAGACAGGAGAGCTGAAAGGGCGGGTATTGAGCTGAGAGCGTCGGACGAGCTGGCTGCCCAATCTGAACATGATGGTCCGAATGAGAAAGAGTGTTCACATGTAGGGTATAGAGTACACACTTTAGTCTAATGAAAGCCGGAGATAAGTGACCTGTTGCCAAGTAACAAACAATATATCTCGAGTTTACTAATCAATAATCTCTCTCCGTCCTCCACCCACAACCGCCACCATCTCGCCCAACCTCGCACTTTTTCCGTCTGCCTTTGGATGTGTATCGTGCGTCGATTTGGATATATGCTAATGCCTATTGTCCTGATACAGCCCCCAGTTCGGAGATCATCTTTCTTGTTGAGATTTCAACTTGAATCTTGCACGCAATCATGGCTGCTGTAGCTCTCAACGGTTCCTTCCATCATCCATCGGATAGCTCAGAGTCCTCACCAAAGCCAGCGACACCGACTTCACCTTCATTCCAGATCCAAGCAGCCGGAATCGCTCGTTCTTTTGTTCGTGGCCAATCTTCCCCTTTCCCTAATACCCCAACCACCAGCCAAATGTCATCTGGTATTCCAGACCCTCCCGCGGGCGTGCCCTATGCGAAATTCATCCAAACTTGGTCAGATATCCACGTAGCCCGTTGGTTAACCGATATAAAATGCGGGCACCATGCCACCTCTTTCTCCGCCAATGACATCAGGGGGGATATATTGCTCGAATTGGACCAGATCACACTTCAAGAAATGGGAATCTCTAGCATTGGTGACCGACTCAGAATTTTGGCGGCAGTCAAGGGCTTGAGGGTTCGGACAGCCAGATCATCATCTTCCATCACTACAGAACAGCGCACTCCACCTGATTCATCAATTAATAATGGTGATTTACCAGACCCTTCACCGACAACGACACGAAAAAGGACGACCAGACCGCCCCCGCTCTATCTCAACCCGACAACACAAAGTGATCTGCCTGGTATCAGTCGAGAACCACAGCCAGATTCGGCGCGCAGTCTCAATGCCCCCAATTTCGTCAATCATCCCGTGCGCCCTCTACCTCTCCCTAATCCCCATCCACCGAACAGTACGCCCGCATCTACAGCCTCCAACGGTTCATCATCTGGCCCTACGCCCATCAGTAGTCATTCCAGCCGCACAAATCTACCTCCGATTCCTCCCCAACCCCGAGGGCAGCCGCCCCCTCCCCCTGTAGGTCGTGCACCCCAACGCAACGGCTTGAATGGCACTAATGGGCGACGGACTCCCACTCTTGGTGATACCAGCAGTCGCGATCTACTCTCACCCTCACCAGGTAATTGGGCTGGTTATCACCTTCCTGCCGATCCTAGGCCAGGTAACCCAGGTGGCGGAAAGACGCCTCAGTCTTCTCGCTCCACCTCACCTTTGCCCATTCGGCCTACCAGCCGTGGTGGCTCTTCTGGTACCGTCACGACAAGTCCAAATAATAAACGTACACCTCCGGTTATCCCTGGTCATCCTTACTCGGCTGCTTTACAGGCTCCCAACCCTCAAAACATCGTTAATTTGTCGCCTATTCAGGAGCAGTTTAACAATCATAATACGAACAATGTCATCTCCCCACCGAGTCAGATCTTTTCCAGCAATCGTTTTCCTGGAACCCCTTCTCATTCGAACGCGCCCTCGTTAGAAGATCTCCGACGCAAACTGGTCAAATTCTACCTACCAGGCGAGGGTCTTACCTTTACCATCGACGTCGATACATGTGCGGGTGGAGTTGAGATCCTAGAAAAGGTTTTGAAAAAGTTTGGAAAAGGCGGAAGACCTTTGGGTGCTGATCCTGATGTCGAAGGTGGACTGGATCATGTCACTACTGAGGATGGTGGATTGAGTGTGGACGGATGGGGAGTTTACCTGGAGAATGGCTCTGGTGACCTGTTGAGCGAGGGCGAATTGTTATCAGTTTGCCACGCTCCGCTTGACCATCCTACCCGCGAAAACCCTCTTGTTCTTCGGCGTATCGCACGCGCAAGGCACGGGGCCAGCTCACCGTTACAATCCAAATTTCTCCAAACTAGCAAGGCTACTAAACGTGCAAGTACACTCAGTATACTTAATGACCTTGGTGTTCGAGATCCAGAACGTACATTGGCACCTCCATCACCTACGGGATCGGCCCATGATCCGCCACTCAGCACAGGTCGTCTCAGTCCAGCTTCTAGTAACCGTCCTTCGAAATTGCGCAACTTCTTCGGACAACGTCCGCCTAGTGAACTCATCACAAACCATCTTACGGAATTTTTCCCCAACACGGAGAAGAAAGTGCTGGAGCGCACCAAGAGGCAAAGCATGATGACCCGGTCCAATACCGCATCCTCAAGAATTTCTAGAATATCGCGGGTGTCGACAACGTCGAAGAGGGACAGCGTGGTGTCTTGGAATCCACCTCTACCTTCGAGATTCAGTAGTAGCACTCAGGGATCTGGACAGACTAGGAGGGCATCATCACACTATTCTCCCCGGGCTTCACTTTCATCTGTGGCACCCCCTCCCTTACCCGAAAAAAACATAAGAGATGACGCGTCGGTTATCACGTCGTCCGACGAGGTACCTCGAATGTCGCTATCTACTGAAGATGGCCAGTCAGTCGACCTCGATCAAGGTCCGGGAATTGATCAAGGGATCGACAGACCCCAATTGCTCCCTCCCATACCTTTCCCGACAGAATCGTTTTCGGAGTCGCTCGAGAATCTTACTGGGGCTCCACTTGTTCGAATGTCTCGCGCCTCCTCCAATGCTTCAAACCGTTTAAGTTACATGACAGAACTTCGCAGCAAGCGTGATCGTACAGACACAGCGAGCCTAATGACCGTTGATGAAATCACGAAAGAGATGGAGAACCGGCGATTAAGTAAGAGGGAAAGCATGGCGATTCGTCCCGAGTCGTCTGATACGGAAGACTGGACTGAGGTTGGGACTGAGGTAGACAAGATAGAGACGGACTCGGAGGAAGATGATGAGGACACCTACCTTGAAGCAGATGAAGAAGATGAAGATTCTGCTGATGAGGAGGCGGACGACGAGGATGAGGATGGACCTGTCAAAATGAAGAAAAGTTCGTATTTTACCACCGATTCTCTAGCGCTTTCTCATCCAGCTTCATTCCAGTCACAAATAAATGGATCAAGGGCGCACTAATTGGTGCAGGTTCTTTCGGCAAAGTTTATCTCGGTATGGACGCTGCTACGGGTAGACTGATGGCTGTCAAGCAAGTCGAGCTGCCCACCGGTTCCGCTCCTAATCTCGAGCGAAAGCAAAGTATGCTCGCGGCGCTCGAACACGAAATCGAATTACTGCAAGATCTGCAACATGACAATATTGTACAATATCTTTGTGCGTGATTTCTCATTTTCATAAACATGTCTTCGTTCATTTTGCATCCCTCCAGATTCAAGTTTGGAAGACGACTGCCTGAACATTTTCCTCGAATACGTTCCGGGTGGTTCAGTCACCGCTCTATTGCGTAACTACGGCGCCTTTGAGGAGACCCTGGTATCCAACTTTACGCGCCAAATTTGTCAGGGGTTAGGCTATCTACACGAACGTGGTATAATTCATCGGGATATCAAGGGCGCTAACATCCTTGTCGATAACAAAGGCGGCGTTAAGATTTCAGACTTCGGTATTTCCAAGAAAGTGGACGTTCGTGAGTGCATAGCTTCTTGCTGCAGTGAATGCAGCTTTGACGTAAAATTTCAGAGGCTCTCACTGGCGGGCGTGCGCATCGTCCGTCTCTGCAAGGTTCAGTTTTCTGGATGGCTCCGGAAGTCGTCAAGCAAAGTGCACATACTCAAAAAGCTGATATATGGAGTGTCGGTTGTTTGGTAGTGGAAATGCTCACCGGAGAGCATCCTTGGGCTCAATTGACCCAAATGCAGGCCATCTTCAAGGTAAATGGTTTGACCACATGCCCCAAAACCCGCATCTGATCGTCTTCATCAGATTGGTTCTTCCGCCAAACCAACTATCCCTTCTGATATATCATCTGAAGCACACGATTTTCTTACTCGCACTTTTGACGTTGACTACGAAGCAAGACCTACTGCATCTGAGCTGCTGCTGCAGCCTTTTATTACACGAAAGCTTTGAGTTTCTCAATATCTAGTACTGGCTATTATCTGCTACATATGCTCGTCCCATTCTTTTGCTTACCCTCACTATTCCTGAACCTCGTCATATCCCCACTTTACGTAGTATCATTGTTTTTTGTAACTTATAGCCATCCCGTAGATACACCGTTGTATGGATGATTTCCGCTCCACCACTAATAAAGAGCTTTCAAGTTCGTTTCCTCTTGTTATTACCGGGTTTGCTTCCTGGTCCCCAGTTCGCTGGTGTTTCCTGATACCTCGTTATTTTTACTTTAGATGAGAGCGTGGAACATCCAGGATGTTTCTCAAAGTTTGCCTCCGTCCTATGAAGTCGTGAGTTCATGTGATTCCATAACTAAATCTAGCTGCCAGATGCGCACCTGGGCTCCTTTGCTAGCAAACGGAGGGCGGGCGAAGTTTCTGAAACATTTTTTATGGGATGAGTCTTCACCCATGAGCGAAAAACGTCCATTATATCTTGACTTGACGCAGTCGTTTTAAGGGACCCAGGGATTGCATGGGAACGAGAGACTTGATGACCAGCATGAAGGAGGGCCGAGCTGGAGTGAAATGGTTAGGGCTCATATAAAGAAAAAAGAGGGTAAAGTTGCTTACGCCGTATCATCGAGCGATGGTGTCTGGCAATGGAAGAAACTGGCAACTTTGGTTGGAGTAAAATAGAATGGCGCGTGAAGCTCCTAGCAAAGAGAACTGAATAAAAATCTCAAGTCGCGAATAGTTCCTCCCACCTCTTTTGCTACAGTGAGCATGCCTTGCATGCGAGTAGCGGTACCGTATTGATCCATGCACGCCTCGGTGTGTTGGAGAATTTTGGAGACGAACGCAGTATCGTGTATGGGGCCCGACCACATTGGTCCAGCGAGCTACTCACAGTCAGTCTTCACGATGAGAAGGAAGACACGCAACAGAATACAGACATGAAGGTTCGAGTCGCATTCTGGGCACTTGCTCCCCACAGGTGGTCCGGGCTGCGTTTTGAACACCAAGTTGACGTTGTCATTTGCTCCTTTCTTTTCTACAACCCGGCCGAGAGGTTGATCGTAGAAGCTTTGACAGGAAGTACAGATAAAATACGTCGAGGTCTTTCTATGTTTTCCAAAAAAAAAATCAGTCCCCGTAGGATAGGATGATCGATGCTACGCACGTCAACGCCTTTTTTACCTGAAATGGAGAAGAGTTGACTCGAATGAAAAGACGGACATAAAAGTCTATGGAAAGAGACAGCAAAGGCTCTATGTAACGTCCATATCTCGACGCAGACGTAGAGACGGCATGAAGCACGAGTCGTAGACCCTGCGCCACAGTCTCAGTAGACGACAGAGCATTCACCACCAAGATACGCACGGCTTCATGACTATACTCGGCTTTCATTGGAAGGCCCCCGTAATTAGAAAAGCTATTAAAGGCATCAAGTCGACAGGATACCAGTGCCGAAGGTGACTCACCATTTTTCGGGATAGTTATTGGTTGCAAGGATGGAGACATCTGTGCACGTTACACACAAAAGGCCTGGCGGAAATGTCAATTTATTGATTTGCGAGTGTGAGCAAGTTGATGATAACCTTCGTCCTTTACCGCTTGTACAGCAGCATCGATGAACGGTGCCGCAGTTCCGTAAGGGTCGAGATCGACGACGTCTACCTTGTCTGTACGATGACTGTACATGAAGACACTTTTGTGATATCAGAAGGCGGAGATGCAAGGAGCAGGTTAGATAGAATTCACCAAGCATCCCCTTCATTTACCCTCACTTTGCCGTTGCCGAGACCTGGGGTTTCTAATTTGACTGATCCTTCATTTTCTGCTTTTGTTTTTGGACCAAGGCCGTTCAAATCAACATTTCTTTTCATTGCAGCCACAGCGGTTGAGGAGAGATCATTCGCGAGAACATATCTGCATCAGCTGCATTTAGTTGGCTGCCCTATTTCCAAAAAAATGAAGAGGCGAACTTTACCAGTGGGATTTCTTTTGCATATCTAATTGACCGGAGACCTGTTGCAGAGAGCGCCTCGAGAATAGTTATTTTGTAGTCGAATTTCAGCTGAAGGGAATTTAACGGGTTGTAGCAGATACAAGCACAAAGCCTTACCTTGGCTGGCTCTTCTGATTCCGACTCTACCGTGATCGCGTCTTGATTGAAAACTATTGCTCAGAGAAATCATGAAATCCTTTTTTTTGAAAAGGACCTTACTGATACCTTTCTGGCGTTTCCTGGCTGAACCATCCTGATCTTTCAGAGCTCTTTTCTCTTGAGCTTGTGCTTTTCTCTCCTGCTTTGTTTTATTCAGCTCCGAGCTCCATGTTCGTATACATGCTACGCTCAGATCTCGGTTGAACTCCTGAACTGGATTCAAGAAAGCTTCGTTTTCGGACATGAGGATGTGGGCATTGTTTTCAGTATGCAGCCTAAACCCATCGGGAACTGGGATTGTGGGTGTAGTGGAAGAAGACATGAATCGAAGGATGGTTCTCAGCCTAAGCGGCCGAAGAGAAAAAAAAGCCAGAGCGAATTTCGGCTGCAGCGGACCGAGACCTCGCTCAGTTCTTTCATGTCGTATGCCGCCCTCAAATCACCTATAAGTCCTTCTTTCGCCCGCTCGCCCGCTGCCTCGCCCAGCAGGCCGTCCAGAGACTCGGAGGATTCTCTGCGAGCCCTGGAAATATCAGACACCGCTCCTTTGGCAGAGCCTTCTCGTCATAGTCGGTCCGTACTTCTCTCTCTCAACCAGTCAGATACTTATTCTGTACCTCAGAAATCGCTCTTTCTCAATGTCAGGTTTCGAGTTTCATCAAGATCTTCTCCCGCTCAGTTCCAGTTTAACTGACCCAGACACGATCCATGGTGGACACGGCGAGAAGAACATTAGTCTTCTTAATGGTATTCTCGGCGGTGTATGTGCTGTTGGTGTCTTTTCTGATAATGAGTGCAGGTGTTGCTCTGGTGATTGGAATGCAGGTGTGCTCATGTCTCCGATATCACTTATGTCGTAAATTTACATGCACTCTGCAGATCGGATCCGGAATATTGTGAGCAACTTCCAACCATCTAAAACTCTTGTTTCTGATATTCCCAGCTCTTCACCGGGGTCGTAGTTGCCAATACGCGATCTGTAGGTGCTAGTTTGTGTGTGTGGCTAGCATCTGGTCTACTCGCCTGGACGGGAGCCAGCAGTTTTGCAGAACTCGGATCTGCGATACCCCAAAACGGCGGAGCCCAAGCGTACCTGGCGTATGCTTATGGTCCATTGTTGGCCTACCTGTTTGCTTGGACGGCGATTATAGCTCTACGGCCTGGTACGCACATTGTATTCCTCTTGTCATTGTAGTAAATTTCAACTTGTTCAGGTGGAAATGCGGTCATCAGCCTCATTTTCGCCGAATATCTCAATCGCATATTCTTTCACAGTACTCGTGCGGAAGTTTCACCGGACGATATACCCACCTGGGCAATTAAACTCACCGCCTGCTTGGCCGTTCTTCTGGTCACCGCACTTTGTGTTTGGAACCGAAACCTAGGAACCCGTGCAGCTGTCATCTTTACGAGCGTCAAGGTAGATTTATCATTCGTCGAATAGTCACCTTAATTTACAGCTTACCATTAGGTTGCTTGTCTTGTAAGTTCATTTTATGATTGACGAGTGTTCCGGTGTCCGATGATGGCAAACAGGTATTTATCATCGTCCTTGGCATAGTTCAACTCGCTAGAGGGAAATCTTCATCTTCCCTGCGGGAGTCGTGGTTCGAAGGATCCAGCAAAAGTCCATCAGAATATTCTTTAGCCTTCTACTCTGGCCTCTGGGCTTTTGACGGATGGGATCAAGCCAACTATGTAGCTGGAGAAATGCAACAGCCAGGGAAAAACATACCTCGCGCGATTCATTCGAGTATGTTCATTGTGACTGTACGTGTACAGTTGGTCAAAGTCATACACAATCTCACTTCGCGATTATAGGTTCTATTTCTACTCGCAAATTTTTCGTATCTTGTCGTACTGGAAAAGGTGCGTCTGATTCGTCAACACTCTTGCATCCATTTTATCAATCTGGGCAGAATCTCGTTGGTCTAAGTAACACCGTAGCCTTGGACTTTGGCCGAGCGATATTCGGTCCTTGGGGTGGCACGGTCTTTGCGTTCATGGTGGCTTTTTCCTGTTTTGGGGCTTTGAATGGTTGTCTCTTGATATCACGATTGAAGTTGATCGCTCATTATTTTGATAGGTGGATTTTTTACTGCTTCGCGTCTCATCTATGCGGCTGGCCGCGAAAATTACCTACCTGCCGTCTTTGGACGCTTGCATGAAACTCGGAAAACACCATTGAACGCTACGCTCTTGCAAACCGCTCTTACGATTGTCTTCATACTGGTTGGGGGAGGGTTTCGGTCCCTCATCAATTTTTCTGTCGTCGCCTCTTGGTCTTTCTATTTCCTGACTGTAAGAGTTTTTCCTTTTTATAATTCGAAATGTACGCATTGATTTGATCTTTTCTCAAGGTTCTTGGGGTCGTCGTTCTCCGTGTCAAAGAACCAATGTTGGAAAGGTGCGCTGTCGCCACCGAGGGACTATCCAATTCCACTGAGTTGTTGCAAGGCCGTACAAAACCTGGATTGTCACACCTCTCATATTCTGCGGAGTGAGTATCGTAAGCTTGGGCATGTCTGATTATTGATATGGTTGTTAGGTAGCGTTGTTCCTCTTGTTTATGCCGATTTTCGCAGCGCCGTTGGAGGCCCTAGCAGTATTGAGTGAGTGGTACCATATGGTCATCCCTCCTTTGTGCTGAGCTATCGTTAGTATTTGTACTGGCTGGCGTCCCTGTATACTATATCACGCATAGAAACGACCAAGACGTACCTCGGATTCTTGGTAAGCAAAGTAAATGGGTTGCGATCCGATTCTAACGTTACTCTGTCAGGATGGGTCCAACCATTAATTGCTAAAATGCAAGGTAAGCCTGCGCCTGGGGACGGTTGGGTCGCGGTATCTACGGAGGGTGATGAGATGTGGAGATGACGGAGAGACAAGCTATGGAATGATATTCAGCGTTTCTCAAACGTTACAATAGTAATGACCAAGTACTAATAGAGGGCATAACGGCTGTGAGAAATAGAATAAAACCGGCAAGGTCATATTTCTCACCGAGGATGAGTCATGCGAACGACAGAGCGTTGAATCAGTATTGCGGTTGGTTGCGTTACAACGCTCGGGCCTTCTTATAAAGCTAGTCTTCATAATCTTCCACGTCAGATCTTGGCCATATATAATAAGTCCTGTGCGCATTGCTCCCTTCAGATCCCATTCCCACTATCCCTTTATCGGTAAGCGGCTCCAGAGCTTGTCAAGAACCTACTCTGATCTTCGTCTTGCACAAAAGTTGAAGTTTATCGATCATGGTCCGTAACCTGGAATTTTAGGCCATTGGTCTACAGACTGACAGTGCATTAGGCTGATACTGAACACACTTACAAGTTCGACGTCAAGGTACGAAAAACCACATCTCATTTATCTGTCTTTCGGCGGATATTCAGTCTTCGGGGGTTGTAGATGACATGCGGAGGCTGCTCTGGAGCTGTCACCCGGGTTTTGGAGAAGGCGAAGCCTCTTGGAGGTATGTGTTGCTCCTGGCAGCGATATGCGATGCTGAAAGGATGTGAATCAGAGGTCAATGAGTTTACGGTCAGCTTGGAGAAGCAGGAGGTCATTGTGAAGAGCAACCGACCTATCGAGACCATACTTGAAAAGATCAAGAAGACTGGAAAAGAGGTAAGCTGGCAATTGAAATGGGTGTCTCCATAATTTACTGAACCCTTGACTGGGGGTTAGGTTCGAAGCGGTGTAGAAGTTGTGTAGAGTACAGAACAGCGTGGTCTTGTTTTTTGGATGTAATTTACAGAATAATATATATCATGAGGCCGTCCGGGCATCATGTTTCTGCCTGCGATGTGATCAACAGCGTCGAGATCTGAGACCCTGGTTCCATTCCGGACTTCATGTCTGCAGACCATGTCCCGCGGTCGCCCTCTTCAGATCCTCAGCTCCCCGCCTATACTGACGACTTGGAATGGATCACCGGGTATTTGGTGGCCAGAATGCTGTCCGACAATTCCCGGATCTACACATATATCCTCTGGATTTGTATCGCCGGCGTCTTCATTATATTCACAATCGCCCATTTCGCTGGTTTCAGAGGCGGCTACATTGGCGCAGTGTGGAGGAAACGGGCGTTGAGGCGAAGGACGTGGAGAGGCAAATCTGTGCTGGAACATGCAAGGAAAACCGGAAGGAAATTCAGCCCGGTCATTCTTCCTCCCAATTCTCAAATAATTTTCCTCGTCGCCCTCGGTACCGTCGCCTTCATTTTGGCCGCTGCAGGTCCAGATTATCTTTCGCCCAATCTTCCCTTCTTCAATCTCTCAGCCCGAGCTACCGAGTATGATCCTTCGTGGTTCTATCAATTTCAGCCCACACAGACTATCAATAAGGCTTGGTGGACTTCGGGAAGCAGGACAGGTCTAATTGCCTTTGCATTGATGCCGCTTTGTGTGCTTTTTGCCCTCAAAGCACCACCCTTTGCTCTCTTTGCTATTCAGTTCACGACACAGCTCTTGCATCGCTGGGTCGGCAGGCTCATTTGGTTCTTGACCCTGCTTCATGTCATCTTGTGGAGTGTCCAATTATTGCTGGACCGAAGATCTACTACTGGAAAAATTGGGTACATTTACGCCTGGCAGTATGAAAAATTTATCTATGGATGGATCGTGCGTTCTTTTTTCCAAACAGACGCGTTGGACTCACTCATTTTTATTCTCTTTTAGGCATTTGCTCTATTGACACTTTTAATCTTCAGCTCATCCCGTCCAATCAGAAAAGCCCACTACGAAATATTCTACGCGTCACATATTGTTCTCGTCCCTCTGACGCTAATCATGTCCGCAATGCATCATCCTCCTGTGGCCTTTTGGTGTTATATCGCGCTGGGTTTATGGTGTGCCGAGCGTATGTGGCGCGCTACCTGGTGGCTGCAGATGAATGGCTTCTTTGGGAAAGAAAAGTCTGGCTCCATCGTACTTAATCATGCCCGAGCTGATTCAGAGACGGAAGCTTTGCGGCCATGGCAACACTCGACCATCTCATCGATCTATCCGCCTGCCTCACCTTACCTTGATTCTCAGTTTTCACTATACGCAGACGGCAATTTACTTGCTCCTGCTACGGCTATCGTATACAGTCCTCCCTCAGGCTTCGCCCACGCAGAGTTACTTTCTGGTGCCACTGTGCGTTGTGAGTAGTCATGTCATCCCTCCTTCCAGTCTCCATCAATGACACTCCATTTGCACAAGTAACATACATCACCCCCGGCTTCCTGTCTTGGGCCCCAGGTCAACATTTCCTTATCAACATTCCTTCCGTAGCACGATTTCTTTCTCATCCTTTCACCACTGGTAAATTTATTGACTTTGCTGTACAATTTTATTTTTTTGATCGTAACTTTTTCTCAGCTTCCATCTGTGATGAACAAGCAGGATCGGCTGCAGGACGGGCCATCGTTTTTCTCGTTCGTTGCCGGACGGGATGGACACGAGACCTGTGGAACCATGTCGCCAACATGATTCATGAGCACAAACAACACGTCGAGGGCGAGACACTTCCTAATAGCACCGTTCTGCCGTCCACCGGTGTGTTATTAAAGATGTATGTAGACGGTCCCTTTGGCAGCGCTGCTCGCGCTAGATGGGGAGATCATTCAAGTGTCGGTATCTAGCTATCACCGCATTTGCCTCAACTCTGATGTCAAATCTTCCAGGTTGTCATCTTTGTAGCAGGATCCGGTGTCTCTTTCGGGTTGTCAATTCTTGAATATGTGTGTCTGTGTCTGGCAGGTCGAGATGGGAAATATCTAGGCGGTCGACCTGGAGGATGGGCTGCTAAAGGCTTCAAAACCCGTCGGGTGAAATTTGTGTGGATGATTCGTGAATATGGTAAAACATTGTTCTTGGCGTTTCACCTTCATGCCTTCTAATTTTTTCAAAAAAAAAAAGCACATATACAATGGTGCGCATCCATTCTGCGACGATGCATAGCTATGATATCGTCCCCAGGACTTGATGTGGACATATTCGTGACAAATTTCAAGTCGCCAATGACAAGAGGTATTCTGTCAGAATCGGGAAATCCGCAAGTTTCAACTTCGAAGCACGCTCGGTCTAACCCACGGTCAGAAGAATCGGCATTCTACGACAGCGACGGGGATGACGCATTCGTCGACCTAAGCTACTACACCGGCGAATTCGGGGATGAGGAGAATGATATTGGCTCGATACCTCTTTCCGAAAGGGAAAACTACACCCTGGATCTTACCAATTTCGAGGGCGATAACGATGAGTCTCTTCCTGGTGAACGTCAACTCAATCGAAAGGTGCGAAAACAAGGCAAGAAGCTCCGGGCAAAATCCAGGAGGCTATCTCGAATTATCAATCTCGCGCAAGATGGAGATCAAATGGTAGTGTTGGAAGCGGCTCACGAGCACTCTCAGCGTCATACACGTGGATATTCAGATCAGTCAAACCCGGGCTCGTCTTCTCTTGCTTATCTTGATTCTCAAGGATCAGACGACGAATCTATAGATATTGGAATGAGACCTGTATCTTTATATTCGCCGACAGAGTATCCTCCAAAGCTGATCAGCCCAAGTTCGTCGCGTTCCCAATCCCCTTTACCACTCAATACAGCCGGAGAAGCATCCGCTGCGACGACTATTTTGCCAAACCAACCATCTTCTGTTCGTTCATCTTCTCAGCCGACGTCATCCCCTCCAAGATCTAGTAATTCTACTCTTCTTTCCATAAGCAGGCCTGCTCATACGCCCATCAAGCCTTCCCCATCAGCTAGTCTCCTCGCTCTGGATACGTCCACTGCGAGCATTCCCGGACGATCCAAACGATATTCGCAGCCCCAGTCGGCTATTACGGCAGCTACGGACCCGTACACTGATGACGGTACAGAAACGTATCAATCCCACAACTCTCCTCATCATGCTCGACCTCGGTTAATCGTTGAAGGTCAAGAAATGCGAGATGTAGCAGCAGTCTCAGTGAAAGTTAGACCTGGGAAACCAAAACTGGATCGTATACTGCACGACGAGGTCGAGCAGGCCAGAGGGTCCGTTATTGTGCATGTGAGATCTCCTTCCCTCTTTTTCTTCTCTTGTACCAAAGTAATTCGAATGTTTTTAGGTTGCGGTCCGCTGTCATTCAATGCTGTGGTTCGCAAAGCGATTGCGTTCGAGATAAATCCTGATCGTATACGGAGGGGAGATCGAAGAGGGCATATTGAACTGGTTTCCGAGGAGTTTGAATTTTAAGCACGATCGTATATGGACATACTTGGCATGGACTTTTTACTACCTATTTACTCCCATCCTACTTACCGCAAAACCAGGACACTTTCTAGAGTATACCATAGACACATCATATTCGCCCACAAATCAAATTGCACCGTTGTGCCGAGTCGAGAGAGAAGTTTGAACGGCGGCTACTGATATAACAAGAAAAAGTCGGGCGGTTAGCTAGGAAGACACGGTGGCCGTACACCCAGCTTCAGCTGATAGGAACAAGATTCGTAGTCAGAAAAGACGGACTTAGTATTTACCTAGGATGCCAGGTTGACTTTGAGTTAGTGCCCGCCCGTGGAAGAAATAACGGAGTCTGGATGCGTGGAGTGCGCCTACAGAAAGCTCTGCCGTCGCTCTCTGCTGGTACACCGGGAGGTAGCTTGGTGACCGGCCCTCTGAGGGGATCACCTTTGACAGGTATCCTCGTCTGACCGGGAGGAAAAGCTCGGCATCTCCGAATCGCCGTTTGTACATGTGAACCGTTACAAGCCCGTAATAAATCTTACCTTTTTACTTAAAAAGATTTCTGTTGAATTTACACAGTATGTGCGATCCTACGGGGATGCATGGGAGCGGTTCAGAACATTGCTGGGTGATTCGAGAGTGCACAATTTGTTTGCAAATTTTTGTTTTGAAGTGTTGCAGATTTTCTACGCAGCAGATATTACCCAGCGCTGATTCTGCCAGATGATGGGAGTGAGATACAAAGCTTAGGAAAGTTGGTGCACTGGGTTCGCCCAGTTGCGTGGGATTTGGGTCAATCACCTAATCAGGCCTCGGTGGTTGACCTGTCCAAGTTCAGCAAGAGCAAAACGCCACAGTGCGGATACGCCTGAAAGTGAACTTGGTTTTGCCCTAACTTTCTACTGATTCTTCGCCAAGCGTGAGTATCTCACTCCCACTCTGAAAAGGGCCTGCATGTCTGAAACAGGGAAGTGCAGTTTTTATTTTTTTCTGTGTTGCCCCCCCTGCAGTAGTAATGTGTGTTCCATAACAATATATAGTGCAGCAGGTTCTACTATATTGTAGTGTGGTAAACTGGTCGTCCGGATCAGACCTCCCCACTATAATTCAATATCCTATCCTATCCTTTCCTTGGAATGCACAGGGGATATCCTCTGGATTGGAACAGAACATTTTGGAGCTCAGTACTACATCCAAATCCAATCTAATTTACAGACCAAGTAATGTACAAGGACGACAACTAAAATCCCTCCGATAACGTACGAGAACTTGATATAAAGATGCGAGCCACAAATGATTGTGAGTAAGGTAATAAACTAGTTCCGAACCATAGGCAAATGAAAGAGTGAATAGTCCAAGGTGAGATAATAATCAAGGTCGTGCTGTGAAAATTCAGATTAGATTCTAGCAGAAGCGCAAGAAAACGGGACGTACAAAGTTGTTCTTTGCGATAGAACCAAAAGTAACCCACTACGATAATGAGCTGACATATCAGAGCAATCCAGAACATCGGTTCTGCCATCGGACTCCCTAAAACAGGTTCAGTACGAACTTCTAATGCACATTGACAAGGACAAACCCTTCAACCCAGTTGATTCAAAGTCCCACTTCGCAGCGTCAGGGAACACAGAGCCAGGTCCAATAGCATTTGGTGCGGTAGCGCGTGCAACCATAACGCATACAGACCCAATAACCTGAGCAAAAGCCAATGTCGCACAGACATGAAGTCGAGAAAGGGTTTGCAGGAGGATCATGCCAAGCCCTACACCTTGCACTGCGTCGAGGACGCCAAGCCAGAGCCAGAGTGATAGTCCAAGGTAAGGGCCTGATTTTCCAGCCCACGGTATGTACAACGCTAGAGAAGATGTTCCCCAGAGCATCTACGATAATCGTATATCAGCTTCCGATTTGAAGAAAAGACAGTTGAAGCACACCTGACACCATCTCGGGGCTCCAAGACCAACCGCAAAGACAGGCAGAAGCCACGTGTGAACTTTACTGAAGTGCGTCAAAACTGCAAGTACGACGGCCCATACGACAACAAAGAATGTCAACACGAGAAGAAGAATTTGCCACTTGGGAACATGAACGTCCCACAGGAAACTCCAGTTGCGTCCATACGGCTGAATCCAACGGTCAATGACAGTAATCCAGACAAACAGACATCGACTTACACCACTGAGCCAATAGTCGCGTAAAATTTCGGACGCGAGGAACCACAGGACCAATCGTCTCCGGAAAAGCGTTTGCAGGAAGTGGGGGACCTTTGGCGGAGTCTGACGGTAGTACTCTACAAAGATGGGTGAATATCGGCGCAAATAAAGTTGCAGTAGCGATATTTACCAGGTAGTCCATAAAGCATGAGGTAGCAGAAAACAAAACTGATGATGGCTAATGGCCACACAATGAGAGTTATCCACCTATACCGCTCTTTAGATAACTGATGGCAAGAAACAACTTAGAACATACCAAGGAGGAACGTAGTCATCGGTTTGACCATTCAAAGAGTTGCCCCAGTACCAGAGTGCTGCAACCCAGACCTGTTGCGACCCTTGAACAATGCAGGCGCGGAACGTCCATACTTCCGTAGCAGCACCCTACTTAGAGTAAGAGACTATCATGAAACAAATGTTACATCGTACGCACTGCTTCTTCACCAAAGTTAAGCCCGAAGAACAGGAATCCGGCGGCGGAAGCGATGGCGTAACACCAAGTGGCAACGTTAGAAATCACGTGATGAGCCGGATGTAGGGAACTGGAGACCGAGGGCAGTCCAATCAGCAGGAAAGCTAGGCCAAAAAATATCCATGGGGCCGAAAGCACATAGACGGAGGGCTTGAGACGGAAAAGCGGGTACCATACGGCGGAAGCCGCCAGGAAGACCCCGCCCAGTACATACAGCTGGAGACTGTCTTCCCAGTTTCTACCTGTGAGAAGGGTTATCTGGAAGCTGGTAGCACTCAACATCTACGATCCTCTCAGAACATGAAATCCGCATCATAATTGAAGGACTAACCTGACCAAGGGCAATGACAATCGTGTATAGCGGCCACCCTGCAATCTCACGAGCGAGAATAATCTGTAAACCCGTCATAGGTACGGACTCTGGCGGACGGCCATCCTGGTGCATCGAGCTTTCGTAATCTACCGGGGAGAAAGTCGATTGCATATTTGGAGCTAATGAGAGGCAAATCAGCTCGCGCCACCATAGGTATGGCAAATAAGATCCCACAGGCTGGTAGAGAGTACATAGAAGGATCCGGTATACCCCAAACAGAGTCTCTCTGAGACGAACGGATACTTGCTGCACTCGACAATTTCTCCTTTTTGACCTTTCCGAAAAAGGCCTCTTCACTCTTCATGAGATACTTCTCGATAGAGAGCTCGTGCTCGGAATTTTTAGGGTTCAAGTTTTGCAACTTTTGAATGAAGTCGGCAGCAACACCTCCATCTGAATCGGTAAACTAGGCCGAAGAGAATATTGGCAATAATACGAAAAGAATTGACGTAGATACTCACAGAAGCGATGGCTTTGTTCAGAGGCGAGTTGGATTTTTCGTCAACAATGGAAGATATTGATTCCACCGACGAAACTCGGGAGTGCGATCCGAATGGACGCGCGAGAGTTGCACCTGCGTCAACGAATGGATCCGCAGCATGCCGTTGATCTCGAGCGATGGTACGATTAGCTTTCTCCAAGAAATCGCCGTAGCCATTATCGCCCTCCCGCTGATAGGAGAAATAGTCTCCGCCTTCACTATTATCCGTGGTATTTGAGCTTCCCCGAAAGTGAAGACGAGCCGCACTTCCTGGAGCAGGCGTAAGCGTATCCTGACTCCATTGACCAGGAGAACCAGGGCTATTAGGAGCCAATGGACTCGACACTGTGTTAGTACTGACCATGCTACTTCTGTCCCACTCAGGTTGAGATGGGTGCGCCTGGTGAATGGGGTCCCAATCATCAGTGTCGGCCATGAGACGAGTACCTTCGCCAGTGCAGTCCGACTCTCTCCATGCATTAGCGCCAGCAATATTTCTGCTCGAGTTAATGCTACGCTTGTGGAAATCTTCCGTACGTTGCCGCCATTCAACAACGGGGAAACGTTGGATGGCCGAACGCGCTCGAAGGATTGCGCGCTCGTCCTCGGTCGACTTGAGCGCCAATTTGACGGTTTTAGTTAGTTGAGACAGCATGTGAGCAGTAGAGCTGGATTCTACGGGGAACCACTGCAGAACTTTCCGTTAATAGTTTGTGGAAGACGAAGAGCATGGCAACTAACCCAGCCAGGCATCAAACCTAAACCACCCAAACGACTACCCACTCCAAGGGCACCTTTTCTACCAAACTCGACGGCCACCAGACCGAATGGTTCGTCGCGGGATGGAATCAACGCAAAATCAGCTCCACTGAATAGGTAAGGTGGAAGAGCGGTGAATTCGGGTTTGGAGAAAACCCGGTCAGGATAAAGCTCCATGAGCCGGGCGAGTTTCTCAGCCGCAAAGCGGCCATACAGGTCGATGACGGGACCTACGCAAATAACCTGTATACTCGGGCGTTTCTCCAACCTAGGATATACTCAATCAGTACACCGAGGGAGAGTCGAGGCTTAAAATACTCACAGGGATGGTAATACATCAGCAATGAGATCAACACCCTTTTGCTTTGACCAACGACCGACAAAGACAAACAAGTCAGAATTCGGGTCTTGCTTAATATTCGCCCATTCTTGCGCTTGGCGCTTGTGCTCAGGTCGAGCGGCCTCGGAGACTTGATCGATCTGAACGTTATGGGTGTCTATAGGTTTCTCGTCCAAAGCGGCGATGTCACTGGGATCAGGGTTGGGCAAAGAGTCAACATGTTTCAGGGTCCATAACGCAGGATAGCGGGCCCAACTTCGTTTGCCGTATTTGTCGGACACACCAGCGACACCGATTGACTTTTGATGAACGCTGATGAATGAAGCGGCGGCATGAAGCAGGTTGAACGTGTTGCCAAATTGCACGTATTTCGTGCAGTGCTCTTTGCTGATATTGAAGGCAGAGCAAACTTCTTTCATTTCCTCCTTGGTACGCAGAGGCCAGAGTCCTTGGAATTCAGCATTGTGAAGAGAAAGACAGACGGGAATGACTTTGGGAAGTAAATAGATGGGAGCGAGAGCACCATGATAATCATTGACGTGGTAGATATCGACAAGAGGAAAGCGGCGGATTGTAGCGGAAATTGCCTGATTCCATGTTGAGTAGAATATTGCAGAGCTAAGATCGTCCATGCGGGCTGGATAGGGATCAGCCTTCGTCTGGGCCCGAAAGACAGGGCTGTCCAAAATCACGTAGGTGATGTTGTCGAGGACATGGGTCTCGACCTCAATTAAATAAGGTTCACCGAAGATAATGACCTCGATGGGCTCAGCCGGCTCGCCAGCAGGATACTCCAAGTCCTTAACCTTGGGCACCACCCAAACTAGATCGACATCCGTCATCGCTTTACCCATCAAACTCGACATGACTCCAAGACCACCGATTTTTACTTTGAGTTTCCAGTCGATAATCTCGTATTCCAAAGTAGCGATCAAAACTTTCCGGCGCTTGTTTTTGTCTTCCGGCCAGCCAATGATATCCGTGTTTTGTTTATGACCGAACAGCTTTTCAGAGACCGGTACACTGGGATCGCTGAGATCGCCTTTAGATTTTTTGTGGGAGAGGGCGCTGAAGATGGGGAAGTAGTTCGAATGTGAGGGCTTGGTCTTGACACCATACTGGTTGTGTTTGATACCATAGAAGGACCACATGAATATGAGGACCGCAAGGGAGCCAGTGATCAAAGGAATGGTCAAGAGAAGGGCATACATGGTGGCGCCGACCGAAGATTGGCCTCGAGGAGAAAGAGACCATGTCATAGTGGAGTCGTCGACGATCAGAGCCCAGGCCAGATGAGGGGACGGCGGAGCGGACATATTCAAGTAATTGGGAGCCGCGGTGTTGGGTGGAAGACGATCGAGAACACCATCACCATCGGTATCACCGTAATAAAAGTTGTCGAAGCCAAATACTAGATCGAGAGTCAAGCCCTATTCGGAAAAGAAAGAATGAGCAGACTCACCGTTCAACTGAACGTACGTCGGCCACTGCGCCATTATCTGCAACTCCCATTTACCCTCCGAGTTTTGAGTCATTTGGTTGGGGAGACCTTTATCGAAACCCCATTGGTTGAACGGACCGCGAGCGAGGAACTGAGGAACTCGACGGGGATGACCAGAATATCCGTAATCAGCATGAACCACGGCACTGGTGGACAGAGCAGCTTGGCTCCAATCTATGCGACAAAATGAGGAAGAGACAAGAAGCAAGTGAGGAATAAGCCTACATTGTACCATGATATGATTGCCTTCCCAGAACTGACTTGTGCCATCGAAGGCTGAGGTATCAATTGTTGTAGTAGCCTCCCAGTTGGTCCAGTTGGTCCAATTCTGACCATAATTCCAAGAATAACGGAATTGGTCGGCGCCGTAAGCAGAATGGGTAAAGAAATATTTGCCATTAGATTGCATAAGCGCACTATTGTTGTAGTCGTCTTCAGGGAACACCATGACATTGCCTTCGTTCCCTTTTCTTAACATCAAATGGTCTATAGTCTGACGGAACAGGAGATGAGGAGGAGTGGAAAAGATCAGACAATCATCAGACCGGAGGACGTACCCCAGTGCTATTTCCTTGCGAAGAGGATGGATTATTAACAGTCAGCGTCAGGATACCGTCAGGGAAGTTGGTAACAGTTCCATTCCAAACCCACTGCGTTTGGGATACTCCTTGGATGTTGCCAGTAGCTGGATTTGAGAGCGCACCACAGTTAGTCTTGGTAAGCATCGGTGTGGATGCATTCGCAGACATGCTCAACGAGATGCTGTCTGTGACACTATCGCAGTTCATCTCCGTGTTAAACTCGAGTGAAATATCCACCGTGGTTGCGTTCACATCGCCAGGGTGAACAAGAAGACGAGCGTCATGGCCAGGCCTGAAAGCAGTCAGGGCAACGGGAGGAGCAACCCACTCATTGACCGGAACGAGCGCTTTGAAGCCATATGCCGCCATACTGACCGAATCCAAGCAGCCATACCAAGGTGCCTGATTGTCATTGTTGTAAGACGAAAGGGAGTCCTGCAATGTATACGTCTCGTATGGGGCGAACAGGTTTCTGACGGTGGTGCCAGATTGATAGGGTGAAGATATCCACAAACTACCTTTGCAATCATAGCTCCAACTCTTGGTGGAGTTCTCGTTGGTGTATAATAACCATACTTGATCCTGATAGATTCCACCGAGGGTTTGATTGTTGGATATAGCAGAGCGAGAGATCGACCACAAGCCCATTTCAGTGGCAGTGCCATTAGACCCAGGTCGGTCAATGTAGTATGTCCAATTTCCACGTTGGACGAGATTGAAACCGTCCTGAAGAGAGCCATATACCGCTCGAAGATAATTGAACTGGGTGAAGAGACGACGAGAATCCATGGTAGGATCAAAGTGATCTAAGGCATTCCATTCGTCATAACATCCTAGCGCGCCTTTCGTGAAAGGCATATTGAAGTATTGCGTAGAACCCAATTTGTAACACCCGTGTCGTTTCCATGCTTGGGTCCCTGGCATAGCCTGGCGCCTAGAGTATTCATTCACTTAGCCGGCTATGAGCGCTGGAAGGAACAACTTACCCATAGAGGTAATTGGACGCGCCGGTGTCAAACTCATAGATGTTCTGTTCCTCGCCATAGTAATACTAGTGATGATGTACGTCAAACTAAAAAAAGAACGGCATCCATAATTCAGATATACTCACCAGTACCATTCCAGGCATTACCAACGATGTTATGAAGGTTCCAAGTGCACTCCTCTGCGCACCATTCTCCAGACCGTGCCAGCGGAAGACATCAAAATTACTAGTTCCGTACATGTGCCTGGGATCTACAACTCGGTGCTCAGAGTTGACGAAATCATTTGTGACAAAAATCTGATTCCATGCCGTGACAAAGTTGACGTCGAGATCATAGGCCACCTGAAGATTGCCGTCCATCCCAAGAAAACGAGTGAGTGATCGATATACAGAATAGTGGAAGGCAACGCCATCGAGAGCATTTAGAGGGGCATCACGCAGGAAATATTCGGAATCGTCGGAGGAAATATTCGCTGCTGCGAGGAATCCGGGAGGGAGCATGGTAGGCGTACGGCCACGGCCGCTAATAAGTATCATGATGTTAGAGCAGAATATGACGGGAGGTATGAAAAACCCACATATACAACGCCCCAAAAGTGTTCCCACCAGTCACTTCGCCGGGAATAAAAAAATTGTTTTTCCCTAGATTTTTGGCGCATGCTCGAGTAGTACTGGCCCAAGTCGCGAGGGCATCAACTGTGACTTGTGTAGCTTTATCAATACGAATGGCATCGATATCAAGGGCTGTGATTGCGAGGCAGGAGAAGTGTGTGAGTTTGTCCATCACGGCAGTGTCCCATTCTCGTAAACGATCTTGAACGGAAGCGAACTTGGAAAGCTGGCGCTGCCCTAGAAGCAAGACCAGTCAGAGGAGCCAGAACAGCAAAATTAGCTGACGCACAGTCAGGATGTACTCCGAACGCTTCCATATCACCGTATTGGTCAAAATCTGAATCGAGACAGCCATTCGTATCCAGGGTGACAAGAGTACCATCATCCAGCCAAAATTTTGGGACCTGGCAAGAATCGTTGCGTTTGTTGCTAATCTATGAATCAAGTTAGCTGAATGCGACGTTCACTGATGGCGAGCGTGTTCAAACCTGAAAGTCCTTGTATTCCGTAAAATTCCAAGGTGCGAGTTGTGGATGTTTCCAAACACCATTGTATTCGTTCAAGTCGAAAGGCGCGGTGGAGTTTATGAAACTATGAAATGATGAGAGTTATCCGAGCAGCTCAAAAAACAAACTTGACATTTACTTACCCCTCGAAACCAATAAGGTCACTCATTGTGCCCACTGTAAAATCCGCCATGATGAACATACCGCGAGCATGAATTTCGTCAATGGTGTTAACCCAGTCATCCAAGGTTCCCCAATGAGGATCAAGTACGGTAAAATCAAGCGGGGAGTAGCCTGAACAAAGTTTAGCTTATGGTGCCCTGAACGTAGAGCGAGAAAGGGGGGGGGGCACTCACTGTCGGCCTGCCACAGCATATTCAAGAACGGAGTACCCGAAATAAATATCATTTTGATTCCCATGCCCTGCAAATAGTCTAGTCGCGCGACGAGACCCTTGAGGTCACCACCGAAACGAAGCTGAGTCTCACGCCAGTCACTTTCGAACATGGTGCCAAAGAAATCATTGTTGGAAGGGTCCCCGTCGGCGAATTTATCGAGAAGAATGGTGTAAACCGGTAAAGTTCGCCAGTTATCTGGTGAAGGAGTGTAAGTTGTATTCTTTCGAGTTGTAGAATACTGAGTGGGGTCGGTGGCGTCTTTGTTGGTATTGATATTCCATTGAGCTATTTCGTCGCTATAGGGGGAAGCAGAGACTAAAGATAAGAACAGAGGAAAGACCGAAATCAAGGCGGTTCGAAACCGCATAGCGGAAGAGAGCGAGGAAGAAAGGAGGGAGTTGAGTGTAATGAATTAGACTTGAATTTTTCCGGCGACCTTAGCCTGCCGTACCCCGCACTTGCCGTACAGCTGTTTCCGTACAACTGTTTCTTGGCAATCAAGCAATCAAACATTGAAACAATCACAAATGCAATCATACACCAAAGTCACTAAACCTCATATGGTTTCTACTGGTGAACCTAAAAATGCTTCCGAAAATTTCACCATCCTTATCAAGGTGTGCTAGCTAGCCCTGCCTTGGCACCATACGTCCAATTTGTAGCATGGTATAGTCAGGAACGCACTGGACACCTCAGTTCAGTCAACTTCGTTTATTAGCCACGAAGAGACTGATGATATCCAGTTTAGAGGGGTATAAGGATTGCCAGTCAGGTACATACAGCCGCCAAGTATGAACGTTCTCTCATTTCTTACTTGCAGGTTCATGAAACGGGGCAATGTAAGATCCACAAGAGCTGATCAAGGTGGCCAATTTTGGAAGAACTTCCACTTGGAAGTCCTCGAACGGGTATGCCTCACCGTCGATGGACAAGAATCCTTTCTTCGACAGAGGTTTTACCCGGTATGCCTCTGCCTTGATATAGCGTGTCTAAATCAAAGACCCCATCAGTTCCCTCGGTTCCTCAGTTTGAACCCACAGGCAAACTTACGCTATCCTTCCAATACAAATCGCCATTAGCTGCGCCTCCGAATGATGCAATAACGTCAGTTCTGGTAATGCTTTTCTATGAAATCAACGTTGAGTACCGCCCCAAATTTGACCAGTTTCAAGATGAGAAAACCCACAGTGGACTGAGCCATGATATCTATCAACCCGTCATCAGGCAAAGAAACGGGGAATGCCATGAAATCCCTGGGGATGATATCAGCAGATGCAGATGGCTTGTCGTCCCAATGCCATTACCGGCCAACGTATGGTCCTTTCCCGGCATAAAGAAAAAGGAGAGGTTCAGGGAATGTCGTCCACCCCTCCGTTTCATCGAGGGAAGTCTTGGGTTCAGGCAGCGCCCAGTTCTCTTCCTCTTCGGTCGGTTCCGGCAATTGATGTGCAAGCTCGGCATCCACCTTCGGCGGTCTTGATCTGAGAGTGTCAAACATTTTCTTCTTGTCCTTTTCGACAGCTTTGAAAGAGAATTGTACATCGCACGCCTTGAATTTGATCACTAATCGAATTAGAACGACAGATGGAATAGAAAGAACAAAGTGTCACATACATCCTCGCAGTAGACCATAAACGAAACGTGAGTCCCCCATCCAACGAAGATCTTCAGTGCCAAGGTCCAAATCAGCCATAAGGCCGAGAGCTTGCGACATGTATGAAATCGTTTGCTTCCCGCCTTGCATTATTGAAAACACGTCCACTGACATGGATGATCCTATATCAAGCCTTGAGCATGGCGTACATCCGGCCGAAATAGGGTATACCTTTGATAACGTTCAGACTCGCAGCAATTACATCGAATCCATCCTGCAAGACGCGTCAGACAATCGGTTATTCTGTCCGAGATCACGTACATCGGGCCCCAAAAGATTGAGTGACAGTCCATTTCCGGATCCAGTCGGCACAGGGGCAACTGGCACACGGAGTGCTTTGCGAGGATATGCGTGATTTGCGAAACCATTTAATATTTCGTGGACCAAACCATCGCCAGACACGGAGACCACCGCGTCGTAATTTTCAAGGGGTAAGGATTTCGCAATATCGTAGGCATCTCCATGCTTTTTGGTATCTTGAGTAATTTTAGGAAGGAAAATAAACTCGGAAGGGAGAAATACTCACGAACTATGTCAAGAATACACCCTGCGGCCCGAAGGACAGGTTCAATCGACTTGTTAAAGATCGCAACGGCCTTTCCCTACCAATTCAAGTCAAGAGTGTGTTGGGCTAGGAATTGAGAGGATAACACGAACGACGCCGCCGTGTGGGTTGACCAAGACTTTTAATCGACGGTTTGGCTTGACTCCTGCGCAAGACATTTGAGATACAATGTAGCTTTATGCGAAGCAAGCCTCACCTTTATACGCCCACTCTAGGGTGGTCTTGGCCATATTATTCGCAGAGTCAGCTTGAGCATCTTCTACCTGACCATCTAGCTGAACCAAACTCAAGCATCCCTTTGTCTTCCTCCTGGTCACGTATGCAACCTTGAGTAATCTTGCATTAGGATGGTAGGACGCCGCAATGACGTTGCGCAAGGGAACTGTTTGGCTTTTGTGGTTGCCTGTCGATGTATTCGGTTAGTTGCGAACTCGGGAAACCAGATGGGTACTTGCCAATTGTAATGGTGAGAGCAGAGGAAGAGAGGCAGTATTTGGTGGGTTTTCCAGCAACACTGGCCTCTGTGTCGACCTCTGTGTCCGACATAAGTACTTGGGGCGAGAGCGCAGTCAAGTAATCACGCGACCCGCCCCGACGGCGGGTGCGCCGGAGCGGCTTCCAAATTTGGAAAGTCTGTCATCGGCGATTATAACTATCGTTCATTCGAAGAACACGAAACGCGTGACGATGTTGATTCCCACGTGACTCGTGTTTTAAACTCCGACAGCGTAAGCGTATTTAATCCGAAGGTCAGAGGATGAACGCGTCCAACGAATCTTTCCCTCCTACTCTCACCTGCACCCGATGGCCCCCAAAGTACGTTCTCTGATTTTGGAATTCTGCTCATGTCTGACTCGCTGCAGCCTGCTTCAACTGCATCCAAAGCTCCTGCCTCCACTGCTGGAAAGGCTCCTGCGAAGACGGAAGGATCCAAAGCGGCGAAGAAGACGGCGAGCAAAAGTAAATCTAGCACGGGTCCCGATGGCGAAAAGAAGAAGCGAAAGAAGGCGCGAAAGGAGACATACAGCTCTTACATCTACAAAGGTGAGTGTCCGATTTATCACTTGTCTTTTTTTCCTTTCCGACTCACACACCTTTCCAGTCCTCAGACAAGTTCACCCCGACACTGGTATTTCGAACAAGGCCATGGCCATTCTTAATTCCTTTGTGAACGATATCTTTGAACGAATTGCGACTGAAGCTTCCAGTGTGTACTCTTACTCGCCTCGTTCGTTCTCCCGCTTAGTTCTTGTCTGTAGAACTTGCCACCTACTCGAAAAAGTCAACAATCTCTTCACGCGAAATCCAAACGAGTGTTCGCTTGATTCTGCCTGGTGAACTTGCAAAACATGCCATTTCAGAGGGAACCAAATCAGTGACGAGTGAGTCAGTCTTAGTCGGTCTCTATCCGACATCGCTAATTGCCTTTCTTAGAATTCTCCGCTGGGGCCAAGTGAGCGTTGGAGTAGATTACCATATACCTGTACTATTTTTGTTATCCTTATTGTATTTCGTTGTGTCTCGTTTGTATAATTCAAGCCAAGTACTAGTTCGTCTATACTATCGAGCTTCGAATTGAACCACTGAAACTGGTTGAGCGATAAATCCCACGAAGCAATGGCTCTGAGCTCACTTCTTTTCGTTCTCTTCTTGTACATGATTCGGTGACCACACTCTCTGCATCGAATAGGCTCTCTCGACTTGATTTCGTTCTTGGCCCCACAATCTGACAAGTTCTGTCAGGTCTAGGTCTAGGACGAATATCACACCCGCCATTGACGAACCAGCACACAAATATTCCATATCTTGCCGAGGCGCCTGCATTGGGACCCCTCCGCCCATCGAATTCGAGTTTTGCTGATCGTTCATCGAGTTCAAGTGCCGCTCAAATAAGGACAAACAGCGCGAGCGACTGTGGGAAAAAAAAAAAAGCTGGCCTCCGCGTCCAAACGCGATGGCGACTTTTTCGCCTTCCCCTGCCCCCCGCCGCGTCTCTCGAATTCCAAGAAATAATGTCTCGCCCCCGCGACATCCCCGTATTCCAAACACCAACTCTCGGCTCAACACACCAAGCCGAAACACAGATCCTGCTTCCGTGGCTTCCTTCATGGACATTGATGAACGTGCGAGTTCCATTGGCTCAGAGAGGAGCCACATAAAATCTGGTTTCGAACCTGTGTTTGCAAAATCAGACCAGTTGACTGTCTCCTTCTACGCCAACCTACCACTGGAAGTCACGCAGATCCTCAGGAATGCTGGTGAGCATCTCTAGCCTCATTCCCAAGCTATTAATTTACAATACCCAGATTTCTATCGCGAACCATATGCCGGAGAAATCGATACCTTGACCGGTTTTGCGTTAGTGGCGTCAATGAAGACCTGTTTTGTCTGGCAGCATGCCTTGGTTCGTTTATTCCGATCCAACCATTTAATTGACTCTCAGCGTGATTTTCTAGTCCGTGAAAGGAATCCCTACATGTTATATCTTTACTTGTCCATACGACTATAACCAAATCAATCCCCCATTTCATAGTCTAGTCCCCTGGGGGTCCGGTCGCGAGCCTGGACTTATTCTTGTATCCACCGCGGGTGAGGTCAGGTTTTGGGATAGCGTCGGAATGGGTCTAGCTGGGGGTGACCGCTATTCGACTATTCATATTGCACTTGCTTCAGAAGATATCGTTACCGGACTGAAACGCATAGACGTGAGTCGTATTATATTTTTGTTCTATGTGTTCTCAGCCAAATGTTCGCTCGACAGACTCAAATTTATGTGATATCTACCGCAACCGGTAGCCTTTTCAGGCTTATATTGACCTCTACGGGTGGAAAATATCATCTCACTTCGCATCCGTTCTCCAAGCCTTCAACATCATTGTCCCTCACAAGACTAATCCCCTTCTTCTCATCGACTTCAACGGCAATTACTCAGGTCGAGTTCGAACCAGGCAACATTAATGCCGTCGCTCTTGGGGCCAAAACTATGGAAGGCAGCCGGGAAGTTTGGGTCCTGATTAATTCCAGGGTACAGCGATGGGAGATGAAGCTTGAGGGCTGGGAGGAGGCTTTACAAGATCAAGATATTGCTGACCTTACTCGAATGGCTCTACGGAAAAAGTTTGGAGACGCTGTTGAAAAAGACGATGCCAAGCTAGACCTCGAGCTGGTAGATCTCGTTGTTGATAAGTATGAACCTTCTACTTGATCCCCATTGTCGGCTTGCTCAGTCAATCGCAGTGCAAACAAACTGATCATTCTAGTGTCATATGCTGGACCGGAAGAGGTTGATATGATGGCAATGGATGCTACTGGCATACGACGCATTTACGGTCTGATACAGTTGTCAATGTCAGACGACTCCTTCAACGTCGACACCATTCGGAGCGTACCCTATCAAAGTGTGAGTCGCATGCCCTTTTTTTATTGACGCGCTCGCTCTCACTACTTGTAATTAGACTTCAACTTCTGGAGCTCCCATGCATCCTCGCATTCAAATTCTTCCCAACGGGTTACTGGTCAGTATCCAATTTGGAGACGCGGTGGTGCTATGCGGAAGACGTTGGTGACACTCGGTTTCATTTACTGCCACCAAATTTCTGACTATTTTTTTTTCCACTAGAATCCGATTATCAGGAGCGTTTGGAGCTCAAATCGGCCACCGACCGAACCTTGGGTGTAGGGGTCATGCCAAACGACAGTATATTGCTTGTTCTCACAGCGGCAACAATGATGAAAGTGAACATCGATGTGGAACGTGTCTTAACGTTTGATCCAGAGTAAGTCTTGATACGCTTAGTCTGGTGTAAGCTGACGCATAATAACAGAAGCGGACGAGCTCATTTAATCAAGTCGATCATGACACAAGCCATTTTATATGGGTCTCTTCCTAACGTTGGTTTGCGTGCTCGGCTAACCTTTGTGGAATGTTGACCATTGTACCAGAATCCCTTGCACTTCAGCTTCCCTCCTGAAGTTGACGAGGAAAGCCTCATGCAGGCAGCTGAACAACTCAGTCTTGCTGTTCTACAATCCGGTATGTTTTTACGGCCTTTTGCCTTCATTCTGACCCATACTAGGTCCCCAGATCCGCAATTAGTACGAGGAAATCAAGATTTGAGTTCGCAACTCAAGATTCGGAAGGAGCGTCTCGCTTGGCTCATACAATTCATCAACGAGAATACTGTTTTGATAAAAGTAAGTGTCCAGACTCATTCAATATATGACATTCCCCGCTTATTGGATAAGATGTCCCAACGCTGTCGTCAACAACTTGCCATGGACGCAGAAAAATTAGACGCAGCATACGAGTTATGGGCAGTATACAATGATTTCCTCGCGTATGACCTCCATTTTCTTGCATAATATAATTCTTGGCCTGACCGCTCTAAAGCACAGGGCCCACGCACAGCGTCCTCGGCGATACCGTTTACGCCCAGATGGATGAGTACATGGACACTTATAATGACGACACCATGCGTGCCTTCTTCAGGTCCCACATCGACGACCTGGGCCTTCTTCTGGAAAAAATTACCGATATAGTGCTCAAGGCTGCTAAGAAAAGCAGCAAAAATATCCGAGAGCTCTTACCTGAAGCAAATCGCACCTTTCTGGCAAGTTATCTTCCCAACATGACGGAGATGAAATCATTTACACATTCGAGCAGACTGTATTGAAGGCTGCATTCAAGCATCGGGAACAGAACATCGTTACCTATGGCATTGACCTTCCCATTATAGAGTCTTGGACAAGTACCCCCTCTATCATCGATGGGATCATCGGGTTATTCGACGCCACGACTCGCATCAATGATTCTCCTGCTGTCGCTGTCGCTCACAGGACTATTGAAGAACAGGAATCGCATAAACAACTGCCGGAACTCGCAGAAGTTCTTTTTGCCTGTTTTTCCCAGCAGCTAGAAGGGATGGCGACGTCGGTATCACATTTATTTCAACTTTCAAATTTCGACTGACGAAACCCCGTAGAAAAAGAGGGACCGGAGCATCTGACATCGACCGTGACCTTCACGAGCTCCAGAAAAGCTTCGACGCCCTGCGACCTGAAGTCTTGGAAACATTGAGTAGGTCGCCTCTTCTTCCACTCACGCAAAGCATTTCATAATCAAGTTATCACAGGGAGCACTGGTCACGCCCAAGCTGCTTTCTCACTTGCCGAAAAATATCAGGATTTCAACTCGCTTGCTGCTCTGTGCCATCGGGAAACCATCTTTCCACCAGAGGAGAATCCCAACTTTGCTCGAATACAAAGTTACATCGAGCGCTTCAAAGAGGAATTTACCGCCAAGCTATACGAATGGTATATCCAACATGGCAAATATCTTCGTTGTCTCTCTCCTAATCATCATTACTGATGGCTTCTGCATACCGCGTACAGGCGAAGTTCGGACGATGTTTGCCCAAAGCGGATCTTACAGCACTTACATGGACAGCTTCTTTGAAAAACATCCCACTACTTCATTATCATGGATCAACGACTTGGGAAAGAAACGTTACGAGTCCGCTGCGACAGCTCTACTGACCGAGTCTCAGCGTGCTGCCGCCCTGGAAGTAAAACATGTAGGGAGTTAATCCCCTCAAGGTCCCTGGGAATTTACTGAGTCTACGGTTTTATCATATAGCTACAGCTCAGCATTGGAAAGCTAGCCAATCTGGCACACATGCGAAAATCTGATGAGAGAACGAATAACGGTCTTCACGACGGTATGTGCTGGTTGTACTCCGAGTGAGTTTACGGCACTTATTTCTACTGCGATGATCAGCATTCCACGATGCTCTTGATCTTGTTGGTGTTCACGAAGCCTTACTGGAGGAGTTCAATGGTGTCATTACCAACATTCGAGGGAGACGATCCCTCGACTCTCAAGTTGATATTATAATCAAAGAAAAAGCTGCAGTGTTGACTGAAAAACCAGAGCACGCGTTTGTATGTGGCCTTGTACGCTTCCCGTGGGGTCATAGCTCACCCAATTCGTTCTTGCTAGATTTTCAAAAATTTGGTCAAGAGTCTGCTTCAAGGCAAAGCATTACCGATTGAAGATACAGTGGATATTCTGACTTTGAAAGATAACACCGACACGGCAGGATACTACGCAACGGCTCTTCATCTGCTGGCAAGATGTAGTGTAAGCTGCGGTTTCATGATCTGGGTCTAGTCAGTCGTTGATCCATTGTACAGTTACCAGAGACTCGGAGACAGTCTGCCTTCAGAACAGTATGGAGGAGAATATATCTCCACGACGAGTGCGTATTTTACCTGTCACCATTTCCAACTATAGGCTGACTATCCGGTATCAGTTGGAGAGCAATACAGAAGACAGTTGGGGTTGGCGATGTCGAACTCGGTCAAAGATATCGTGAAACTGCGCTGTACCAGACTCTACTGGATATCCTTTCGCGAGAAATGGAGGACGAACCGGAAGGGTTTGAGACCGATCCTGATGTGGCATTAGTTGTACCTTCGCTCGAGGAAATTGCCTCACGATGGCCAGGAATTCCCCAAGACCAGGTCGAAAGGGTACTGGAGGACTACAACCTAGAGTGTGACAAATTGGGAGAGCTTGACCTCGAAGAGACATATGCTCGAGTGAGGGAACTCGCTGAGATGGACTTGTCTCTTGGTAGCGATTAATATATACACATCAGTGCTTGTGCATTCGATGAATTTGTGTCATGATTTTTTGGATCTAAAAAGGCTCGCCATACGCGAAGGAAGCTTAGAATAGTGAACTCGAGCTGCGAGAAGGATAGTAGTCCAATTCCGGGCACGCCAAAGTTCCGCGTACTCGTCAATCCGTTCGCTCTCCCGCATCAGCCACTGTCTATAAAACTCCGACAATGCGTTCTCCTTGTCGAGGGGTGTAGCTGATTCGGGAAGACCAGCTAGAACAGCGTCCTTTGCGGCTTCGAAACGCGTATTACTCTGTTCAAAACAAACTGAGAATGGGCAAGTTGAGAATGAGAAAATTTAGAAACGCACGTCGAGCCAAAAATTCTGACTGACATCGTCTAATTGCTGCCGCTGCAGTTTCCATTGCATTTCGTACGCATTCGAGTTGCTGGCAGGTTCAGGATGGAACTCCTGCAGTGAATAGGGATGGCTGAGGGTAGCCGGTTTCGGAGGTGGAGGAGCGTCGTCATATATGATTGGCCGTAAATGTGAAATTGGATGCGGAGGGCCTACAAGATGCCTAGCATTTACGGTCGATACATGTAGAAGACGAAGCGAAGTGCGGGGCAAGAGTGTGGATGATGGTGGTAGTAGCGGAAAGAACATGAAATATTAAAAGTGTATAAACTGTAACAATTCAAGTAAACAATCTAAAGACGGTCTTTTTAACGTCCCTCAAATGTGGAAGACCCATGTCCTCGGCAACGTCATCCAAAAACCCGCCCTTTCCTTGAGCGACGGTAGGAGTGGGAGAAGAATTTTCTGCTGCTGCTGCTGCTGCTATCTGGGTTTCATCAAGCATATTGTGAGTAGGGCTGGCGCCGCCATAAGTCTCCTCCCCCCCAATCACGACCATTTTGGGCATAGTTGATTCAGGTTCAAGCTCGCTTGCAGCAGGCGCAGATGTTGTCCAAAAGTCCAGTGAGTACGGCTGGAGAAAAAGAAAAAGGCGCTTAGACGCGTTTGAAACGGATTGGATTTTTTATACTCACAATCTGGATGGGAGGCTCAGGTTCTTCACTGTAGTCAATTTCTGGCAAGTAAACAGTATAATAGGGAGAAGGAGCGGCAGCTTGAGCAGCCAAAGGGATTCCAGGGGTTTCGCCTTCCCTGGTATTATCCACTGACGGTGTCTCTGGGGGTGTGCTGACATTCGCTGTAGAGGATGCGGCGACGTAGGATAATGATTTTTCGTGTTCTTGTATGCGCGAAATTAGAGTACTTTTTTTACCAATTCTGTAGGGAAACGGTCAATTACATAGAAACAGAGTGAAATAGAACACATACGACGGTATACCGCGATTTTTGGCCTCAATTCTAAGCTCTTGCAGAGATAGCCTGTCCCAGGATTTGCTCAGAAGAACTGCAGATACAAAAGATCTGCGAGGCCGAGCCAGGGCACGGACGGCTGGAATGGAGAATGAGCGGAGCATGGAAGGGGTAAGGTGCCGGGCCGGTGCTCCGTACACTCTTCTCCTTCTCCCATTTACCAGGGTTCCTGCAGCAGAACGAGTCAGTCAGCCAACCGTTCCGACCTTATCAGCTCATCGGAAATTCATCTGATTGCCTCGTGTACTCCTGCTGGCATCAATCAGGACCCATTGCGGAACATGACTGTTGCTCACTAACATCGCCCAATTTTTACGCCCGAATATGCTTCTGTCTCCAGCGTATGCTCTTTCTCTTCTTGCTTTTCCAGTAATGCTTACTTTTCATTCCAGAGGCTCAAACGCCTCCCTTCCTACTTCCTCCTCCTTTTGGAACAAGTTTAAACCAAAAAATAAAGAGCCTGATCTCCGCGAAAAGCAGGCTCACATGGCCCTCACCAGAACACGTTTACTTACTCTTGCCTTTGGCGAGATGGAAACTATACGCACTGTCTGTCCCAACTCCCCCCTTCTCTTTCATCTTTGCATCTGATCCCCACATGGCCATTCCAGCTCCCAAACTCTTTTATCGTGAGCACTGTTGTGCCTTATCCTATCCTGATCGTCCTGCCTACATCCATCTCCAGGAACTCGAGCAGGCAGCAAGGGACTGGGCTCGACCTCCCCCAGACGCTGTGTTTAGCTTGCGAGTACCCGTCGAGTATGCTTCCATCCAGGCTGCCGTGTGTACTCCCGCTACTATCCGTCCTATCATCTCTCTGATCCTCTCGACAGCGCCTGGTAGCAGGACCCTATATCTACGTACGTGATAATATCTTGTTTTACGATAGTGCACTGATCCACTCTCAAGCTCACAAGTGAAGATTCCTTCCAAATAGCGGCCATGGGTGCCCAAGGTCTCCGTGTCGAGATCGTCAGCGATGCTCCACCACCGCCGGACGAACCCCCGTGAGTTTGGAACTACTCCAATGCGTCGTACCAACTGACGATCGATTGTTCTTCAGGCCACCACCGTACGTATGCATTCGGATCTCTTTCTCGAGCGCAACCTTGACACCCCTCTTAGACCACCCCCGGTTTTAGACATGCCTGCTACTTTTAATCTAGAACTCGTCCCGGGTCAACATATCGCCCTAGACACCACCGTCACTTCCGACGAGCTTGACATGGCCCGAATGGAAGATGGCACCACGGTGGACGGAATGTTTTGGGGCAAGCTTGACATCGTCCATAATGGCGACGACCATAGAATGGAATTCAGCGGCACGCGAATAACGAACCAGCAAGATTATTCGCCAGATTTCATGTTTGACTCTCGGGTGATGACCAAGCTAGCTGTCGCCGCTAAACCAACAACAGCAAGATGTAATTTAAGCATTCTCGCGCCCGAAATGTCATATTGCGATGTCACATTAATGTTTTCACCCTATTGGAAACTCGGGACCACTTGGCCCCCTGCCGAGAGCTTGGGCGATAACAAGGTAAAGTATTTCCTTCGGGTCCATCCTGGAGGTGCCTTGGAACACTTCGACAGTGAGGTTGTTTCTACAGCTTTGTATTACGAAGCCATGCAAGTTTTTTTTTTTTTACGATATGTTATCTCCCGTATCTGAATATTTACCATATACAGACCAGATGCTGGAATGCTTGATCCCGAAGAAGTGGTCAGCCCACGGAATGGTTATGCCATGACGTTTCGAGATTTCATTCCTCATTTACTCAATGTTCTCGACCAACTGGGAATGTCACTATACGCTAGAACCAACTTTATTAAGTATGTTTCTTTTCTCTGGCATATACATCTTCTCAACCCTCACATACAACCCAGCAACAATATTTCCGCCTTTGCAGCGCATAAAAACATTGGATATCGTTTCATGAGCCCAAGCAAGATTGCTGCTGCCGTGGATATAACGGTCACTTCCGACCCTTGTCTATTCACGCGATTATTCTTGATCTTCCGTGGCTTGAATGACGACGAGATTGGCATTTTTGCAGGGGCAGGAGAGAAAGAAGCAAATGCTGCCAATTGGCGAGAGGTTGTCGCGTGGTCGGAGGATTCCAAAGATCCAACAATGTTCCGGGTTCTAGAGACAAGTGTACTCGAAGTGACATGAAACATATTTGCCGCAACGGTGGTACTGTGTTCCAAGTTGTGCATTTATCAATATTCCATTATTTGAAGTCTTCTTTTTCTTTCCTCCTTTATGATTCCACCAGCTGGTTGACTGTCTGCTTCTGTTTCGTACCAATGCGATTACATAACCTACTGTAGCAAATTTTTCCCCTTTTTGTATTTGACTTTCTGTGTAGGCTCTATACGATTCTTTGTCGATTTGCTCGCCCTGTACAGGTATGATGCAGAGCAACGACAGAACGGCCATTATTATTCTACGAGTCGCCGAGAGATTCATACAGTCAGTAGGCAAGGGGAAGAAATTTTCTCGAATTTGAGAGATTGAATGCTACATGGTACTTACAGTCTCACATCTCCCCTTGATATATACCCAACATATGTCCCTCCAAGTGTCGACTTTCCTTCATTATGGTTGCTCTCCCTTCCCTTAATGAACCAGCGCCGTTAGGCTCATGTCAAAAGCTTCGCTACGGATAGGCATCTCTGGGGTGTGGAATGGATTCTGCATCACCTTTTCAGAGTATGCAGTGTAAATCTTTTGGAGTAAAGTGTCAATAGCGGCAGTTGGTTCCGCAGGAGAAGTTAGAAGAACAAATTTGGTTCCTGACTCGACAGATCAGCTGAATGCTCGAGAGTCGGTACAAAAAAGGGGAATGTACCGGTAAGCGTCAGTAGCACATTCAATTTGAACGTTTCACCTTCGATGACTTGCGCGCCGGAACACTGGCCCGGTATGGGCGAGAGTCGAGAAGTAATGGCATGAATACCGTGTAGCGTTCCAGCAAGGATAAGATATTCATTCGAAGTCAGTTGCGCAAGGCCATCTAGAATGACCCATACGAGTTCAAATTAAATACGCTCAGCTGGAATCTAAATGGAATTCACCGGCAAAAGTTCTTTGATAGACTAGACCACCAGCTTTATTGATGACCTATAGGGGATTTTAGAGTCAAAACACTTTGCTATATATCAGAGGCGAACGAACCCAGAGCCCAAAAATGGCCATGGAAGTGTCGGAAGAGGTTGACGGTGAGCCATCATCACGCGTAACCGCAAATCACAAGACTCATCTGTCACGCCCATTTCGTTACCCTGTACTTTTACGAGTTAACTTTATACTCGTGAATTGCAATACCGCTAGCCACTTCACACCTCTTTCGATTTCACCATGCCCAAACTTTCTGCGTATGAAAAGGAACGCGAGGCAAACATTGCTCGGAACAAGGCTTTGCTTGAACAGCTTGAGCTGAAACAAGCAGTGGAAAGCCTTGGATTTCCCGCCAAGTCGGCACCTCCAAAAACAAAGGCCAAACCCGTACAACCTGTGAAGAAATCGAAGAAGAAAGAGGAAGAGCTACCAAGAAGGCAATCTGCGCGTCTTCGAAACACTGCCGCCGTTGATCCTAATGACAGCCCCTCGAAAAAGAGAAAACGTGAGGTGCGTTAGAACTATGCTCTCTTGACACACAATCTATGAGCGAGGCTAATGTGACAATTTTGTAGGCAGAAGAACAAGAGCGTCTTGCCAAGGAATCGGAAGAGAGACTGGCGAACGAGGAAAGAGAGTATCTTGCAAAGAGGCCTCGACACGTTGACCTGAGTCTTGTCGATCTGACTGATGAAGGTGTCGAAGTCGCGTCGCTGGCGGCGCAGCTTCAGAATATCGCTCAGGCCGTTCGACCGAAACGTGCAGGGGACGTGGATGTATTCGTGTTTGAAGAGAATGAAAAGGATGAAGCTGAGGTCAAAGAGCTCCGCAAGAAACTTCAGGGTCTCAAGATTGTCGCCCGCGCCAAGGTTACTGAGAATCGTGTGTATAGTGCGGTTTACCACCCCGATCCTACAAAAGACCTAATATTTTTTGGTGGTGTGTCTTGATGCCTGAATCTGACTTAACGTATCAACTGGATCTTTTTGCTAGACAAGCACGGGCAGTTAGGCATGTGGGACGCTAGAGCACCTCCAGACGAAGGTGACGACGAAGACGAGTCGAATACCGACACAAAGGAGGATGGAAAGTACTGGCGGTTGCAAGTTCATTGGCCTGCGACATCTCAATCGGTATAGCAAGGTTTCGAGCGGTTTTAGTTGGATCTGACTCTTTTCAACAGTCAATATCCTCAGTGAAGCTGGACCCCGTTGATTCCCATACGGTACACTCCAGCTTTGCTGTGCTCAAACGGTTCGCTCATGTATCTACCAGGTCTACACGAGTGCTTATGACCGTTCAGTTCGCGCTCTTTCTTTCACTACTGGAATTTCTCGTGAAGTTTTCACAAATGACGACGACACCTTGATTAGTTGTGTTGATGTTGTGCCCAATGGGCATGAGATGTGGATAGCGGATGCTGCGGGTGGCGTTACGCACCTTGACCTACGAGAACACAAGTCCAAGGGCAAATGGTACCAGCTATCTACTCAGAAAATTGGGTGCCTCAGCGTGAATCCGACTCGAACAAACTTCTTGTTGACCGCAAGCAACAGTAGAGAGATGAGGTCTGTAATTTTATTGTTTATCTCTGATAGTATTCACATCAGGCCGTCAGGATTTGGGACATACGCAAGCTTGAGAGTATGGTTTCAGATTTGGCATTGGACGAAACGACCTCAGAGTTTGACTCGGAAGTCGTTAATCAATACCGCGAGTCAGAGGGGAGCACTGGACTTCTGCGCGGTGAATGGCGACATGAAAAATCTGTAAGCTCTGCATACTGGGATCCTAGAGGTCGGTCCATTGTGTCCACGAGCTACGATGACTCTATACGCCGTGCGTATGAATATGCTGTAGATGTAGTTGTTGTAACTGACACATTTTTCTTTATTAGTCTGGGACATCCACTCTACTGCGTTTGACAGTCCAAAGCCTTTCCCGAGTTCTCGCCCCTTTACACGGATAACACACAATTGCCAAACCGTAGGCAGATTATACTCAGCTGGTGCTAAATACTGACAGTGTTATCATGGTTCATGCAACAGGGCAAGTGGCTCACGATTCTTCGAGCACAATGGAATCCCAACCCAGATGTCTATCCGCACTTCACAATCGCCAACATGAATCACTCGTTGGATATAATATCATGCAAGGTCTGTGTTCGCGTACATTATTCAGCCATTTCTATTGACTGACTGGCTGATAATCTTAGGGAGAACGTATCGCTCGTCTATCTGACCCGTCCAAGTACAAGTATACTTCTCTGACTGTAATCTCTATATACTGACAGGCGGCTCCAGGATAACAGCTGTCCAAGCGGTGACATGCTCGCATCCGTCCACTGTGGAACGGGCTGCTACCGGCAACGCGAGCGGAAGATGTGTACTTTGGGCTCCTGCGGATGACTGATTCTAGCCCTCGGCTCTCTAATCATTTCTTCTCATATATCATTACTCATATCATGGATTATCTTCAAGGATCAAAGTTACGGCTGTTTATGTACATATTAGCGTGCTGTTCTGAATAGCATCAGTACTTATGGGTACGTTGCCTGAAGTTATAATAAAGATAGCGGTTAATGATACATTTACAATATACATATGTCTACTGGATGGACTCTAACGATCATGAACGCTCTCCACTAGATTTCATCTCCTTCAACCTGTTTTTGATTTCAAGCCGCCTTTGTTCTCCGTGCTCACTGGCTTCGAGTCTAGCTTGCGAAAGATTCTTCACAGCATCTTGATGCCGTTTTCTAGAGACCCTTGGAAGCATGAAAAGACCAGGAAATACACCAATCAGAATGGACTAGAAGATAGAGTCAGACATGTCGGGGCAATGTAAACCGATTGAACGTACCGCTACTCCAAAACCTATCATCATACAGTCTTTCCACCTGTCATCTGCATTGCTCTCCCATTTGTACCGTGGTTCGTACTCTCGGCGTGAGACATTGGGCCCGCGGTTTCGATACTGCTGATGCTTATGGAAAATGTTCTTTCGTCTAGCGATTTCATCGGCATATTCATGGAACATATGAGCGTTGCGCAGGCCGATTTTGTCCGCCTTCCGTAAAGAATCATAGGCAGCTCTGATGGCTTGAAACCGAGCGTGACGCTCTGAAGCAGGAACCGCACGACAAGCTGGAGAGTCAGGGTGATACTGCCGCACTAGTTCGATATCTAATTTCGAGTTCAGTGCGAATTTGGGCTATCATTGCACAACGCTATACTGACACCTTTCCTTAATCTGTTGCGAGGTGCATCCGTATCGTAAATGAAATATGTCATAAGGAGACGGGTTGGATAGATGGGTTGGAAAAGTGAAAGAATTCGAGTTGGTCGATAGGAAACGTATCTTTAGATGATATACACGGATGGTGACTGCCCGGCTTCGCGACCAGAGCCTATGCATGATGGAGAACGGCTCAAAGGAGATAAGATAAGCCGCAGACAAGCGGACAAGCGTGACACTGACTAAGCCCTGAACATTTTTCTTCTCTTTCCACAACCACCAGCTTATTTTTTTTCGGTTCTGTTTCATAGACATGGTATGTTTTTATAAGCACTCCCTAATGTTCTAGTAGCTAAATTATGAGCAGAGTTATAACAGTTATAGCAATGGTTATGGAGGTGGCGGAGGAGGAGGCTGGGGCGACGACAAAATGGGCAATCTGGGTGGTGGTCTTCGTTCAGTCGACTGGAGCCAAGCAAAACTCGAGCGTTTCGAGAAGAATTTTTACGTTGAAGACAAGCGAGTTTCTGCTAGAAGCGATCGAGAAATAGAAGAATTTAGAAGATCCAAAGAAATGAGAGTAAGCTTTTCCCCCCTCATATCTACACGCCCACGCGAACATATTTCGTTTAGATTCAAGGACGAAACGTTCCCAGACCTGTCACTTCTTTTGAAGAAGTCGGATTTCCTGAATATCTGATGAAAACTATACGAGCCCAGGGTTTTCCTTCACCCACCGCCATCCAATGTCAAGCGTGGCCTATGGCCCTTTCCGGGCGGGACATGGTTGCAATTGCACAAACAGGAAGCGGCAAAACTATCGCATTCGCTCTTCCCGCCATGCTGCATATCAATGCGTAAGCACTTTCAGGCATTCCGTTCTGCTCGCAAGATTTTCTAATGCTGATGTCACACAGCCAACCTCTTCTCGCACCCGGCGATGGTCCTATCGCCCTTGTCCTGGCACCCACCCGTGAATTGGCCGTGCAAATTCAGCAAGAATGCACAAAATTCGGGTCAGCATCACGAGTTGAACTCTTACATAGAGCTTGAATTGTTTTCCCCATATAGCGCAAATTCTCGCATTCGCAACACCGCTATCTACGGAGGTGCTCCCAAAGGACCTCAGATCCGTGATTTACAGCGTGGTGTCGAAATTGTCATTGCTACTCCTGGCCGCTTGATAGACATGCTGGAAACTCAGAAGACCAACCTCCGGCGAATCACTTGTAAGACCAATGCACGCTCCGCGCATCCGATTGCTTACCTCGTTTTACCTCAGATCTGGTCATGGACGAGGCAGACAGAATGCTTGATATGGGTTTCGAGCCTCAAATTAGAAAAATTGGTTTGTCCTGTGCCACTGTTCCTCATTATCGTAACGCTCATTCTCGTTCAAACAGTATCTCAAATTCGGCCTGAGAGACAAACCTTGATGTTCAGTGCCACCTGGCCCAAGGATGTACAAAAATTAGCCAATGTGGGTCGGCTGTATTATTGATTCTATAAATCTAAAGCCTTGTATCCTCTAGGATTTCCTTACAGATACAATTCAAGTCAATATTGGCTCCATGGAGCAGCTAACGGCAAATCACAACATAACTCAGATAGTCGAAGTTTGCAGCGAATTTGAGAAGCGCAACAAGATGATCAACCACCTGGAAAAGATTAGTGCAGAGAATGCCAAAGTTCTCATCTTTGTTGCCACCAAAAGGGTAGCAGATGACATTACCAAGTATCTCCGCCAAGATGGATGGCCTGCCCTTGCTATCCATGGCGACAAGGAACAGTGAGTACCCTGTGAACAAACACTTTATTCAGTAGGCTAATTCACGCGTACGTCAGACGCGAACGAGATTGGGTCTTAAGTGAATTCAAGGCTGGTCGTTCACCGATTCTCATCGCCACAGACGTTGCGTCTCGTGGTCTTGGTACGTTTCTATTCTTATTTTTGCAAGCGCTTCGGTTTCTGCTGGGGTCGCGGATGTGGCTGTCGGGTACAAGCTTGACATTCTCATAGCTGGTGAATTCCGCATCACAGCAACTTCTCAATGATTATGGTGTCAATTGATTCATCTCAGGGTGAGTATCCGAGGCATAGGCGGTCGATAGCGGACCGGATTTTTGAGCGCAAGATGGCAATCCAATCCTCTAACCACTCAACCATCGTACTCTGAACATGCTTCATGGTGTTCATGGGTGCAACCAAGTGAACATCCTGCTTCCTTCTCTTGGTTTGGTACGGTTTTGGACTCTGGTTTTGTGATATCTTTTTCCGTTCAAGATCCGCGTACAACATCTTCCTGTTTCTGACTTTCGGACTCGACCAATATCGCGGTTGAGGACGCCCTGGGACTCTTCATGACATTTACACTTGAGAAGTATATTCCTCCATTCTTTCTGCTGAGCGCTTGTCTTTCCCTTCCTGTGCTTTTATTGACCCTGTATACTTCTTTATGTTCTTGATCGCTCCTCTCGGCCGTGTCTCTCGTGTGTCGTCTGCTCCTTTGCATTGCATCTTGTTGGCTGTCGCTCTCTTCAGACGTCAAGGATGTAGGCTATGTCATCGTAAGTACTTTGTTGACTTGTTTGCCCGATTGTAGTTCACCGTCTCAATCAGAACTACGATTTCCCAAACAATTGCGAAGACTACATTCATCGAATCGGACGAACTGGACGCGCCGGCATGAAAGGCACCTCGTTCACATACTTCACGACTGACAATGCCAAGCAAGCTCGCGAGCTGGTCTCCATTCTGAAAGAAGCCAAAGCCACGATTCCTTCCCAGCTTGAAGAAATGACTATGTACAGTGGTGGTGGTGGCGGACGTAGTAAGTTTGAGGCGCTTCGGTTGTGTAAAGATTGGCTAAGTCATTCCGTAGACCGTTACAGTGGAGGAGGTGGTGGTGGACGTGGCGGACGAGGTGGGCGTGGAGGTGGCGGTGGCGGACGCTGGGGTGGAGGTGAGGGTAATCGTGACAGTGGATACGGTAGTCGGAATGACCGTTGGTGAGACTATCCATAGTATTGTTTTGCCTGGTTATGGCTGCTTTTTTGTGTCGACATCGCGCGCTCATTAAATTGTCATGAGATGTGGTTCGTACTATAAATTTCTGGAATCCGTTATGGGTCTAGTTAATACGCTACTGTCGATTCGTATAAGTATTTCTGTTGTGCTACACTCGACTGTATGTGTAATAGCAGGTTTTCATGGACAAAACATGCATGTAGCAACATCATCCGTACATTTCATTGTCAAAGCCTTCCTCTGCTGTGGATAATCTTCGCTCAGATGTAACAAGGTTAGCTTGGGGGTCCAGTGACTGAACCTCTTTGGCCACTGCCTGCTTCTGGCCCCCCCACTCTTCCACTTCCATCTCGCGACTAAGCTCCCACATTTGCTCGTCATCGACGTCAGAAGCAATACGAGCATTATTGATAGGGGTCTTCGATGAAGCTGGAACCGTGGTGGGAGACCGACCTGTCGAAGCTGTTCTCGAGGTAGCCATACTCCGATCGTCGTGAGCTTCCTCTAGCGCCATCCACGCTTCCAAATCATCATCAACGTCCATCATGAACTCATCTCCATTGGAAGGAGTATTTTGTGTAGTGGACTGGGTTGCTTTCGCCGCTTCCTTTCTGCGCTCCATTTCCATCTCCATCTCTGCCATTTCTTCTGCAGTGATCTCGTCTCCGGTATTTGAGGGTGCTACAGAAGATGGTGGTCGTGCTGGAGGAGAGAGAGAAGAAGAAGCATAAGCTGCTGCGTCAGACCGAGGACCGGAAGAGGGCTTGCGTCCGGGGATCGTTTCGTCCGGATCTACAGCCTCTCCATCGTCCGCAATCTCTCCCTCAGCTTCTTCGAGATCAGGGTGAGCCTTGCTGTGAACTTCGTCGCGCCACATACTGAGTTTATTCTGGCACGGATCGTCAGGAAATGTTCCAGACCTTTGCCGTAAAAGAACGCACTTGCATTAGTTTAGAATGACATAGCTTTTCGACCCGATCAACTGTATCCTTAAACTGTGACTTTGGGTACATTCGATGGGTCCAGTACTGATATATTTGGAGTAATCTGTTGAGATCTCTGGCCTAAGATACGCGTCAGTTTTTCTTGTTATGTATATCGTGAATATGGCCGACTCTACTTCGTGGCCTTTGCCCTTAATTTTGAAAGCTTTCGTGTCTTCTATTAATTGAGGAAATCCTGTTGGTCCTACTAATCTCGCTTCGTCCAGTCTCATTGGTTTCCGCTTTTCTTTCTCTTTCTTCCCAGTGCTTTTCTTTGATCCCCCCGTGTCATTTGTACCACCCAAGTCGGGAGGCGGTGGGGAGCTACTGACGATCTCACGTCGAGGTGGAAGGGGTTTGGCTTTTGCCCTCTTCTCCGCCTCGCGTTGAAGCTCGTCGTAGTCGGTAGTTTTACGCGCCAGAGGTACATAATTAAAGTTTTCGTCATTTTCTAGCACATTGTCGAAAATGTCGCCGACAACTGGGTCAATATCGCGTTGCTGGCCAGCGGTAAGATCTTCATTGTCTGAATTATCGTCGCCTGGGAGGAAAAGAGGCTCGGAGCTAGTTGAAGAGGATCTAACTGAAGCCGAGGTAGATGGCCTTGGGACGAATTCAACGTCGATGTCGTCGTCGAAGATGCTCATGTCGCGGATGTGGTGGGGGAGGGCAAGACGCGTGATGCGCGTTTCTGGAATGCCGGATTTGCCGTTGACTTTTTTATTTTTATATTATGCCGGCGACGAAGGAACCTGTGGTTGAGGATGGGCTCGAGTACTGGAATTCCCAGCCTGCAAATGTAGATGGTGTCCTCGGTACGTCTGTTTGGCTGCCACTGGAGTTAGCTCACCTTTTGGCCAGGCGGGTATGGCACTGGTGTACAGTTCAAAATCGCATTCATGAGTTATTTATCACAATCTGATATTTTTCTTCCAGTCTCTGCCACGGATGGATGCACTTGGATCGCGTCTGTTTTTACTTTCTCTGTATCCTGAACTCTCGACCGTTCCATCGGCTCTCAAACCTCTCCAGACACCGCCGAAAATCCGTCAGATTCGTGCACTGGATGTTGGTGCCGGCGTCGGACGAGTTACTTCAGACGTTCTCCTGCATCTTTTCGACGCAGCCTGTCTGCTTGAACCGGTAACTCCTTTTATTCAAGAGGCTCTGCAGAATGCTCGCAAGAGTGTTTCTGGAAATCCTTCACGCAAGTATGCCATCCACTGGCCAGGTCTCGCAGAACAAACCAAGAGTGTCACTTTTCTGCAGGGCACGCTGCAGGCATTTGATCCTTCACATCCACTTTCCTCTTCGTCTGTTACTTTTCTTGAACGAGTTGGGCATCATCCTGATCCTGACAATCCACTGTCTGACATCGACTCTGGGTTCGACGTGGTTTGGTGTCAATGGTGCCTCGGGCATCTCAATGACAAAGATCTAGTGGATTTTCTCAAACGAAGTTATGCAGCTCTTCGAGATCGAGGCACTAGCGGGCACAATGGTAAAAGTATTATTGTAGTCAAAGAGAACGTATGTTCGGATGCAGAAGATGGCGGACCTCGAACCGTTTTTGACGAGCAAGATTCAAGTTTTACAAGGCGAGTGGAATAAAAGACAGAGAACGACTCACTAAACAGATGCCTCAGATCCGATGAGGCTTGGAAGGTTGTATTTAGAGAGGCGGGGCTTATTCTGCTCAAGGAGCAAGTGCAGAACGGGTTGCCCGATGGGTTGTATATTGTGAAAATGTAAGTCATTCAGTGAATTGGGATATACTTGAGATGAATTGGAGGACTCAGGTATGCGATGAAATAAATATTTATGGTGCTGGCGGTGATAGCATAACTTTGACGGATGGTGTCATTATTATTTTGGGGAACCCGCAGCCCAGCTGACGCACCCCAACCGTATTGCCGCTCGACCCTGTACAGTAGCCTTACTTATTTGAAACGGCCACTGCGCTTCTTGTCCTCTTCCAGCCACCATCCGGGCATGCAGACAATCCGGAATGCCAGCCTGAATACCTACATACGTTCTGCCAATAGTTGGTCATGTAGAGCGGTCCCGGCAGCAGCCAGGTCCATCTCTTCAACTACCTCTGCTTCACTCTTCCGGAATTCCCTGCAGCCAGTCGCCCATGATGACGCTCAATCTGATCCACTACATTCTCGCACCCTGCGCCTTTTAATGTTTGGAAAGCCTGGTGCTGGGAAAGGGACCCTAAGTTTGCGTTTAGTTAAGAAATATGATATTATTTCTCTCTCTACTGGGGACTTGTTAAGAAGGCACATTCAGGAGAGGTACATATGCGTCCCTGGTCCTAACGAACTTTCACCTCACAGATGTGTTTCCAGGACAGAAGTGGGCCGCATGGCCGAAGAAATAGTTGCGCAGGGCGGGCTAGTTCCGGACGAGCTCATGCTTCAGGTCGTTACCAGCAAGCTAGATCTCATACCAAACAAGCATTGGATTCTCGATGGCTTTCCTCGTACACTCGTGCAGGGCGAACTCTTGAATGGTCATCTCGGGTATGTCATTATACCCATGCACATTGACTGGCGCATTCTCATGGCATTTTTTCTTCTTTTCTTTAGCAAACAACACACACCATTGAGCTTGGTTGTAAATCTAGATGTACCAGATGAAGTGATCCTCAATCGTATATCAGATCGCTGGGTACACCTCCCTTCAGGTCGCGTCTACAACATGTCTTACAATCGACCGAAAGTCGAAGGATTCGATGACGAGACTGGCGAACCTCTTACAAAGAGACCAGATGATAATCCTGTGCGTATCATTCGCTCGCTTTCACATTCTGCATCTCATTCTATATAGGAAATATTTTCACGCCGCCTTGAGAAATTCTATTCAACCACCTCTCCTCTCTTGGACTTTTACGCTCGTCTGTCCAAGATCCACACCCCTCCCCCACCCCATCGTCATCCGCACCAACATCCGCACCAACTGGCCTTCCACACCAAGCCTGGGCATCGACTACTTCTCGAGTCAATATCCGGCCGAACTTCGGATGAAATATGGCCCAAGCTGGAAAAGGTGGTGACGGATAATTTTCCTGGGCTGAAGCTGCGAGCGCAGAGCGCAGACGCCCGAAGGAGGAGACATAGCTTGAGCGACGCTATCGCCGCAGACTCGTTGGGGGTCGGTATGTCTCCGAAGTAGAACGCTTTTTTGCCAGTTGTAAATTACGGATTGAGGATGCGCGTGAATTATGTTTCATCCTTTGTGGCAAACACTCCCGAGAGCATGTGGAAAGGTTTCAATGCTTAAGCTCGTATACAGTATACTCCGGCTCGGTAAAGCTCGTTGTTAGAAGTTACTGCATAAGCCCAGGGGTTCCAGTGACGTTATACAGAGGGGTAATCACCCATTGTTGAATACACTCAGATGTTCGCATAGGCATAGATTTGACATAGAGCAAAGAGGAGGGCATAGAGGAGGTATCTAAATATGCAGGAGATAATTTACAGTGAAAGATTCCACCGACAAATAACATGACTTCGCAAGTGTAGAAAGAATGATTTTGAGAAAGAATGACAAAGGTCTCCAAGACGGATAGACGACTGAGTGCAACGATGTTCATGCGGTAGGAATGATATCATCGTGCGAGGGTATAGAATGAATAAGAGAGAAGTTGGCATTTAGGGAAGGCTCAGCCTATTATGCCGTTCACCACGATGGGCAGGGAAAATATCGCTTCGGCCTATCGACGTATCATTAGTCTAATGAGGAAGGATCTTTGAAATGGAAATCAGTAAGAGCTACGAGACCGAGGAATAAAGAGAGTAATACCATCATCGTCCCTCGATCGACGTCTGTAGGTAGTTAACGGTGTTGACCAGTATGAACCGGGATAACAGCGACCGCAAGAAGCAGGGGTATCAGGGTTTTCCCTCAGCGGTGAGGGAACGTAATGAGAGGATGGCGGACCACAGACGGTACTATTTTGGAATCAAGAGCGAGGCATACTTTTTATAGTAAAAAATAGTCGATCTGGCCTCCGCATCCGCATCGACGGAAAGGAGTGTGTCCATACCGCAGGAGATCGGCATTGCGCGATTTTTCCCCTGTGAGTCATCTATGTCTGTCTAGCCACTTACAATCATCACTCAGTAGCACCCTATTAGCCATGGATATCGAGGGGCAATACACCAAGCCAGATAGGCCAAGCTGGAGGTCACGGATCATCAGGAACCTGCAGCTGTGGGCTGTTGACTTTTGTTCCTATAGTTTCGACACTCGATCTAGAATTCAGCTGGTTCGAATTTATCTGGAAAAGAATAAATTGCCCGCCATGACGGGTGTCTACAAGCATTCATGTTAAGGATGATCTGAAAATTTCGATTGAACATCCTCCGTGAAACCTACTCGACGCTTTCTCTTGACCAAATCCCGCTCCAAGTCCAAGACAGGAGAAATCAAGGCTTCCGCTTTGGCCTCGGATTTTTCCTCCGAGCTCCTCAAAGCTGCCATTTAGTATTAAGGGAGGGGCTGTCTTTGCCGCGGGCATGATTCTGAAGGCAGCATGTATAGTAGCTGTGGATACTCTGAGTCTTCCAGAAGCACCGTTACCGTCAAAGAGTCCAGTGGCGTCGACGAGGGCAATGTCCAAAGATGTCCAAAGGCTCTTCAAGTTCTCATTGCTGCGATACTCTATCTCGAATCCAGTGGAATGACGGGCAGAACCACAACAATAATCTGCCAGTATCCAATCCTTAGCCTGCATATCGGATGGTTCACCAAAATATCGTTGATTTCTGACATCCGACTAGCATACAAGGCATTTCCGATGATGAGATGCGGCCAGACTCGTGACTCGTATATTCCTCTTTGGGCCGAGTTCTCATCGTGCGCGGTTATTGAAGATGGGGAATACCATGCACCCTCGGACGTTGAGACGAATGTCGAATGCGACAATATGGGGATATGCAGAGACGTCCCTCACAGGTGAGTACATGACTAGGTCGGCTGAGAGGCCTTTTCCGGATGTGATTCAGGCCACCATCCCATCAACTCCCTCATCCGCTGTACTCCTACCACTCCTTTAATAGCGTCATCTACCAATACGATAGCAATTGCCTCCGCGACGTGGTCAACGTGGATCGGTGGTATCGTCATTGCATTCGCGATACTATCCAAAGGAGATCCCAAATCAGCAACTTCGTTCATCGGAGATGACTGCAGAGATAGGGCCGCTCCTAGACGTCGGAGTATATGCGAGGGGGTGGGAAGACCCGGTGGGATTTTACGGTGAAGATTGAAAGACAAGTCAAGCGCCGCAGCTGCAGGAGTTGTCAAAGGGCGATAGTGCGCATGGTAAACAAGGCCTGTCCACGGAGAATGGTTACTACCCCAGCTGGTCTCGTAAAGCGGAAGTACGTACTCGGCCTGACGTACACGCCTCGAAATTGGTTGGGAGATGCTTTTGAAAGCATTGCCTCGATGCCATTCTCAGCTTCGCGTTTTGTTTCAATGTATCTTGCCGGGATGAATGGTCGAAATACATCCTCCGCAGAAATATAGACAAATGGTCTTGGCGATGGATATTTTTTGCCTTCTCCGCAAGACATGAACGTCTCACACACACGGAGAGCTGTAAACACGACGACGTTGAACAGTAAATATGAATATGAATATGAATGTTAATAGACAACTGGCAAACTTACCACTGTCACGGTTGATGTCCTCATAACTACCCTCTCCACCCTTTCCCAGGGGGTTCTGCGAGTCAAATATGCTACTCAGGGCGCTTCCAATTACTTTTGGAATGTCCCCCTCCCTCAAAGCCCGCTTGTATTTTCCAGCATCTTCAAACAGTGTCCCCAGAGTGTGAACGACCCCGTGAGTCTCGGATAACGCGTCCGAGAAAGACGAAGGGTCCTTCGCAGAGCCTTTCAGCCAAGTTACCTGCAATAAGACGCGTAAGAAATGCAGAATTATGAGCATTCAAGAGCATCTCTGGCACACTTTAGATGTCCATTGGGGGCTATGTCCTTTTGGTGTCGTATACGGGCGTCCCGAAGAGCTACATGCCAGTTTTCAACGTCAGAACGGAACTGAATCGGAAATATTGAAGATTGGGAACCTGACACTAGCGACCTGTATTCCTCTTGCCAGCGCAGCACGACATACGGCGGAACCTTCATTTGTTATGGCCTCACACTTAGATCTTTTGAAAATTTCACTCACCAATGAACCCGTTTCCACCTACAACAAGAATTTTTTGAACAGACGGTGCGGCCATGATGCAGAAACGCGTTGTGGACACGAGTAACAAAACAAAAAATGAAACGAACGCTGCGGACAAGACGAAATGCCGTCTGACGTCAACGCCGGCATTCCGGGAACTCCGGACCTCAATATTACAGCGCCCTGCATCAGTGTGTTTTCAGGTTTCCATTTCACGGAATGCGTGTTCTCCCGAATGAAGTGCAAGTAAACTGTCCGCCAATGGGACAAATAAATTTCTATGTCAAAAAACCCAAAAAAAACATTGTAACCATACAGACATTCTATAACAATAGTACTTCCGGACAATAACACAGCAACAATGAAAGCACCCGACTATATGCGGATAAGAGGGGGATGGGGGGACAGAAAATACAGCAGCAATGGAAGATGATTACACGCGAATCACCGGTGACAATTGGAGAGAAATACATGGGTCGTAAGCGTCTCGAATTCATGAACGTGGGCGTCATGCCGCGTGGTTTCATGCTTTGAAGCAGTCGTCTGTCAACAGCTAGCCCCGATATGAAAACATAGGTCTAGCCTGCTCGTCAAGAGCTTTGAATGTGAGAGCAAGAGGAAAAGCGGAACGAGGAGATAATGAATCAGTTGAGGAATTCCCAAGTGACTTGAGGACGAAGAGAGTCAGATACAAATGACATCGTGGTCAAGAAATACATACTATCAAATTCACCCTCGTCAAGGTCGGTGAACATTTTAAATAGTCCGACGGACATGTCTAGGGAATTCTCACTATTGCAAGATGATGAATTTACAAACGGAAAGGAGGATGGAAGACACATACTTGGCGCCTAATTTGTAAAAGAACAATCAGTACCTTTTTCTTTTTTACGAAAAAAGAAATCGATTGCACTTACATGTTGGGCAGTCATCTGCGACGACAGCATTTACGGTCTAAAAATTCAAACGATCTCAGAATTGAATACAGATTCGAGGCACCAAACAAGATACCTTTCCCTTTCCATTGATTGAGACCGTCTTCCCACAGAATTGGGACCTCGCACCAGAGTTACCGTACCGCTGTTGATCTGAATGTCTAGGTCAGGGCATGTTAAGGACGTCTGAGCGAGCCAAAAATTTACCGATGGCGACAATTAAGTCATTGTCCGAGTGGACCTGGATTCGCGGACTTGTCAAACATCCTGTAATACATAAGATATATTCTAGTACGTACGGTACCGCATGCGCCGGCAACGCCGTTCTGGTAGAAGAAAGTAGCACTGCGATTTACGGTAGGGTTAGTTACCAGGGTCAACTAGGAATTTTGTCGCCAGCTTACAATCCACCAGTGAAAACCTCGGATGAACCAGTGGCGGTGTCCGTGGAGCCAGTGTTCGATTTGGGTTGGGCGGCAGGGGATGAGGTTGGGGCGGGTCGTTCGGGCTGTTTGGTGGAGGTGGGAGTCGGGGTGGGTTTGGGTTTGTGAGTAGAAGTGGGTTTGGGACTCGATGAAGGGATTGCTGAGGTAGATTGGGAAGTGATGGAAGGAGCAGGCGTTGAGGACGATTGATCGTCACAGTCATCGTCCTCATCGTCGTCACTGTCGTCAGAGGAACTAGTTGCTTGCGCAGCGCTTGCGGAGGAAGAAGCTGAGGGTCTGCAGAAGGAAGGTCGGGCAGTATCGAGAGTCTCGGTCGCCTGTATGTAAAATGAACGATCAATCGACAGTCCTGGACAGGATACATACAAGCATGGGATGGCAGCAAGCGTTGAAGAAGGTGGCGTTGTTGTGTTGAAATTGGCAACCTATAGCAAGATACCGCGTATGGTACTGCTGATAGGGCTCCAAATAGCCTTCGGCATAGGTAGACGGAGCCTCCTTCCTCGGTACGACATAGCCAAGGGTGGCATGAGCAGAGAGGCTTAGGACAATGGCAGCGACAGAGAGGGCGTGCATCGTTTGAAGAAAATGAGCGGGATCCAAAGGACGGTCTCGGAAAAAGAAAGCAGACGGCTGAGGACCTCTTGAAGGATGGTGGTGCAGAAAAAAGACAGAAAGCTGGGGGGCCTTTTAAAGGGAGCGAGAAGAAGAATGAAAGAATGAAATGAAAGCCGTGGAAAAATGAGCTTCGAGCTTTAGCTTCGGCCGGCGATGCCGTACACATGGCGCCGTTAGCACGCTCCATTGTCCCGTTGAATTCTTGACACGACCACGATGAGTACGCCGATGCTCAGCATCTTCTTGCCACAGCCCGACTGACAACAATTGTACATGCAGACTTCAACGAAAACCCTTTTGCTTCAACCCATTCCCTCGACGCAAATCCCTTCGACGACCCAGCCCCATCTCAGGCAGATGCTGCACGGCTTGAAAATATTCGCCAGCGCGAAGCCGACCTTGAGCGTCGCGAACGTGAGCTCAGTGCCAAGGCAGAGAATCTGAAGCATCACGGAAAGAACAACTGGCCATTTTGTATGTTCTTGCAAAAATCTCTGCCTCAGCTTCTTCCTCTGATCCTCCGCAGTCTTCCCTCTCATCTACCACGACATTTCTGAAGAAATCCCAGAAGCCTCAAGGCCTCTGATAACTCGGCTGTACCAGCTTTGGCTGCTCCTCTTGGCCACCCTGATTCTCAATATGATTGCTTGTATCTTTATTCTCATCGCTGGATCTCAAGATGGCGGAAGAGACGTTGGCGCATCCATCGGGTAATGCTCCCCACTCCAGTCTACTTCACTATTTCTTCATCTTCTTCACAGATATCTCCTTGTAATCACCGTCACTTCGTTCCTGTTGTGGTACCGGCATGTGTATCAGTACTCTATGCCATTTCTTCCGCGCTGATTCAATATCCTTCTAGCCCGATTTATAACGGTTACATGAAGGTATGTAGCACTGAGCTTCTTCAGCTGCCCCACCCTCCTTGATGCCAACGATACTCCTAGGAGCAAGCGCTATATTACTGTAAGGTTCCATTCCTCCCGACCTCGAGCTTTCTTCGTTTATCGTATTCTCGAAGACTTCTACTTATTCTTTTGCGGCTTCCATCTCCTGTTCAGTGTATACATGTGAGCTCATCACCAGTATGCCGATTCTCATCTTCTCGTTCTAACTTCCAATATTTGCTCAGGATTATCGGTGTTCCTAGGTATCCGAACCTTGCTCTACCATACTTGTCCGAGCTCACCTCGGTGCCCCCTACTACATAGCACCGGATCAGCGGGTCTCATTCAGACGATCCAGATGTTTGCTAATCACCACTGGGTTGCTGCTATCCTCAGTCTCATAGCTACCATTGGCTGGACCCTACAGGGGTTGGGTAACGCATTTTACTATAGACAAGTTAGCTTCTTATCCCCGCGTGCGTCAATGTTCATTAACCTCCGGTTTTAGATTTATAGTCACTTTACTGCTGCTGGCCACACCATGGAAAAGGCGAGTTTTCTCTTTCTGTATACATGCTCGGGCCACTCACGCCTAGGCTTGAAGGCTAAATCGGAGCTGGCCTCTCATGGTGCCAAAGCTTACTTTACACGAGGGTGATTACTGTTTTATGTATTTGTGTATGAACGCTGCTTGGACCGTAAAATACAATTATGATGAGCTCTCGAATTGGAGTTTAATGAGAACGGTGAATTGACGCCGGAGCGAATCTCATGATTGATGGAATGACCGTGTCCGCTGTTGGAGTGGGGAGATAACATACCGAGTTTGGCATGCGACTTGCTTGACTCCTGTCGTCCACCTCCGCCACCTCCGCCAATGTCTGCTCTCGCCCGCCCAGCTCGTCCAGCAGCAGTAGCAACCCATTTGCTTTTGCTGCTTCCAACCGCCTACGCCTCTTTCACCTGGACATTCCAGTCCTCCCCAGCACAATGCCAAAATCTTTCCATCGGTTTATCCGGCAGCGGCCAACCGCCTTACAACATCCTCATCGTTCCCTCTGGTCCTTCCCCCCTTTCAAATAACAGCGAAGTCAGGAAGATTATCAGCCAAGAATTCTCATCAAATTCAGTCAGTTTTAAACTCAACTACCCTGCCGAAAGCCAGTTCGTAGCTGTCGTCAGTAAACCCTGTTTTTTTTTTCTTTCTTTATTCTATCATCTAACTCTGATATAGGTATCCGACAGCACTGGTTTTGGCTCGGGAGGAACCAGTGCTACTGTCGAAGTCATTTCCAGTTCAGATAGCAGCTGCATAAACGCTACCGACCCAGTCTCTCCCCTATGGTTCACCCATTTTGACAATTTCAACCAAGTCGTTCAATGTACACCGACCCGGATATGGTGGGATACAACCAATGTTACCGGGTAAGTGCAGTCATCATTGACCTCACTAGTCACCTCTGGACAATATTGCAGAACGCCTTCCTTTTTCGGTGTTATTCCGGGTGGAGAATCCTTTGTCATACCGGAAAGCCAGATCAATGCCACATCCGAGCTCGGAACTGGCTTCGAGTGGACCCCGAATATTCGTGAAGGCACTACGCTACATGTCATTGGAAACGACGCCAAAGGTATGTTGGCGGACCGACCCAAGTAACACATTCCGTGCTCAAACAAGTTACTAGGGAATGGAACAGGAGGCAGCTCCAGGTTGACGGTCGGAAACAACCCCAATAATGACAATTCTTGTCTCAATCAAAATAGTCCGAGTTCAACCGCTGGGTCGCCGGCTGGTGGTTCTTATCCTACAGACACAAGCGGAGATTCAACTGGTGGCAGTAGTTCGTCCGGCGGGCAAGTTTCCATTTTCCTCTCCGTCTCGTCGTGGACTGATGAGATTACAGCTCTAACACTGGCGCTATCGTTGGCGGTGTTGTCGGTGGTGTCGCGGGCCTCCTTGCCCTTTTACTTCTCCTTTACTTTATCCGTAGGCGTACCACACAGAATCGAAGATTCAACGAAAAACCGGTCGACCTCCTGCCAGCCGAGGAAGGAGATCAACCAGGCGAACCCCCAGAATACTATCGACCGGATCCGTTTATCGTCCCTGAGCCTACAGTCGACGGGACAGAAAGCTCATTCGGAAGGCCTTTAAGCGGTAGCGAAAGGCCTTCAAGTAGGAGCGGCACTCCGGACCTTGCATCGACGTCTGCTGGGACGAGGAAGACAGGTGCACCACGAACCCTTCGTCCGGTCAATATCATTCAACACGACGACGCTGGTCCCAGCGAAACCGCTGCTAAAAAGGAAGAAGCGCCCGAAACCATTGAGCTTCCGCCGGCCTACACCAACATCAGGAAATAAATTTACCAGGTTGCGTCCGGCCCAATCCATACTGATAGTTACTGTCTTTTTGCATGTTACACTTTTATCTACGAAGCAATTTTACGTCTTAGCTCTGCTGTCAGTCGCATGTTTTCTTTCACTTGTAGCTAATTGGATACCATTAATTCCTTAACCTGTACTCTCTCTTTCTCAGACTCTTCCTTCTCCTCCAGTCGGGAATACCTAGTTACTTATTTCTTATCACTATATGGACTTGGAAGCCGTTCAATACACAGGTTTTTACTGAACAATGAAGAATAGGGACTGCCGTGTTCGTGGGAAGAGTGCCGGCGTCAGGATCAAGGCGGTCACGCTAATTTTCTTACCCTTTCTCAAACCGTCATCTTCTAAAGGCAAGCCCTCGTCCTGTATCCCGTTTCCCGCAGTGGCTCAATTTTCTTCTTAGTTAAAAACATATAAAAACCCTTTTTTTCAACCAAGCGGTTGTTTGTTGCTCTCCTGTGTAAGTCCTTATCAACCTTAAAATCAACCTTTTTATTCAGTCCCAAATTCGCAGTCGAAGAAAAAGTTCATAAAGCAGTAACGACCTCACCAGATATACAAAAAAATCCCAAATCTTCACTCATCCACCGCAAAAAAATCAAAAAATCACAATGTCCGCTCCTGTTGTAGCTGAAGCTCCTGCGTCGGCCGTTGAAGCCGCTGGTATTCCTGCCGCTGCTGCTCCTCCTCCTGCCCCGGCCATGGCTTCTGCTCCCGCTCCTACTTATGCGCCTCAAGGCTCTGCCTCTTCTGCTCCGAGCGCTTCACTCTACGTCGGAGAACTCGATCCCACCGTGTCTGAGGCTATGCTCTTTGAGATTTTCAACATGATTGGGCCTGTGGCCAGGTGAGTATAAACCTGCCCTCTTCATCTAGGATATTTAGTCAACTGATCTATCAACACAGTATTCGTGTCTGCCGTGATGCGGTCACCCGTCGTTCGCTTGGCTATGCCTACGTCAATTATCTCAATGCTAGCGACGGTAAATAAGAACGATTGAATCGTGAAAAAAAATTTTTTATTGAACTTGTGTTATATTAGGTGAACGTGCCCTCGAGCAGCTGAACTACACGCCCATCAAGGATCGCGCCTGGTTCGTATGTCCGCTGATGTAAAATTTCTTGCGAATATCTCAATTTTGTCTTCACTAGTCGTATCATGTGGTCTCAGCGTGACCCCGCCCTTCGTAAGACGGGCCAGGGCAACATCTTCATCAAGAATCTTGACGAGCAAATTGATAACAAGGTTGGCACCATTTTTCTCCTATGAATCTCCATGTCCTGATGCTCTTGCACTGCCTAGGCTCTTCATGACACCTTCGCCGCTTTCGGAAACGTTCTATCTTGCAAGGTTGCCACCGACGAACACGGTCGTTCCAAGGGTTATGGTTTTGTCCACTACGAAACCGCGGAGGCTGCTGACGGTGCCATCAAGGCTGTCAACGGTATGCTTCTGAACGATAAGAAAGTTTACGTCGGACACCATATTTCTCGCAAGGTAAAAAAAATGGCGTCCTTTCTGTGTACCTTGATCAAGCTGAATTTTATTTATACACAGGAACGTCAATCCAAGCTTGACGAAATGAAAGCGCAATTTACCAACTTGTACATAAAGAACTTGGATCCTGAAGTCACCCAAGAAGAGTTTGAGACACTCTTCGAGTCGTTCGGGAATGTGACTTCAGCCGTTGTTCAAATAGACGAGGATGGAAAGAGCAAAGGCTTTGGGTTCGTCAACTATGAGTCACACGAAGAAGCTCAAAAGGCCGTTGATTCTTTGCACGATCTTGACTTCAAAGGTCGCAAGCTCTTTGTTTCTCGTGCGCAGAAGAAGGCTGAGCGTGAAGAGGAATTGCGCAAGTCGTATGAGACGGCAAAGATGGAGAAATTGTCCAAGTACCAGGGCGTCAACTTGTACATCAAGAACTTGGAGGATGATGTCGACGACGAGAAGTTGCGCTCCGAATTTGAGCCGTTCGGAACCATTACCAGCTGCAAAGTGATGCGCGATGAGAAGGGGACTTCCAAAGGTTTTGGTTTCGTTTGCTTCTCTTCCCCAGACGAGGCAACCAAGGCCGTGGCGGAGATGAATAACAAGATGATCGGTTCGAAACCTCTCTACGTCTCTCTTGCTCAGCGTCGTGAAGTAAGACGGCAACAGCTCGAGAGCCAGATCGCCCAGCGCAACCAGATCAGGATGCAGCAGGCAGCTGCCGCGGGTATGCCTGGAGGCTACATCAACGGACCTATGTACTATCCCCCGGGTCCCAGCTTTCCCCCTCAAGGTCGCGGCATGATAGGCTACGGTCAACCAGGAATGATGCCTCCTCGTCCCCGTTATCCCAACAATGGCCAGGTCGCCGGCTTGCCTATCCCTGCCCCTTACCAACAACCCCCGCAAGGCTACGGAATGCCCGGATTCCCCGGAGGCGGCCGTGGCTCTGGACCTCGTCCTCCTGCTCCGCGTGGACCCGGTTCGCCCACATTGCAGAATACTGCCGCTGCTCGGCCCAATGGCGGTGTTCCCAATGGCGTTCCTCGTCCCCCTGCTCCTCAGGGACAGAGCCGTCCGGCCGGTGCTCCCGCTCCCGCTGGTCGCTCACCCCCAGGTCAATCTACTCAAAGCCAGCAGCAGCAGGGCTACAAGATCAATCCTCAGACCCGTAATGCGCCTGCATCTGCTGGTGCGTCTGCTACCGGAGCATCTGAAGGACCTACCTTCAACGCCAGTACTATTGCCAGTGCTAATCCCATGGAGCAGAAGCAGTTGTTGGGTGAGCATATCTATATGAGGATTGCACCGTACGTATTTCTCCATATTTTACATGTAGTTTGAACTTGTTCTGACCTTGTTCATTTAGGTCTGAGCCCGAATTAGCAGGAAAGATCACTGGAATGCTCCTTGAAATGGACAACGCGGAGCTCATCCAGCTTTTGGAGAACTCTGACGCCATGAACAACAAGGTTCAGGAGGCTCTTGCCGTTCTCCAGGAGTATACCAAGGAGGAGTGAGCACTTGTTGCCCGATCGGTCTAGCGCTCGGTGTTTTGTTTGGATGGAGTTTATGTATCCATCCGTCCATTCGTTTTTATTACTCCCCCCCCCCACCCCATGCATCTTTATGTCTCATGTCCCTGTCCTTGGTTGTTCATCTGGACCGATGTCGCTCCCCTGGTTCGGCTGATATAGTTGACGTCTAGTGGCGCATACTTTTGTTTAGACGTTCGCTTTCTGTAGGGTTTTGATCTTGGTCGTTCCTTTGTGTCAATTTGTAGAGGAACAGAGATGATACAACTGCTGCTTGAATTATGAACGGATGAATGGTTGCAACTAACAACTTGTTCGGGCCGTCCACCGGTCTATACCTTTGCTCCCGAACCCTCTGAATGGTGACTGGTGAAACCTCCCTTTGATCCATGAGGCGTCTCTAGCCCCTTTTTAAGCCACATCCAGGTGACTATACATTATCTGACTCGTGTTCTCATGTTCTGGTCGTGTTCAGAGGTAAGGTAAGTATCTGACAGAATTAAATATATAATAGTGACTGCATAGAATAAATGCGAATAAATGCGACAACTCATCAATGCCGAGAAAATTTTCTCTCTCACTTTCCCCCCTCTCAATAATGGTATCCTCGACCCGCGAGCAGCTAGTTTGGTTTATCACAGGTTAGAGCGGTACGAACGCGTGAAATCAATATCTCTAATCGCTAGCTTCCCAAAACTTAAAAGGTGCGACTTCCAAAGGGTTCGGAGGCAGTCTGGTCGCTTCTGCACTCTCAAGAGGCGATCTTGTTATTGCTACCGGTCGTTCTCAAGCAAAGTTGAACGACTTGCTAGAGGAATATGGGCAGTCGGAGAATTTGCGAGTCCTGCAGCTCGATATCACCTCCGATCCAAAGATGATACAGGCTGCCGTGAACAAGGCGGTAGGTTTCTGGGGAAGAATAGATATTGCGGTGAACAATGCCGGAAATGGAGAACTAGGGCTGATTGAAGAGACAGAGTACGTCTAGGACCGCTGAGGCTATGTGCTGCCCCTCAGAGTATTGACGATGTCATTCAAAGCACATCAAGAACGCGTCTGCAGTTTGAAACAAATTTTTTCGGCCCTTTAGAGGTCACTAAGGCCATTTTACCCCACATGCGATCTAGGAAGACGGGAACGCGTACAATAGTATTTCTAGGCAGCCGGAGTGCATGGATAGCTGAACACGCACCTGGTTTAGGTAGGTTTTCACTCTCTTTCCATGTTATTCCACTAAGTCTTCTTATCGTCCCATCAATCAGCGCATTACTCAGCTTCAAAAGCTGCGCTACACGCCATTGTGGATGGATTATCGGCAGAAGTGTCTAATCTGGGGATCCGAATCTTACTCCTTGCGCCAGGTGCTTTCCGTACAGAGATATACAAGAATAGTCCTTTTCACCAGGATAATAGCTTCTCAGACTATGATGAAATACGCACCGTTGCAACAAACCGATTTGCATCTCTCGCTAATAAGGAACCTGGTGATCCCGTGAAGGCAATGGACGCTGTCGTCGACGCAGTCAGAGGAGAAGGAGTTGCGGAGGGAAAGAAATGGCCCGCGATTGGGACTGCCCTGCTTTTAGGAAATGATGCGGAAAAGAATTTTTACGCCAAGTTTGACAAGATGAAAGCTGTTGTGGCGGAATGGGCGGATGTTGCGAGAGGAGTATGGTTCCCTGCCGGCACCAGCTGAAATATTATCCCAAGAGGGCCACTCATCGTTGTACAGATACTTTGTATAGCCGTAGGCTACCGGTTGAATAACCTGTGTATCGTGATGCAACCATTGCCTATGGCTCAATTCCGCTGTTGTTGAACGGGTATTGCTTCGTTTTTACCCTGTAGTATCTTGACATCACGGACGAAACCTCGACGGCTGACCGTGTTTTTTTTCACAAACCCACGGTTTCTGGCACACTTTCGCGAGGAACTGACGGCCTATAAAGCGAGCTGTTCGCCTTATCGACTCGAATATGTCACTTCCCGACCCACCATGTAAGCCACAATGCACGATACTAAGTTCGTCGTGAAGTTAGTAAAAGGAGAAATGGTACGGCAAGATCACGAAGGACCCAACAAATCATCCGAGCCCTACATGCGGTCCAGAAAGCACGGAGCGTGTTTGCGAGTTTTATTTAGGCACGGCGAACATGCCAGCCTGACCTGAGGGTTCATTACTTACTCGGGCTAGCACTGGGCAGTGCAGACTAAGTATAAGTATATGCCATTCCAGTGTACTAATTGCACGGCTTATAATCTCATTGTCTGATGAGAGCTGTTCCGCAAGGTATACTTGGCACATCATTGAGCCACAGTTTCGAAGCTCACCCATGGCCAGTCTGAATCAGCATTAGCAGGTTACGTGTCTTGCTCCTTGGTCTTCGTCTTCGTAACGATACGGGCGAGGACGATTCACACCATCAGTCTATCTCGTATATGCAATGATCCTCTGAGCAGACTAAGCTGGTTCGCTGAATCGCTTCACAATACGATTAAGGTAAAACAATCGGAAAACTCTCTATAGCTACCAGAAACGCTGTGGAGAGGGAGGGAGTTCATATTGTTCCAATCCATGTATATGTTCAAGAAATACAATACTTACTCATGAAATTACATATATTGATGTATACGTCGTACGAGTCCCTTTGGTCCCGATTCGTGATGTTAAAATAAAGCAAGATCCAACTTCCGAGTCCAAAGCAAGAACAAAAAAGAAAGAGTTTACAGTATCGCGAATAAAAAGATACGGTCCAAAATCCTTTACTAAGGATAGAAGAAAAGATTAGAATCTCAGACGTTCGCCCCTTGTCTACTTCCTGGTCTACTCGCGGGTCGCGTGGGCGTAGGCAGATCACTCCAGGAAACGCGCTTAGTTTTCGGGGATGGGGGAATAGTACCTACTGCAGACGGAGGTAAGGGAGTGCCATAAGTGTTGACCAGCGAGGATGCAGAGTTGGCAAAAGCTGATGGTGGTGCAGTAAGACCCTCGCTCCCCCCGCCCGTATTTAGCTGTGGTAGGCCGTAGCTGGCACTCCGTGGACTAGGTGTTTTAGGTTGACGCTCGAGCCAATTTTTGGGCTGCGCATGTATAGATTTAGGAGCATTCTGAGCGAGAGGACTGGACTTTTTAGGTATCGAAGATCCACTGGTCTCCCTGGAGTGGTTGGTAGAGGTATTTGTTGAGACTACGGGACCTTGATGTATAGGCACGACAGCGGGGGCAGCGCCAGGCGGAAGAGCGGGGCCAGTGGGACCCATAACTTGATCAACAATACTACTCAGGTCCGAATCTGTGGATAGTTCCCGGGCTGGGACGAACGGATCGACGAACTGGCTTCCATGATTCGGCGGAGGCCAGACACCTTCTTCATGGAACATGGAGCCCGAATCAGAAGCACGAGCACGATAGAGGGTCGGAGCAGAATTGTAAGGTGAATTTACGTGACTCAGGTTCTGTGGGGGATTCGACAGGGAGGTTGTACTTCCTGCACCGGTAGACGGATGAGGTGATCCGTGGAGACTTCTATCCTGCATTTGCATTTCGTCTCTATATTCATCATCATCATCAAACTCTCCATCGAGCAAACCTACTCCGCCGGCACCCTTGCCTTCCTTGGACTTTCGGGTCAACGCCTCAATGAAGCCCAGTTTCCTGTTTTTCCTTCTACGCCAGCAAAACAGAGTGGCAAGAACAACTAGGAAGATGAAAAGCAGCGCTGCACCGGCGGAGGATCCAGCAATGATGGCTGTGCGAGCGGGAGGTTTTGATTGAGGGGAATTGGATGAAAGGGAGGAAGGAACGGGAGTAACGATGGTACTAAATGTTGATTGATTACGAGTAGGTAAGAACGAAGGACTCTCCACTTGCCTGACACTGCCATCCGGTTCAGTTGTTAGTATTGTTGTGAATGTGAGGCTAGTGCTGCTGCTGCTGCTGCTCGAAGACGGACTGCTGGAATCCGTGATAGTTGAGCTCGAGGTGCTGTCAGATGTTGAGGATGTAGTCGAAGAAGAGCTCGAGGAAGTCAAAGACTCCGATGAAGAACTACTAGAGCTGGAAGAGCTTGCGCTGGAACTTGAAGAACTAGATGAAGAACTAGATGAAGAGGAGGAGGAGGAGGAGGAGGAGGAAATCGAAGAAGAGCTTGCTGAAGAACTCGGGGTTGAGCTGGAATTTCTACGTCACGATGGTCATCATCACATTTACTTGTTTGATTGCTCACCTTGGCAAGGGAGAGCCACTATCGCTCACGCTCACGCTTGCTGAATCTGACGTCTGGTCACTAGTTGATGTTGAGCCAGCAGAAACTGTGACTGAAGCATCCCCTCCGGTCGCTTGGATGGACCCTGAAGCGCCCACATCCGTGACTGGATTTCCTTCGGAATCGAAAGACTGGTCAAAAGAGCTAATGAGACATTGAATTCTGAGTTGCATAACGGCCTACGGTCTGTCTAGGCGATAATTGCCCGTGGTTATGAAGAATACGGTCTTGGTAGATACTCGGTGCAGGCGTGATGACTGGGTCTGGAAGCTTGATCATCTCTTGAAAACATCAAGAGGCATACAAGAGATTTCGGGTAGACGATGGCGGAGCAGAACAAAGAGAAATCCGGTATTTTTTCGCCATGGCCGATCAATTGCGCATTGACAGCCTTCCACAGCTGCGTACATAATCAAATTTACTTCTGGAGACTGTAGACTGGAGCCTTTTACATTGAAGACATTCTTTCAATCTCTCACAACTCGGATATAGCACTCATACAACACATTCGAAGAGCACCGTTTGCGGTCCGAGGTCTCTATTCTCGTCATAGAGGCTCTCAGCAAATTCAAAAAATATTCTATTAAAAAGGCATGAACATGTAAGTATACATCCTCTGTCGTTCAAATGTAAAATGGTGCGTGCATACAATGTGGCAAAGAGATCATAAACACCGTATAGGTAATACTTAGTGTATCATCTCCAATATATCCTCCAGCATAAAAAGGGATGAACGATTGCAAACATTGTTTCAAACGCATCGAGCATCGAGGAAGATACTTCGAGAGCACACATACCCATTGTGGATGGAACATTGAGCAAGACACCTCGAGAGCCCAGATGTCCGTGGAAATCAGTACACTGCAAAGAATAAGTCTTCGAGAATGATTCACGAGCAATAACACAGACGACAAGCTGAGAATGTTCAAAGAGACCACTGTCTTCGTCTGAATTGAGATGGACATCATCACATGAGCGCTAAGCGCCGACGACCAGGGAGTCTTCCTCATCGCTCGAGCTCGCCCGAAAAGAGCACAGAAACATAATTATCCCCCAGGCATTTCCAGAACCATTCCAAAATCCTTCCAGTCACATACAATCCTCCTCCAGCTTCAGCGCCGGCCTCTCCCCAAGGCAAGAAAGGCTGCAGCCTGACCCAATCCACAGCAGCGAGCAAGAACTGTGCTATAAGCGATGGCCGGAAAGTATGATAGTCCAGAGCATTTTTTGGGATCGGAAGTACTGGAATACATGGAAGCAATGGTGACATCCATTGAAGCGAAGGTGAGGTTTTGAGTTTCTCCAAGCGATCAAGCTGGCCGATGAATCCACATGTGGCAGGCCAGCCCACCGTACATCTCTCCATTGTACGAGGTCTCGACAAAGGCGCTCTCGAATGAGCTCAGAGTTCTCTTGAATATTGTACGTTATGAACAGGATGGCGCAACCGAGCAGCGAAAACTCGAAAACTTGCAACATCTTGACGACATACTGCAAAAGATTTACCAGTGAGTACTTGATGATGATCAGAACTAGAGGGCGGAGATGAATCATAATCGCATGCAGGACAACGAAGAGTTGCAGTCAATTAATGGATGGGCTGCATAGTCGAGGCAAGATGACAGCCATTTTCCGAAGAGCAGCGGATTTGAGGAGAATCAGAGAGCTTCAGGGAGAAGTAAAGATGAGCAGAGTAGATGTAGAAGTAGGTCAAGTTCGTAATATGTGCTGTACTGAAGCTGAACATTTTCTTTGTGATTTAGCGGAGATTCATTCGCTTGAAGAGTCATTGGTCGGAACCTGCGGAGTCTACAAGGAGACGGAGCCAGGACCTGCTCAATGGTCAGCAGGAACAACAATTAGAAGTGCTGAACATGAACGCACCTTCGGCCGTTGCCCCCAGAGTATCGCGAGCAAGAAATAAACCTCCGGCTGTCTCGACGACTAATTTGGCCAACGCTATTATCGACGGCGGGCATTTCAACACTGGCGGGCGTGACATGTACCACCGCACGGTATATGACTACTCCCAGAACACAACCATCCACAATTACTTTGACGGTAGGGATCGCTTGTCCGAATGAGGTGGTGATCCTGGGGCCGCGCAACAGACCGGAGGTGAAAATGACCTCGTACAGTTGGCTAGGAGAATGTGAATCCTCGTGGTATAAATATGAGAGATTTTATGTATTTAGATCCCAACCAGTGCACCTGGACCTCAGATATGCCGGAGTGGAGCCCAAGTGCGAGCTGGGTCACAAATTTGACGATGTCGCAGTGGATGGCGGGCAAGGCCAAAGGGCCCATGATGCCCAATGAGTCGAATTTTGCAGGTCCGTTGAGGAATCAGGTTGGCGAGAATTGTCAGAGCTAGGATCCCGTTTTTTGAGTCTTGTCATAAACTTGAGTCAACCTGGTGATACACGAGCGTAGGATGGTCAGTTCCAGGTGATACTTGGCGAAAGAGACTGTCGGGGTCGCACCTGCAGATACCCCTCGATTCCACCCGTTTCTCGCATCTACTTTCAATCTGCCTGCGAAGATGGTTGTAGGAGGAGGCGAGGTTTCGGTAACTAAACAAGTACCCGGCATTACCAGCCTTTCACTCCTTTCTCACCGGGATATGTTTTAGACACCGGCATTTGTTTGTAGTTTGGTTTACGTTTATATTACATTCTATCCAGTCCCGTCTAGTAACTCTGGAAATAACACGCCTACAATACGATCTAGGAGCACCATAATCAGATGAACATTACACTCTCTACTCTCCAGAGGCTCCAACGCAGCTGATATTGTGTCAGAAGGTCGAGGACCAAGAAGAAGAGGTGCGAATGCTGTAGGTACGACTCAATTATCATCTCAGCACAAGAATACGCGACGACTGATACCCACCATTATCATCGAAAAAATTGACCAGCCTCCGCCTCGTTTCAGCCTGCTCCTCTAGGGTTGGGTCTATTGGCGGCGGAGCAGGATATCCATTAGGGAAGAGGGTACGCTTGGCGGTGAGAATGGTATTATGCAGCAGGGACGTAGATAACGTCCGTGTTAAGAGGTACGGAAGGAATCTACATCCAAAGGAACATTTAATCGTCAATCAAAGAGTGAAACTGCAAAACATACTTGTCCAGCCAATTGCCAGCAAGAGCTTGACTGACCACCATCCCAATGATACTTATAATTGCATTGCTCGCGAATCGCGAATGCATTGAGAGCACTTCCGAAACCATGTGAAGAGGGCAGGTGGCATAGTCGTGAGGAACGGTTTCTTTCACATCGGCTGACGAAGAGGATTCAAGTGGAGGCGTTTGGTCAAGAGAAACTGAGGCAAGTGATGAAGTGGAAGGTTTCGGGGACGGCACGGAACGTTCAGAAGACGTTTGTGACACCAACAGGGGGTCCGTACCGATCAGTGGAGAAGCGGCAGGAGCTGAGGATACTGCTGGCGCTGGAACAGTTTCCGTGGTCTCAGAATATTGATGAACCTCTTTTATGGTGATCGCAAGCTGCCTGTAGGCATGTACTAGTGCCAGGCAAGCCCCGGAAATGGACTGAATAAGGGTAAGGACGAATACAAGGATGGCATGCATAGAAAAGGTATTTGGGTGCGATATCGGATTCTTGGGCTTTGGGTTTGGGGTATTCATCAACTGGTCCAACATCATCTTTTCTATAAACCATGGTTCAGCAACCTTCCCCATTACGTCCTTTGCGACTATCTTGACCATAATCTCGCGGACAATAACACGTTCAGGCTCTGGATCCCAGTCCTGTTTCGGGAGGCATGCCCTTAAAATGTGATCAACCAAAACCCGAACGTAATCCAAGTCCAATTCGCCTCCTGATCTTACGGCCATATGCGGCTGGCTCGCGTGAAACATGATGGGAACTGAGAGAGCTCCTCCAACAGCATACGAGGTGTGTTCTTTACTTTGAGCAAGTTTGAAGTCGCGGTAGTGTTGTATGACAAGGAGAGGAACATCTCTAAAGACCAAATTAGCGAGGTCCCCTCTTTGATGAGCCATTGCCAGTCGTTCTTCGAGTGTCCTGAATACATGAGTAAGAATTTCGGTGATTACTGGCAGAAACTCTTTATCGTAGCGAGTGATCTTGGACCACCAAGGCTGAACGAAAGCCCGCAAGGCGAGAGCAATAAAGTCGTATAATTCTGCGTTGAGTTCGCGAGAAACGGGGGTAAGGATGAGAGGCGGAAGATCAAAGGATGACTGGGGCGCCGAGGGGAACAGGAGTCTTTTTGCGAGCGGAATTGATCTGTGGGCGGTGTTGCCCGTGCCATTTGAGACTACTGACTCTGCACCATGGCGGGTCATTGGAGAAGTATACACCGTGGGAATATTTCTACTCTGTCCAAAGTCGGCCAACCGACGAATCCAGGCCGTCCAGCAGCGGCTCAACGTAGCCCCAAATTTCCTGACTGACAGCCGACAGACTCAGCCCTGCATCTACAACCACCCACTTTCGATCTTCGCCACTCATCTCTCGCCCAATTTCACCAAAAACACTCCTTACTCGCCTCTGCAAATCCTCTTTTTCGTATCGCTCTTCTCCGTATCCACCTCGAACGCGAGCAACTTGAGGCGCGATGTCAAGGAACAAGGTCAGGTCTGGCGCTGGGAGAGAAGCGTCCGGTGCACGAGCCCAGGGCAGAGTAATCGGCGGAAGATCAGACGGAGGCGACTCTACTTCAGTTGGAAGACTCTTTGCAACAGAAAAGGCAATCCCAGAAAACGCGTATCTATCACACAGAACGATTTTACCTTGATTGAGGTAGGAGATTATAGTCGAGCTACACATTCAAGGTAATGTCTATACACCCATACGGTATTCAGGGGGTTGATACTCACGCGAGCTCCCAGCGATTTGCAGAGAATAACAAATGCACGACATGATCATCCAAATCCGATTGCGAGCGCAGGTACGAGTCTATCATTTGGCCAATCGGAGTAGCACGGTCTTGGATGTTTCAGTGGTCAGGTTCACGAACAAAAGTCGTAAACTGACCAGGAAATTTGATGCAGACAACGTCTCTGCCTGAATTCTGGATCCGTTGCCGGATTGTTTCAATTTGAGTGGTCTTCCCTGAGCGATCCAGGCCTTCGATAACAATGAACGGGGCTCGTTTGGTCATTGCGCGAGTTAACGGTCACAGATCAACCACGTGAGTAATTCCCCGAGCCATTTCACCACAAATACATATCTCGAAAGATATCAATGACCGTTCAGAGTAGAGTAGGGTTGATCGATGTTGCGACTGGAAAAAACATTGACCCCCGGATAATTTTTTCAGTTTTTTGATTCAGCTCGCAAAATGTTCCAACCAACGATGAGTATGAGGTTCCCAGAGCTTTCTCAAGGACCCCTATATATGCAGGTACTTTTCTTAATTTTCGAACGAAGGGACGTGTCTGGATTGACAGAGGCCCGAACGGAGCGTTGCAGGTGGCGATCACTGCGCCTGATAACTTCGATGCATCGTAGAGAAAATAGGGGAAGGATAACTCTCACCTCTATGCTGACTCAGGCAAGGGGGGGAAGAGGGGGAGTTATAAAATGCAACCGCGTACCTTTCTACTCGATAGCCTAACTCTGTGTCTCTGTGTCCCTCGCGACAATTTTCTCTCTCCGTTCGTTCTTTCTCTCAGTATCTGCCTTCTATCTGTCTGACTGCCATATCTTCAGGAGATCATTACTTTCGTTTATCAAACCACTCGTTCATTCACGTTCTTATTTTCATTCACGCTCTTAATGGCTCCCATCAAGTCCCTCCTTCGATTCGTAATGGTGGCTATAGCCCTCTCCTTCGTTCCAATGGAGGCAGTGGGTTTAGGAATCCCTGTCAGGCCAGGCTCAGAAGTTGAAGCTTTCCAAAACATGGCTCTTCAAATTTCCCACCAGAAATTTGCTAGATCCTATAGCAAAATCACTGCTCCGACACCAACACCAATTGCTACTACCCCCTGTGAAACGTTTGTACCTTTTTCTCCACCTGGGTAACAAACACTCAATAATATTCGATAGGCCTACTGGTGTAAGCTCGGGAGGCTCAGGTGGAGCCATCGGTAGCTCAAGCGGAGGCTCAGGGATCAGTGCTGGTGCTGGATCCTCGCTCGGTGCAGGGATCGGTCTTGGTGCAAGTGCCGGCTCCCATCCCAGTGCTGGAGTAGGCGCGGGCGTCGGTGCCTATGTTGGTGCTGGTGCTGGATCCTCGCTCGGCGCAGGGATCGGTCTTGGTGCAGGTGTTGGCGCTGGCTCCCATCCCAGTGCAGGTGTAGGCGCGGGTGTCGTTGCTGGTGCTGGATCCTCGCTCGGTGCAGGGATCGGTCTTGGTGCAAGTGCCGGCTCCCATCCCGGTGCTGGAGTAGGCGCGGGTGTCGGTGCTGGTGCTGGTGCTGGATCTTCGCTCGGTGCAGGGATCGGTCTTGGTGCAGGTGTTGGCGCTGGCTCCCATCCCAGTGCTGGAGTAGGCGCGGGTGTCGTTGCTGGTGCTGGATCCTCGCTCGGTGCAGGGATCGGTCTTGGTGCAAGTGCCGGCTCCCATCCCAGTGCTGGAGTAGGCGCGGGTGTCGGTGCCTATGTTGGTGCTGGTGCTGGATCTTCGCTCGGTGCAGGGATCGGTCTTGGTGCAGGTGTTGGCGCTGGCTCCCATCCCAGTGCTGGAGTAGGCGCGGGTGTCGGTGCTGGTGCTGGATCCTCGCTCGGTGCAGGGATCGGTCTTGGTGCAGGTGTTGGCGCTGGCTCCCATCCCAGTGCTGGAGTAGGCGCGGGTGTCGTTGCTGGTGCTGGATCCTCGCTCGGTGCAGGGATCGGTCTTGGTGCAAGTGCCGGCTCCCATCCCAGTGCTGGAGTAAGCGCGGGTGTCGGTGCCTATGTTGGTGCTGGTGCTGGATCCTCGCTCGGTGCAGGGATCGGTCTTGGTGCAAGTGTTGGCGCTGGCTCCCATCCCAGTGCTGGAGTAGGCGCGGGTGTCGGTGCTGGTGTTGGGTCCTCGCTCGGTGCAGGGATCGGTCTTGGTACAAGTGCCGGCTCCCATCCCAGTGCTGGAGTAGGCGCGGGTGTCGGTGCCTATGTTGGTGCTGGTGCTGGATCCTCGCTCGGTGCAGGGATCGGTCTTGGTGCAAGTGTTGGCGCTGGCTCCCATCCCAGTGCTGGAGTAGGCGCGGGTGTCGTTGCTGGTACTGGTTCCTCGCTCAGTGCAGGGATCGGTCTTGGTGCAAGTGCCGGCTCCCATCCCAGTGCTGGAGTAGGCGCGGGTGTCGGTGCGTATGTTGGTGCTGGTGCGAACGGTGGCGCTCATGCGGCCACGGGAACTGGTCTTGGAGGCTCCCTCAGCCCTGGTATAGGTTCTGGTGTTGGCACTAGTGCTGGTGCCGGTACCAGAGTCGGCGCTACTGGTACAGGCGGTGCAGCTGCCTATATTGGTTCCAGTGGAGGTGCTGGAGCTGGAGCTGGAGCTGGAGCTGGAGTTGGAACAGGCGCTAGTGCAGGTGCGGGTGTGGGTGCGGGTGGTGCTGCAAATGTTGGATCAAGCTTTGGTACTGGAGCTGGAGCAAGCGCAGGTGTCGGTGCTGTTGCGAGTTCTGGTGCTCATGTCAGCTCAAGTGCTGGTACCAAATCTGGAGCAGGTGCTGGAGCAGGTGCGGGCGGCGCTGTCTATGTTGGTACTGAAGCTGGCACAAGTGTCGGTGCCGGTGCCAGTGCTAGAGTGGGCGCTGGTGCAGGCGCGTCTGTTAGCTCAAGTGTTGGTACCGGATCTGGAGCAAGCGTTAGTGCAGAGGCGGGCGGTGCTGGCCACGTTAGCTCAGGTGTCGGTGCTGGTTCCTCTGTTGGTTCTAGCGTCGGTAAAGGTTCCAGTACTTCTGTAGGCGCAGGTGCTGGAGTAAATGGCTCCGTCGGTGCCGGTGTTGGTAGTTCTGTGCATACAGGTACAATTCGTTATTAATTTGGCTTTGAATGATGCATGATTTTTATCTTGGACCAATATCTCGATTCAAGAAGGATTGTATTGTCTTGCTTTCGTTCACGGGAAATCATAACAGCTTAGCTTTAGTATTTCACTTATCATTTCGGCCTTGGCTTTGTTATCATGTTGGCTTTGTTATGACTTTGATTTAAATTGGACATTTCAAACTATTCATGGTGAATTAAACAGATAACACTCCCAGAGTGTACGATCTTGCACTGGCAGAAATCTTTCATAACTTATAAAACACCCAATTCTGATAGTGCGAGACACTTTCGGCTTTCAGTGCGTATAGTGTTTGATTAGTGTTTAATTGTACTCACTCAAAGTAGAATCTTACTGTCGAATTAGATCTCTACTCCGGTAAGTTTTCGGAGGAAGTATCAGCGATTTTTAAGTGAGAGAACCCTGCCAACCATACTAGTAAACCTTCCTCGGATGCATCCAAGATTGCCTGGTCAGAAGATATGTATCCAGATATTTAGATAATAAATAGCAGTTGGGTTAGGCGCGAACATCAGGTATCAATGATCTGTAAACGGATTGCACAAATGTTATGATAAGATCCGGGTATAAACGATCACAGCTTCTTTGAGGCATGGACAATATGAATGTGTGTCGACAAAGACCCGGACTGGTATAGATCGCGTTGGGCATTTTCGATAAGAGCCTGAACTTGGGTGTCGGTTAATCCAAGTGAGAGAAACATTGGACGCAGGGCGGGAAGGAAAAGATCGTAGTCTAGCCACTGGAGTTGCCCCACGCTCAGAAGATGTGGGTCTAGAAGAAAATGATTCGTTAAATAAGAAATGATCCACACACACACATGTCGGTGGAAATTACCTCTTGGCCAAAACCCTACCGGAATGTTGCCTATTTCCAAAATATCAGTGATTTGAACGAGCACATCCAGAACTAAGCGAGGGAGGAGGAAAGACCATTACCCTCTCGTTTAATAATATTTTCGAATGCACCCGTTGCCCCAAGCATTTCTGCGAGTTGCTGGGGGACTGTTGTATCCACGCCCTGTCTCGCAAGACAATTTCGATAGGTTTCCCAAAGAGTGGTCCAGTCGCTGGCGATATTCGCATCAACTTTTGGAGTCAGATCGGGTTCTATGAGAAGTACGACGCCGCCTGGTCGTAGTAGCCGAGCAATTTCGTTTAGAAGATGTGCGTAATCACGAATCTGACTGGGCTGAATATGCGCTATATAAAGATACGAGTTAATGTACTTACTCCGGTATGCATTGAGCGAGCGTGGATGAAGTCGAAGTATTCACTTGGGTAAGGGATTCCAGTTTCAAGATCACAAAGCTCGAACCTATATGGACTCAAAAAGTAGCCCACAAGCCGACAGTATAACTTACGTGCAATTTGGGGGAACACTTCTGCAAACAAGGAGTTGTTAGTTACTGCAGCAAGCAAAGCGCAACTTGGAAGTTGCACCTGGGCTGTAGAGGTCTGTTTTCCGTCAATGAAAATATAAAGCAGAAACTGACGCAGAAATATGTGGACCTACGCTAGATCTATTCCTATGACTTCGGCGCGAGGGAATTCATCTGCCATGTTTATTGCCCTGTAATATGTGAGATAAATGCCGCATCAGGCGAAGAAAATGCGATCTTTACCAGAGGCCAGAGCCAGTGCCAAGGTCTAAAACTAAGAGAGGGAGGGGTCAAAATTCATCTCAAGTGGAAAAAAGCAAGTCTCACTCCTTCTGTGTAACCCAAACTGCAGCGCTTCCTGGTTTCCCTATGAGAACAATCAAAAGAGGGAAGAGAGAGAGAATACTTTTACTGGTCCTATGTAGTTTTTGCCTTGAAAAACGAATTGAATCATTCGATGGTGAAGTTCTGATCTCTATCGGAAGTTGAACAGCGCCGTCTCAGTAAAAACATAAGGCATACTTTGACCTCATCTTCGTCTGCTGGAAGCATATACGTCCGATTTAAAGCGTTAACTTTACGACCAAAGACAGGCCGAAAATATTGGGACTGGTCATCGTTTTCCCGGATATAGGAAATCTCAAGCTGTTCTGACATGCAAAGAGCTGGGGAAGGCCGAATAGCATCGCTGCATGGCTAAGCGCAAAAGTGGTACTTAAGAATCCTTTCATTTGCGAATATAGGCACGCCCGCCCGGCGATGTGGCCGGTAGTACTCGATCTTATCGTTCTCAGGGCGTAGAAAAATATACGTATTTCTGGTCTTATGCTATATCAACCACCGTGTATGTATGTATTGAGGCTGCTCCCATGTGGATCACCGAATGTCAAATTTTGGCAGGATGAATTTTGGATTTAGTTCGCGCTCGTCGATATGCTCTGTGCCTTTAGGAAAGCAGCGACCAAATTGGAAGAACTGGTCCGTGACACGGGACTCTGAAAACTCCGGAAAGGTCGAAAGCGGACCCACGCGACGGATGATAGGTTCGTGCAACATGCTGTATGTCAAGGCCTGGAGACTACGGAGCTCGAAGAATATGTCTGCAATCGTGAACGAAAACAGTCTTGGTCGAATCGGTTTGGGATTCCCGATTGCTTCGGTTGCTACTAGCGCTCACTAGAAACCTTGAACCAGAGTCGACCACTAAGGAGCAATTCCTTCAGTGTACAGCCCAAATATGACGTAAGCTTACACATTTGAGAAATGTAACCCCCATGATGCCCCGGTATGACCTTGAATTGAATTCCGCCTTTGATCCGGGCGGAAGTATCAGACTCTATGCCGTCGGTGTTCCAAAGGCGTATGTTGTCAATGGAAGCACTGTGAACAGTTATCATGGAACTTTGAGAAAAAAAAGGAAGAGCAAACCAAGCAATATGTTTGTTGTCTGGAAATCCAACTACGCAAGAGACTACTCCGGACCGCGAAGGATTCCGAAGAGTTTTCAGTAATCTCGGCCCATCAAATCCGACGCGTCCACTCTGTCGGACGTCGTATATCTCGACAGTACCATTGCGCCTCCCAGCATATATCTGATTCCCGTCCGCAGACCAGCAGGCCTTGTATCAGAATCAGTCAATGGAAGGGCACTGTAGGAATGTAACGCACAGAAAGACACCACGGAGGAGTCTTATCACTCATCCAAAGTCGCCCAACTCCTTGCCCGACGCCAACTCGTTTATCCCATAGCATAATTTGGCCGTCAATTGCGGTGGTCATAAGAATGTCAGGGGAGAAGGTTTTGTAGCGTTGCTGATCCAGTAGTGGAGGTGCCCCCTTTGGCGGCGCAATCGTGCTTAGACCAGGTCTCGGCGCAGGGGCGGTCACACCGTTTACGGTGGGTTTCGGGCCATCTTCAGGCTCATCGTCGAATAGGGGATCGAACGACGCGTCAGATTTGGCATCAGAATCGACGCGAGAGGTCCCATTTGCTCCGGCTGCAGGAGGGTTATTGGACTGCACGTCGTTCATTTCATCTACGTGTTTGATTATTTTTGGGGAACCACTGTCTGTATATACAGCATTTTCCGGTCGAACGGCAATACCGGTTAGTTGTGCTCCATGAGAGGTAAATGTTCTGGCTTTTTGTCCAGTGTTCAGATCCCATTGCTTCAAATACCATCACTGGCTATTAACGATTCTCGTAAGTGGAGGTACTTACGATTGCTTCGCCATCCCAACTGGCACTAAAAAGACTGTTTTCGTCATGATCGAGTGTGAGGGCAGAAACCAAGTCGCGGTGACCGACTAATGTATGTATCAGGCGTCCAGGTTCGTGACGAACAGTGAAGAGATTGATCGGCCCTGACTGTATGTATTGTGAGCAGCTTCCGAGTGCAGTAGATAAAGATATACATCGGTTCCAGCTAATGCCCACAGAGCATCAGAATGCATAGTCAGACTGTGAACCGGCACCTGATTGCGGTCTTCTTCTACGCCCAAAACAGTCGAAGGCAAATTGTTCTCCCACCAGAATCGATGCTGGCCAGCCTTCATCAGCCCCTCTACAACGCCGGAGTGGTGTCTTTGAGGAGCAGAAAGGAAGTTCTTTGAGTTCAGAGCGGCGAAAATGTCATAGTCGCGTATATAACCGTCTTCGGAGCCCGTGAGGAGGTGGGTCATACAATATGATGCTGCAAGAGCATTGGTAGGGACAGGATGTGGTATAGCGCACACGGCTTCCACCACAAGAGATCGGGGAATCGTTGCAAGTCTGATAGCCTTTTTCCGAGCCCCAGAAGGCGATATTGCTCGATTGCGAAGACGCGGAGCGGGGGAAGGAGCTTCACGCTGAAGGTAAGCACGACGAAAGACACAGATAGAGAGTGACGGACGTTTGCTATGGTCGCTCTTGACTTCCTCTGGAGATCTACTAGTGCTTTCATCGGGTTCGGCGGCGGCACTGGCTTCGACTTGGGCGAATGCCTCGTTCAAGAGATCACCAGTGATATCAATTGCTGGCTCAGAATCTTCGTCCTCAGCATCGTCTGAGCCGCCGTCGGAGTCTTCAGAGGGAGAATCCTTTGAGAAACAAGCGAATACGCCAGTGTATCAGGACAAAGACTTTGTGAAGCTCAGGACTAAAAAACACACATCGTCGCCTTCTTCTGTAACGTCCTCAGCTGCTTCCAAATTCTCAGATTCAGCGGCGTCTTCATCATTGTCGTCCTCAACTTCCTCGTAAATTTCCTGTTCTTCTTCAGAGTCGTTGGGGGCCATTGGTCGAGATTACACCCGGCCCGTGACCGGCACTCATCCTTTTTCTTCCTGGACCACGATGGTATTGGCAGATCTTGGGCGAAAGCTCAATGCTGCCCTTTCTTCGCTCAGCAGAGCTCCTGTTGTGGATGAGAAAGTTGGTACCAGCCTCTTCGGCTCATCGAGGGTGTCAACCATTCTAACCTCAAGGCATAGGTCGTCGAAGCAACACTCAAGGAAATTACTTCTGCTCTGCTCGAGTCCGATATCAACGTCAAGCTGGTGGCTTCGCTCAGACAAAAGGTCAAGGCAAAGGTCAAGACTGCTTTCGAGTCGGCGGACAAGTCGAAGGATGCGAATCGAAGAAATGTAATACAAAAGGTACACTTGTGAGATTTGTCTTTCTGTGGTATCGTCACTGAACACCTTTCTCTAGGCTGTATTCGATGAATTGGTCCATCTGGTCGATCCTGGGGTAGAACCATACAAACCCACGAAAGGTAAAACAAATGTTATTATGGCTGTCGGTCTTCAGGTGACCCTATCGCACAACAACGGGTACTACGCCTCTAATTCATCGCTAGGGTAATGGAAAGACAACAACGTGTACCAAGCTCGCGGTTTACTACCAAAAACGGGGTTTCAAATCTGCAATTGTTTGTGCAGACACTTTCCGTGCAGGAGCTTTTGATCAGACTCGACAATCTGCCACGAAAGCAAAGGTCGCGTACTTTGGTTCTTATACGGAAACGGATCCTGTAGCTATCGCAGCTCAAGGTGTGACAAAGTTCAAGAAGGAGAGATTTGAAGTCATCATTGTGGATACCTCGGGTAGGCACAAGCAGGAATCAGAGCTGTTTGAAGAAATGGTGCAGATCGGAGAAGCTGTGAATCCAAACATGACTGTTTTGATATTAGACGCGAGTATAGGTGAGCATCTCGCTTAATTCGTTGCCGCTGTTAGTCTGACCAGATTCTCTTAGGTCAGGCGGCTGAAGCGCAAAGTCGAGCGTTCAAGGAAAGTGCGAACTTTGGTGCTATCATTGTCACCAAGATGGATGGTCACGCTAAAGGGGGAGGTGCAATATCTGCGTATGTTGTTTTCCCTTCTCTATTTGCCAAAATCTGACATTGTTCATAGCGTTGCAGCAACAAAGACGCCTATAATATTTCTGGGTGTTGGTGAACATCTTCACGACCTCGACCGATTTTCCCCGCAGCCATTTATCTCGAAGCTTCTCGGCCTCGGCGATATGCAAGGGCTGATGGAGCACATGCAGGATCTTGCGACCCAGAACCCAGACAAGCAGAAGGAAATGGCAAAAAAACTTGAAGAGGGTAAATTGAGTATTAGGGATTGGAGAGAACAAATACAAAATGTGATGAACATGTGCGTGAATTCCACGTTGATTAAGTTTCTGTCTAATGCCTCAGTCCAGGGGCCCAATAAGCAAGATTGCGTCAATGATTCCTGGCCTACCTCAGGATCTCCTTCAAGGTTCGGATGAAGAAGGCTCTCTTCGGATGAAGCGTATGATATACATCACCGATAGCATGAACACAATAGAGCTCGACTCGGATGGGTCACCGTTTATGGAAATGAGCAAAGATGGTAAGCCAATAGGTCTAACGTGGCGCGTCACACGCGTGGCTCGAGGTAGTGGCACCAGCGTTCGAGAGGTAGAAGAACTGCTCTGCCAGTACCGCATGATGGCGAACATGGCGAAGCAGGCCGGTGGAAAGAACGGATGGTATATATATCTCTTGTCCACATCCTTTATTAGTACTCATGACTGCCTAGGTTATCAGCGATGCAGAAGATGCAAGCTGCTGCTGGTGGAAAAGGTCGTGGTGCAAACGGTATGCCAACGCCAGCGCAAATACAAGCTATGCAGCGTGCGATGCCTCCTGGCATGCTACAGCAAATGCAGCGCCAAATGAGAAACGGCGGTGGTATGCAGGAGATGATGAAAGCGATGATGCAAGGTCAAGGAGGAGACCAAATGGACATGGAGGAGATGCAGCGTCAGTCCCTTTCCACTGTCAAGTCATTTCTGTTGACTAATGTGGTTCTGTGTAGGCATGATGTCACAAATGGGCAACGGTCTTGGTGGACTCGGTGGACTCGGTGGACTCGGTAACCTCGCAGGACTGGGTGGTGGTCTCCCGAATATGGGAGACATGATGAAGATGATGGGCGGAATGGGCGGAGGACGATAGCGATGGCTCCTGGGCATCCTTTTGATTGACTGAAAATAATACAAAAAATGTAACATAATTCTTTTCACAAGTTACGTTTTTCTCTTTGTCGGTTCGACCACTCTTTCTTCTGCTTTGAAGCTGCAGACTTGTTCCCAAATATAAAGGCAGACGTATGTTTATCGGCCCCGGTCTTTGTGGATATACGACTCGATGATCCAAAAAGAACCTTGAGCGAGAGGGTGAATCAATTTCAAGCTGACAGAATGTGTCTTACCACATAAAGGCCATATAAGCCTACGATGGCAGTAATGAAACAATGAACGGAGGTAAGGCTGCCCACGGAACGCGTGTTGTAGGATATCAAAGCGGAAAACAGGCATGCAAAAGTGAAAGGCATGAGCAGCGGATGGTTTGGATGAGGTAGTTTTGCGGGCAATGGAGAAGAAGAAGGTATCTATGGCACAGTAACGTCAGACTGACAGAGTTTACGGACAAGGCCTACATTCAGAATCATTGCGATTGCAATAGTGAATAGCCATATGGCAAAATGGGTCGCAAGAAATCGCTCAAGCGACGTCAGTGTCGAAGAAGGCCGGCCTGTGGAAGCCAGGAATAAAAGAAACTGGGGAAATAAAGAGAGAATTGCCGCGAATACAGTGAGCCTAATGTTGGGACTTTTTGAGAAATTTCGGTGCATAGCAGACACAGTCAGCTCAGCCTACAGAATGGCAGTTACCAAGGTCCAAGAGGAAATTGTTCCATCAAATTCAGCTTCAGAGTCCAGCTTTGCCTGCACTACATCGCCCGTCGGGTCGCGATTAGAGAGATCGTCCATTTCAATAGAGGTCATGGTAGGAACGCTACGTTGAGTATAATATTACGTCAGCGTCCAAGATTTCCTTGTCAGGATTTGGTCAGGATTGATATTGAGCATTCGAAATGGCAAAAGATGTCTGCACAAGTACAGTAGGAGCTACCAATAATAAACCGGGTAATAATGGAAGTTAGCGAATATAGCAAGATAACTACACATGTAGCTATCGGTAACGGCTCGGATTATTCATCACAGCTGTACGAGCAACTGGCTGAGAAGGATAGCCCGTGCGTGGAGTTTGGTATCCAGCGTATGGGGGTTGCCCGGGAACAGTACCAGTACCGAAATTTGTGGGCGCCGAGCCATAATTTGGTGCTGGTGTCGCTCCGCCGTAAGGGTTCGGGGTCCGTCCGTGTGTCGGTCGCACGGAAGCCCTTCCAGGTGTCGCGTATCCCCCTATACGAGCAGGGGTACGTCCACCGGCTCCATATGGTGTTTTCCCCCCACCGGCGCTTTGTGATTCGTGTAAATGCCTAGATCGTGGAAATTTACATCAAGTTCGAGGAACAGTAGCTGAGCTGACTCACCGGACTTTGAAAGCATCACAGAGCTCTGGAACTCCGACTGCAGATGCTTCAAATAGGTAAAAAGCTTCGGGAGTTATTCGGACCGGCTTGAGGAGCGAGTGTTTAGCGTCAAACAAAAGACTGTTGGAAGCAACCAGTGGGGTAGAGAACATACCCATGTTTGAACTGTCGAATCCTTGTTTGCCAAGAAACACAAATTGAAGTGCCCTGGTCGCTTGCGATTCAACGCAAAACCATACATACTTTTCGCTGGATTTGCCAGTAGTTGATTTTTGAGGAAGATATCTAAGAGCGAAGAATAAACTGGTGAACCGGAGACGAATTCAAATGCACTGACGGAGCTCATCTTCCGATCCTGGTTTAAATCGCTCATGGTTCATGAGCTCTTCCACGCGGCGACTCATCGCTTGGACGTGATTGACAATCAGCTCGTCAAGGTCAGAGTAGGTGTGCGTTTCATCCACAATGAACTCGCTCTCTGTGTTTTGACCAGCACTGGCAGCATTGTAGTTCTTTTCAGTGATATCTGGAAAGAAATTCAAAAGGTAGAACGGCAAATAAGTTTGAATTACCTACCAATGTGCTGATATAGCTTGTCATCCACCTTCCACGTGACAGCGAGATGATCCACGCCTTTGGAGGATGGCCGGATGACAACATCACCGCGCTGCTGACCATCCAAGTACGCCTCAGCCTGAGCAGTATTAAAGTTGTGAAAGTTGGGATGCTTGATGAGGCGGCGAGATTTGGTGACTTCGGCCCTCTTTTTGCGAAACATCATATCCATATCTTTCTCGTACCGAGCTTTGTCCCAATATTCCTCATCGCCCTTTTTCATTCGGAAGTCAACATCTCCCGGCGCGACATCCATAGGCCGGGACGACAGTTCGACCTGGTACAGGTCGTTTTCATGGTCAATTTTGACATCGATAATGACCCCTGGTATGGTCTTTCCCTTCATCTTCTGCTTCTCCGTAGCAGCATCACTAGGGTCATCAAGAAGGTATTCTTGGTCAATGGTACCTTCGATTCCGGAGTCTAGGCGAACAGTAACGCCAGTCGGTTTTATCCGCAGGACTTGGACTGAAATGATGAGGCCAACGCTCAAAGTCAAGGGCGTCTCTCCACTCAACATGGTCAAGACATGCCAGCCGCTGATAGGTGGGAAGAGTGGTCTTTGCTCGGCAAATGGATGTAATAGCTCAGATCGGATGACGTTGAGGGTATGTCGCTTCATCTCTTGGCTGGCGTTGAATAGACTGACCGCAAACTCGTCCAGGTTAAGCTCAGATAGCTTCTTCTCGTTGTCCGGGTCCTGCATGATGAGCCCGACGACATGAGAAGGGTGCTCGCCGTGTATATCTTCTTCGTCAAGTTCTAGAGCGTCAGTCGCCATCTTTCGAGCAAGTTCGTAATCTTCTGGATGAATGCGAGTATCGTCCAGAGGGTCAGGTGCATGTTCATCATCCATCCGGTGCTTTGTTTTAAGATCGTCTTGTTCCTGAGCAATTCGGAGAAATCCGGCGGCGTTCAAGAACAGTTTAGTAGTCAGAATTCCGCTCTTGATGAACTGATTGCGATTGACGAGACTTCCGCCCTGGAAAATGCTGAGTTATGCAGATAAATTTCGGATGAGATGCCTCACCAGTCCGTCTATCTTGCTAACAAGCTCTCGGGCCTTTCTGGGACCAAGACCGCAAACAAAGGGAAGAAGATGATAGTAGTATCGATCAGTGATGGTTCGGTTGATGTCTACTCCAACTTTGTTCACAACATCTACCAGAGCTTGCTCCAAGCTGAGCAGAAGCTTGTCCTTAGGAACCTACAACGGAGAAAATCAGTTGACAAAAGATCGAGCAGATAAAAAGAGATCTTTACTATATGCTGTTCCTCGGCTTGGAATGGTAACGCAGTAATATCAGACCCAGCCGCGGCGTACTCATTGAGAGGACTCTGAGCATATCGGGCGAGGCCAATACAATATTTAGCGATGGCAGGGTAAGCACTGAACTCCTCATTCGCTCTGGGGCTGTGAGAATATATGCGGGCGAGTTCATCCGGAACATATATGACAGGGATATCGAAGGTCGGCTCCTGGAATGCTGGCATCGGGTCACTAGCTGAACGACCTGTAACAATTTCCTTGACGCGTTGGGATAACTTGGCCGTAGCCATCGATAGCCCTCCTATGATGATGACATCGGGTTTCCTGCGTCGAATGATGTCGATGAATTCGTCCCGAGTTTCGGCGTCAACCAGGTTGTCGATCTTGGTCCACTCGCGCGTACGCCCCCCATCGTCCACAAAAACGACTGATATGGCATCCTTCTGAGGATCACCCATTCCCCACGACAACGCCAAAACTGAAGGCACATCACCAACTTTCATATGAGGAGTAGAGTAAGGCGCAATATCGATACGCTGCCACAATATAAGTGAGAATAGTCAAAGATGAAAACAGTTGTTATGTACCTTGCGCAATTCATCCCCACAACGATGAGCAATCCAGTCCTCTTCTTCGTCCCGAAGGTACTCCCGTGTCCACTTGATTCCCGACGGGATCAGGTGTTGTTCTAGCACCTCTTCAACTACTCGTGCTCTTTCTTCGTTCCAAGCCTGAGTTGATTCACGCAACGAATCCGACGAGAATGCATCAATCAGCCGGCGTTCGAGATTAGATTTGATTTCTGGTGGAAGGGCAATTTTCAAAGCGACCAAATGTTCTTGCTCGGCTTTGAGAATGTACAAGAACGTGGAGGACTCTAACAGCTGTTCGATAGGCTTTTTCGAAAGGTATTTGAACCTCTGTTCCAATCCCGTCAATCACATTTCTATTAGTGTCAGCGGGGTTACTCACAAAGTAGATGTTCTGCTCATCAATTTTGGTGACTCCGCGTTCGGTAGGAACGATCGACAGTTCGGCATGTTTCTTGAAAAGCTGTCGGACGTAGTCACGCAGGAGAGGATCCTTGCCCAACTCAGTAGCGATGATCATACGTGCACGGCGAAGAAGCTCCTGAGCAGGCAGAGCTTTAGCTGGATCAGGATCTGCATACTGTTCTGCATAGATCAAGGGATCGAATGTTGGGTTATCGACATAATTCTGACGCGTCTCGTTGAGGAAGTTGAGGACGACTTCATGTGAGGCAATGCCGAAACCCTGAAGAAAGGGTCAGCGCCTAGGGCGAAAAAAGGAAAACAGACAAGTTACATCAGCGAGCCCCGAGATAACACTCTTCTTGGCAAGTTCATACGCCGAGACACGACTAGGCATCTTGTGCTTCTTTTCTGGTTCGTCATCATCATGGAAACGGAGCACAGCATCGTTCTGCTTCTTGTCTTTGTATTTCATCAGCAACCATTCGGTGGTGTCCGCCACTAGCTCGACACTGTCGATAGCTGGGAAAAGTTCATCGGCGTAGTAAGAGTCCTCGACTCCAAGGCGATCATGAGATGCGGTTAGAGCATTTCGCCTCTCCACGAGGGATCGATACTTTTGTCCAAGAGCATAGACTCGCCATAATTCCGAAAGGGAAAGAAGCTCGATACGAGGAGAGCGAATGTCGTTGATGTCAAAGTGCGATATGTAGTCGCGCCTATGAGTCCAGATATAAGGAACCTCGAATTCATCGATGAAGAGCGCTCGGAGAACGAAAGTGACTGCCATGACCAGCTCTCCCTGAAGATGCTGGTATCTACCGTTGGGGGTGAAAAAGTCTTTTTGTTTCGAAGACTTTTCGGGAATTAAACGAAGAGTCACCCATCGAGCGCCATCTTTGTTGAGATCCTCGACCGTCAAAGCTTGATGCATAGAGAGACTGCTAGAGTCGGAGAGGGAAGAACCGGTTAATTGCATTCGTTCGGGTGAGTCGCGAGCACGGATGAGATTGTCGTCTTCTGTCAATAAATGGTCCTTAATTTCGGACGGCTCAAAAACCTGGTAAAGTTATTACAGTATGAACACAGACGTGTGTGTTTGTGTGAGGAACCTACATTTTTAATGGTCACTTCAGAAGAACCATCCTGTTGCTCATAAAGCATCTCTTCGTCTGCAACCAATGCCCAATCGTACTCGTGTCCATCCCCAAAAACTTCATGAATTTCAGCCCAGGCACTGGTACAGAGTCAGGAGTAGCAGCAGAAATGAAGAGGGGAGACAAACTTTGCATCAATGCCTGCTAACTCAGGGTGTGCCCCGCGACTCTTGCGGCGAAGTTCGAGCTGTTGCTTTCTTCTCTCTCTCCGTCTTTCCTCGCGCGCCTGTTCATCCATAGGCATGCCAGCTTCTTCGTCGTCATCGTATTCAATGAAATCGTCAATGTCCCCGTCTGCATCGTCATCTTCCTCGTCTCGTTGGTCATCCCAGATCTGCTGGATGTCATGAACTGTAGGCAATACACCATCATCCAAATCTTCATCAGAAGATTCCACAACGCCTCGGCGTTTAGAAGCTGACGCGGTGGGGGGTGATTCCGACCTCCCTCGACGGACGAGACGTTTGAGCCTGGATTTTTTGAATGTACCGCCCGTATTTTCTTCCAGCAAGTCAAGATCGTCTTCCTCTAAATCTTGTTCTTCTTCGCCTGTCATAATTTGTAAGTCAATGCTCGCATGGCATGAAGCATATACGCACGTTTCCGTCTGTGATGTTTCTTCCTCTTTTTCCTGCGTTTTCGTTCCTCCTCGTCGTCTTCGTCGTCATCTTCATCTTCATCCTCGTCGACAATGAAGCCGTCCCTGATACGTCGTTCCTCATCCTCGTCCTCGTCCTCCTCTTCAGAACTATCGTCTCCACGGCTAGGTCTCAAATCAGCACCTTCTTCCTCTTCTTCTTCCTCTTCTTCTTCTCCTTCGCCTTTTTCAGCATCGACGACGCCCTGCATTGGATCATCTTCGGGGTGAGGGTAGGCGGCACGCTCTTCTGGAGCTGGAGAGGCCATGGAGGGCTTAAGCGCTTACTTGTTACTCGCCGCTTCGAACTTGGCGTAAAGCGTGCTTATGTAAAAAAAAAGTCACATGAAGCCAAGTTTTTCCTATTGACGCCGCCATGTCCGACGAGGAACACTATAAATTCATGCGTATCGCCCTCGAGGAGGCTGAAAAATGCACTCCGGTTCCAACTGCTTTTTGTGTCGGATGTGTCCTGGTATCGCGTAACGGTGGCGATCCAGCTGTGATTGCCACAGGATACTCTCGCGAACTGCCAGGCAATACTCACGCTGAAGCCAACGCCTTGGCCAAGTTTCGTTCTTCACCCGAAGAAAAACTAATTACTGGGGAGTCTCCCCAAGACATCTTGGCCTCAGCGGACGTTTACACCACGATGGAGCCCTGCTCCATTAGAACGTCGGGTCTGGCTCCGTGCGCTGACGCTCTGATTGCTGCTCAAGTAAAGCGCTGTTTTATCGGCGTAGGCGAGCCGGATGATTTTGTAAAATGTGAAGGTGCACAGAAGTTGACAGAGGCTGGAATTCAGGTGGTATGGCTCAAGGGAATGGAAGAAGAGGCACTCGCGATTGCACGCAAAGGCCGTGCTTGATTTTTACCGTACTGCAAAGTGTCGTGAGAAAATATTTTTTTTTTACATAGAATTCGACCTCCTCATTCACCATGCGGATTGAAAAATGTTATTTCTGCTCAACAAGCGTATATCCTGGCCATGGTAAGCCCGATATCTGCAAAATCGAAAATCCTTCATGAAATTTATCTAGGTTCCGCCTTTGTTAGGAACGATTCCAAAGTCTTCAGATTCTGCACTTCAAAGTGAGTTCTCTTAGCATAACCTACCTTTCCTCGCTTATGCGAATTCTCCAGATGCCACAAAAACTTCAAGTAAGTATGGCCTTTAAGGATAACCAATAACACACATTCATCAATCTACCAGAATGAAACGGAATCCGAGAAAAGTGAGATGGACAAAGGCATTTAGAAAAGCTGCTGGAAAGGAAATGACCATCGTGAGCTTATCTTTTTTGTACATCGAATTCAGACTCTCATTTTCCGCCGACAGGACTCTACAATTGATTTCGAGAAACGACGAAACGTTCCAGTCCGCTACGACCGCGACTTGATGCAGACCACAATCAAGGCAATGAAACGAATCGGGGAAATCAAGCAAAAGAGAGAGCATGCTTTCTGGAAGACAAGGTATGTTCTTACTGCTGCTTCTAGTCGACGTTCTTATTCTCATATGAACTAGAATGGCCGTCAGCCGCGAAAAGCAACGTGCGCATCGCAAGAAGGCCATCGAGGCCGCAAAAGCAAATGCCTCGTCATCAAAACTTATCGAGCCCACGGCATCTGTCGAGTCTTCCAAAATGCGGGAAAAGATCAAAGTACCAGGCAAATCTCGGCCCAGTGCTCTCATGCAGGGCGAAGGACGCTCAATGACCATGGAGATAGATTGAGAATCTATACGAGTGTATTTCTGCTACACATCCCACGGCGTGTCCGCTACTTATCTGTTGTTACATTCATGATACATTAGTGATGCAAAGATTGAATACAGGTGTATATGGAGTCGTGAAAGCGTGAAAGCATGCATGTTTCAACGATGTTTGTATTTAGCGTCGTTTTCGTGTCGGAGATTGGGATCTAGCGAATTGTGTAACCCCAGAAGGGTCTTGCTTACGGCTTCACTGGCACCAATCATCGGCTTTAGGACTGCGATTGGGACGGCTCGAATGACAGAACGAACAGGACCCTGCACATAGACGTCAGTTGAAAGTAAAACGTCCGTCTGGGGAAAAGGCGTACCTCATTTCCAGACCTCTCATAAACTTCCATTGGTACTGCCAGAATCGTCTGAGCAGCGGAATTGAAATTTCGTTCCAGGCTCTTGTACGCCGATTGAACTCCTTCTCTCACATTCATCGGTTGGTCAGCATATTTGCTGATGAGATCAGGGTTCTCCTCTTCGTCACTAGCTCCGAGGCCTACATCCAGAATGTCATCTGCGCCAAAGTGCGGGGACTGAAGCGTCTCAGTTGTAACAGGGTACTTGAATCGAGGGCCCAGAACTCCCTCCGCCTGCTCAAGAATAACTTGGGTACCCGTTGCCAATTTGGCCCCGAGCTTGATTGCCTCAATGGCAGTTGACTTGACAAACGCGGTCGTACCCTTCTGCATTCCACGAACGATTCGGCCGTCTTTCTTGTACTGAGCAATTGGAAGTAGGATTAGGTCGGCAATGCCAGACCCAACGTTGACCACAGAGCGAATAGGTGCGACACCTGAGATCACATCAACTAATTGAGTAGCCTTTACGTCCGGTGTCCAAAGATCATTTAGCAGTTCGCCTAGCCGAGGCCACCCAGTGATCTGGGAGAATATCAACGCTTCGCGATCTGGTAGATTGAGTAAATGATCACGTACCCCAGACAGAGTTATATGCCTAAGCGTCATTTCTGCGCCATCAAAGTGGAAGAAATTCATCAATTCAATGGTTTTGCCTTCTTTGAGAGCGCGGTAATCGACGCGACGAGGCTTGTAATCTAACTTGAGGTCGATAGGAAGTATCTCGGCCAGCTCTGGAAATGTTTGTTATTTGTTATTCTGGCATACAGGAATAGTGAACGGTTATAACGTACGGAAATACATGCCTTCGTTGGGATCGGTAGGCGTTGATGACTTGTTAATGTCAGTAAAGCTAAAGAACTTCTTCAAAAAGTCCAGCGCATCTTGATCGACATGAAGTCGAAGAGGTAGAATCTTGGCCTAAACGCAGTCAATAACCAAGTTGATCAGAACTATGCAAACCTACTTTTAATCTTGCCTCCTCCGACGGGTCGTTCGCTACCGGTCGTATTGTCCGCAACTCTACCTTGACCATCTGGGAGTCTGTCTCCCGAATGTTCCCACGAGAATCAGATCGAAGCGCGGTTAAAAACTTCTTCCATGTAGATGTTTTTATGTGGTCGTATATCTCGAGATCCGTCACTGTGGCAAAGATCCGTGAGACCAAAGGATCCTGCGGTAGATACCGGGAGAAATCAGCTTCCAGTCCCGCAACCCGCAGTTCAATGCTAGGACCCTTTGCACGCATTAGCCTCTTCCCATTCAGTCGGACGGAGGGTGTTGAATGCTTTGGTAAAGAAGGGGCCGGTAATGATTGCCACGAACTTTCAGTCGCATTTTCCAAATTGTCTTCTTTCAGTTCCTCGTCAATTGCTGCAATCAAGGCAGAGGAATCAAGGTCGTCCGTGTTCTGCCTAAGACCGATATACACCGAATTGAAAAGAAGAGCGCTTGTTTCCTCAATGTCAGATTGCTGTGTCTGACCTTGGGCCACTAGTTGTCTGATTTTGGCAAGACGTTTTCGCATCTCTTTGACTTGATTCTCAATAGTCCGGCGAGTATTTTCCCAATCATAGCCATCGTAGAGGAAAACGTTTATATCCGTATCATGGACCCGAACGTGAAGGCTTGTCTCTCCGGCGCTGAAAAGATCAGTATCGAGTTACTTTAAGCGGCGCACACATCGACTCACTCGGTGGGGCTGTTTTCTGATATTGGCGGCAAATTATCAAAATGATTGTCTACAATTTGAAGACCTTCAGGATGAAGCATGCGAATGGTCTCTCCTCCAACTTTTGATACTACACCAATCGAATCTTCATCAGTAGAGGACGTTGGAAATATTTCTTCGTCGTTATCGAAGTCGTCCAGGTCTTCTTCACGCAACTCCCTCAACCCTGCTGCAGCACCAAACGACTCATCCAAGTAGTCAGGGTTTCTTGGAAGGTCGTCATAAATCATATCAGGAGCGGGCCCCATTTCAGGGACTTTCTTGAACGCGAGGTCATCAACAGAAGCTATAGACTTCATGAGATTCCCGAGGTGAAAGACAACAAGCACGACCTACACATTATGCCACCCATACTTCGTTGCTCTTCAGAAATTATGGTCGGCCTCCTTTTCGCTCGAGGTGTTCTGGAAAACTGGGTCAAAAGAAGCTTTCAGGGAGACAAGTGAGGGGTTTACGGGTGCTCTGACGGTGGTTGAAACTCCGAAACCAGGTCCGATATGAAGTCACCTATGGCACTCATTGTATCCGCGCACAAATGCAACCGTAGAACAAAACGTCGAATCAATGCCTATATGTATACGAGGATTAGATTTAGATTTTTTGGCAAAAGGACTCGCACAGTAGTACTGGGAACCGCTGGACTCTTGGTAGCTCTGAGTCCCAAATCGAATTCCTTGACTTCAGCCAACAAGGCGAATCCGCATTTCTTAAAGCCCCGTGAGCTACATAGGCGCTGATATATTACGTGACGCACCCTCCAGAATAGATAACCTTCGGCAGAGGAGGAACTTGAGTGGAATTGTACCAAGTCATCAATGGCTAGTAGAGCAGCGGAGTGCAACTTGAGTGAGAATTCCGACTCCGGGGATTCCCCTATCAGGTCAGTTGAAAATTCAAGATTGCCCAAATGGAAAAGCATTGCGCCAGGATGGGTTGGTGCAAATATTTTCACAGATCCGTTCTGAACTTTCAGGGAAATCTTCGTCCTGTCACTTGGCACAACAGTTTCAAAAGCCTAGAGAGAGATGTGAATTGACAGAAGTTTGAGTAAAAAAAACTTATACGCACTCCCGGGGGCGAGCTCGCAAAACAAGCGAGGTCCGAGATCCAGCTGATATCCGGATAGAAATTATACGTAAAATTCCCCAAAACCAGGCGTAATTTCGACTCTTTCGACGACGTCTCAGGTATGACTGTGGATGTAAATCGTAGCTGGAGAAGCGGGGTAGGAGTAAGAAGCTACAGTGGGTCACTTCAACCAATCGTGGCGGTCTAATGCAGCGATGATCACGAACCAGATCACGAGCTCTTGTGAGCGAAATCAACGTACGAAAGGCTTCGGCAGTGTGATTATTTACTATTAAATTCATAATGCCAACTGTAGCAACTATTTCATCCTTAAAAGCCGTTGAGTATTCGGTATATTATAGATATGAGGGGGTATACTGACTCTGCCTGCTGGTTTGATCTGTATGGTTGCCTCGATATCGGAAGCTCGGACGTCGAATGGCCGAACTATTGAGTGTTGTTCAGCATTTCTCGGAAGATGAAGTCTGCAGAAAACTACTTGAAGGTTCAGCCAAGGGTTCATGATGTGCAGGGCTTTGGTCACCTTCAGTTACTAGAAATTTCACATTGACATCTGTTTTGACTTCGCGGGAGTCTGACACGATACTAGTGTTGCCGCTGGCGGTTCTTGACTTTGCAAAATACTGACCGCCTATGAGATTGTTTTCGCGACCCGCAGCCTTCTCTGTATCATGATCACTGCTCGAGTCTTCGGGGGCTTTCTGAGCAGCCTGGGAGGCATCATCTGCCCAATATTGCAAAGCATCAAGTTGCTCTTTCTTCAAGTCGACAAACACGGATGGTAAAGCGAGCTGGATTAGGGTGGTGGAATTACGTCCTCTGAAAGATTGGGAAATGACCAAACGAGGGAATAGCGGTTGTGCCTCTGATGAAGATATATCATCTTCGGTATCACGATGATCGTGGAGATGCCCTAAAGAAACGACAGCCGACGCTTGCGAGCATCCAGCCGGAGAGGAGGCAATGATCAGTCTCCGTAACTCCGCTGTCAAGAATGCTTCACCATCGGAGGGTGTAATCTTGTGTGAAGCGGGTCGCGATTCGAACGAGGGAGTTTTTGGGGACTGTAACACTTGACCACTCTTTAATGATAGCCCCTTGAAATCAAGAACTATTGCCCCCGAGCGAGAAGATCCCCCACATCGGACATTTGCTCGTATAAAAGGAAACTGTACGGTTACATTTGGAGTCGCCTTCACTCTAGAGCGCCCCTACAAGCCGGAATATCAGCTTTATCCATTGTTTAACACCTCCATTACATACCGAGGACTTGTGAGCTGTCCTGTGAGCAGTATCTTGAGGCGCTATGAGTACGTCCTGTCGATAATCGTGGTCTAGGTCTAAATCCTGTAAGACAAGATTCTCCAATTTCTCTCGTTCTTGTTCGCGTTCTGCAGCAGCATTCTGAAATCGACCAACTCGCGGAGTCGCAGGGGGTGTATCTCCCTCTTTGTCGTCTTCATCAGAGTCGCGCTCCCCTGGAGTGGCCTTTTCATGGTTCAGTCCATCTAGGACCTCATTCATATAGGGAATGATACTTTGATCACCCAACAAGTAACGTAGGTCAATAAAGAACTGGAGAGGTGCAAGGTCAACACTCAGATCATTCTTGAGTACTTTAGTCTTGGCTGACGAGCGCTCTAAAGACTGCCACTCGCCCCTGACCAACATAGTTGGAGTATGTGGTTTTCCTCGACTGGTATACTCGGTTGCTGTCCCATGCGAGACCTGTGGAGACCTGTTCTGTTTCAGCTTTGTCCGCCATGCCGAAAGTCTCATTCCCTGCTTTTGCGCTGCCGGCTGTGTCCAGTCTATGACATGAAAGCTGGGATTTACCGGAATGTCTTCCTTCTCGGAGGTCAGAGAAGGAGTCCTGTGATCATCATAGGAGGAGCCGAGTAGATGATCGGTTATCATTAGCGGGAAAGCTAGGGACTCGCCATTGACATCTATGGGGCGAGAAGCAAATATAGATATGTCGTTAAAAGATAATGAGTACGTGAGAGTCAATGTTTGGCTTGCTTGACTTGGGTCCTCAGTGGTCATCGAAGCAGTGGCAGAAATTCCATCCAAAAGGAGGCGGACATAACCGTCAGGCAAAGATGGAGGAGTCCGAGGGTGGGAGAAGAAAGGGTCGAGAGAGTCGCGAGATGAAGGCGAATTGGAAGATTGGAAGAGTAGGAGCGCCACAGCTTTGATACTGAGAGACAGTTGTTTATCGGTGCCTGGTTTCGGAGATGAAGGAGAATTTGATGGAACAGAGGAAGTGGACTGTGAGAAAGCATCTACCAATCCTGCAAGTGCTCGGATATGCCACGAGCGGAGGGCGCAACTCAATATGCCCATGTTCAAAGATATATGTAATATCTCAGAGGATGAGCTTCGGCCATGAACAGAGGGCGTTTCAAGCCTGACCGCAATTGGATCTGCCCCGAAAGATAGAAAGATCTCTTCTCGATCTCCAGGTTCTTCAGGGCGCTCGAGACCGAGTGGAGAGCCCGAGAAAGGTCGCGACACCTCTGGCTGGATAGTCTGAGGAATAATATGAGACTCGTGTCCCGACAGAGCGCTTTGATACATGCTACTGGCCATGGTGCTTGCAGGGGATGAAGGACGAGGAGGTAAGAATGCCAAGGACTGGGACATTGCCCATTGTGCTTCCTCGTCTGATGAGGAAGATGATGATGAGGTTGAAAGAGGAGTAAGAGGAGGGGATCCAGGGACGCGTGACCCGGTAGAATGAAAGTCAGGAGGGGAAGCAGGCTGCAGGTTACACCCGCTCACGGTAATATCAGAGAAGGACAAAGTGCGCGATTCACCTCTATTGGAACCATCGCCGGGTGCCTCTGTTCGATATTTAATATCCGCAATAGAAACGGTAAATCTGCTGGATTGAGGATTAAGAATGGTTAGTCTCGTATCTGCAGCGTCGAATTCGAATTTTGCCAAAAGACGCTCAATCAGAGTGGCGAACAAAGATACACCATCTGGGTCAATGTCATTCATATCCTCCTCCTCTCTGAGATCACGAAAGGGATTGAGACCCCCAGGAACATTGCCATCGTCAGGTTCATGATGCGAGGAGGCGGAAAAGTCCTGCCGGAACGACTCTCGAAGGCTGGCTTCTTCCCTGGGTGTCAGCTCGTCTTGAACGAAGGTTTCGGCATGGGAAGCGACAGAGTCTGATAGATTGAAATTGGAAAGATCCGGTGGCTTTTGCGCGAGGACAACACGCACAATAAGATGGAGAGACGAGACGGAGAATCCGAGAGTAGATGTTAGGGGATTTGGCCAGGGAATACGGACTGTTACGGACGCCAGGGAACCGTCTACAAGTTCTAAAGGCAATCCGGATTGAGATATAATATCGTTAATTGCCTGAAAAGCTAATTGTCACGAAGAACGCAAGTCAAGGGAATAGCTACGCACATTGTTATCAAGCTGAAGATCGTTCACCTGCACAAATCCAGACCCAATTTGAGAGTCTATCTGCTGAACGTCCAACTGACCAGGTTTGAGTAAATGTCCTAGCGAGCGTCTGAGAAGAAATGAAATGAATCGTCGTTGAACGCTGGACGGAATTGTAAGGTAGTTGAAGGTCGGTAGACTGGGGAACCAGGAGAACCAGGACATGATGATTGTGTCAAACTGAGAATATTTAAGGCTGCCTGGTCCGGAAGACAGGCTGATAGAGTGGCGTTACAGCCGCAATGAAAGCATGAGTCTTGGAGGACTAGACGACACGGAACATTGGAAGTCGAGTCTGTGGGAATTTCCTTTTCGGTCCCCACTCCGCTTATTACCTACATAGTGTGTACATACAAAATAACAACTGTACATCCTCAACTCGGCAGTGTTCCAGGGCAGTCAGTCCACAAGATCAAAATGCTGCTTTTCTCCCATCTCGCATATAACACCGTCTTGCTGCAGGCGCGCTATCGCTTTACTGCTGGATATTGAGAAGAGTTTAAACCTTGCCAAATGAAAGACCTACTCGACTTGGTTCGGAAGCACAGGAATCAATTCTTGGATGCGATCCACTATGTCGTTTCTCGCAACTCCATTGTACTCAAATCCGGGCCTGTCTCTTCGCAGAATATTCATGCCCTCCCTAATCACCAACAAGATTTTCCTATCTATATCCTCTCTCCTGGCGGGTGTCTCGTTTGAGATAGGGCGAGCGGGTACTTTTGACGGTCCAGCTTCAGCATTTTGGTGCATGTAAGACATCATTCGCTCTCTCCGTTTCGAACTAGGTGTGGGAGGGGCCAAAATACGCGTCTTCCTCACTTTCGCGGGAGTTTCCCAGACGCTGTTCGCGTCGATCGCATGCACGGGGCGGTTGATCTCTTCGTCGTCACCAGTATCGAGCTCAGGCGCAGGCGGTGACTTGGGCTGCAATCGGAGCTGCTGAAGGTTGCTGCCAGCCGTAGACGGAGACGATGCTGTGATACTCAGAGGCTAAACAAGGATTTAGTACCCTGCTTTGAAGTACAGAGAGGTAAAGGGATACACACCGGAGGACCCACTCTGAAAAGATGGGTCACCTTGATGATTTCAAGCATATGCCAGGTCACTTCATTACTGTCTTGAACAGAGTCTACGTTGTATAATATCAATGATCGCCCTTGCGTCCCATACTGACTGAGTTCTCCGAAGGCCCGTACAAAGTGAAGTTCACTGACTGAGGTTCATTGGTGGGCCTTTAACTCGAGTCAAACACTCAAACACGTACGCTTCAGGTCCAGAAGGTTTTAAATCCGCTAGTGGGTCTGACTTAGAAACGCTTGCATCTCGCCACATTCGGGCCCAAATAGACCCAGTTCCATCATCTAGCAAGAAAGCGATCTGCGTGTCGGTTTTCTTCCTGTCTATCAAGTTCCCGATAACGATGACCTATGTATATAAGCTTGGCTATTCGCGACCATGTGAAAAAATTTTGGAACCTTTTTGAACTCTTTTCCTTCGATGCGAAATAGAGCACCCTCATACAGAAACGCGGCCTTTCGGAGCTGCGCGACTGAGACATGTCGAATACTGACTTTGGCAGCTCTGTTAGAGAGATCGAACGTGGTCTATCATAGTGAACAAGTGAGGTTCAGAAAACGTGATAATCTCGGAATGCTCACATTACCAGGACTCTGAGCGGGCGTAGATTCTGAATTATTCGAGCTCATGTTCGCAATAGAAAGCAGCTGAGGTAAAAAGGGAGGCTCGAATCAACAGTTAACAGCGTCTACATGACATGACGTTGAGCAATGAGGACAGCTACGGTCACGCGATCGGATGTGTCTATCACGACAAGTTGTAAGTTGGGTTCATTTGTGCATTCGTCCATCCACAGCATCTATGCACTATCTGCCTCTACTGTTCATAAGTGCTACATAATTTGGACATTCCTTTCGCAATTCCTTCCTGAACCTTTTTACGGGAATCCGTCACCTTCTTACCGATATTCATAATGAAGTCGTGGTCGAACTGCGTATGGGCGTCAGCTATTGCGAGAGAGCACAAAAAAGAAAATCTGTCTGACCTCAAGTGATTCTAGCCCGGAAAGTTCGATAAACTCTCTTCGTTTCTCGGACGTGCCTTCTTGAGCACTGATGCCTTCCAGCGCAGCAGCCATATCCCTAAGGACCGTTACAGCAACCGCACGAATTGGCTTGAATTTTGTCACAAGCTTTTAAACGCAAGGTCAATCAAAAGCTGGTAAAATAAGATTAAGCATACGTTTCCCAGTTTGTGTATTTTTACGACAGAAGCAGTCTTGAACCTCAGCGTCTCGACGACAAAGAGAAGAAAAGCTTCTTGAGTAAGGGTGGCTACATGGAGAGCTTCTACTGGAGACGTAGTCTTACGAGCAACCTCGAATCGAGCTTTCATGTCTAATACAAGCTAGTCAGCCGTATTCTCCACAACAAGCAATTTTACGTACTTTCGAAGAACTTCTGAAGTGCCTCAGGCGCATCGGTGATGGGTGGTGTATCTTCCTCCTTCTTAACGCTACCATTGGGCGGAGTAGTATCTACACCTCGGAGGGGCATACCAGTCTTCAATTCAGTCTGCTTGGCCGCTTCTGCCAAGACCACGGAGGCGGGAGGACGGACGTAATCATGGAAGGGCTCTAGCCACGCAGCTAGGGCATCGGCGTATGAAACGAGCGATAATTCGTCTGTTGTGAGCTAAAGATAGACATTTGAATACAGTAACATCGCTGTCCATTCGAGAGCGACATTACCTCTGATAGTTCCTCTTCATCCCTTTCAGCTAGTCGTTCCTTGAGAGTCCCCCGCTTCGCAGCATCAGATACCTGAGGACGATCTCCAACAAGCAGCTTTTCTTCAACCACATCGTCCAGGTCGCTGGCCTGCGAGAAAGCCGTGATGTAGGTTTTCAACAAGGACCAGACCCAACCATGCTGAGTTGAAATCATCAGCAGCCAGATTACGACCTATAAGGAAACAAAACTTACCCCTTCAGATTTTCCGAATAACAGCGTTTGAGTATTGAAATCTTCAACAACACGGGGCTGATAATTGGGAAGGATTTCAAAGTCCCTATTGTCATGGTGTACTAGAAATAAAGGTTACATCTCAACCTCAACATCAAGCGATAAAAGCTCACATCGGTCAAAGATGAATTTGAGCTCGATAAGCTCAAGATCGATGATTTCGGACGATATCGCTTCATGAGCTACTCGCATACGCAAATACTCAAGTTTTGTAATGTCCCGCTGCAAAGAGTTCTCCAACCAGTCTTCGAATTTGATGAACTCAGGTATCTTGACAAGGCAAATCAGTAACTTATCATGTCCTATCGAAAAAAAACCTGTTATGCACTTGAGAGTACTTTTCGGCCGAGAACGCTCTGATAACGAAATCGCTCGTCTAATATCGCCTCTGAGTCATCATGTAAAACGACATGCTAATAGAAAGAAATGCACCTCTTGGGAGTTGCTAATGTAGATCTGGCTAGCTTCAAGGCATTCGGAGGAGAACGTCAGGTCCCCACTAGCGGCTAATGAGAACGTTGAACACCGGGAGAGAATGAAATGGGATAGAGTGTCATTTTGCACCTGCTTGATTCGAAGCAGATGGTAATGATCTGATGCAACAGCGGGGGCGCCTATATAGCGAGTATGAGCAAGGTTCAGCACTGATAAATACTCCATTACCAAGTAAGCGATATATCCGTATCAGCATCAGTCGCATCTGGAAAGCTTGTCTGCTCTTGGCCAGCGCAAACTCAAGCAAAACAGCTGCTTTGTACAGAAATTTGATGTCTCCAGTCATCTTCCATACGTTGACAAACACACTTCCCGCAAGTATTGCGAGGTCGTCGACAGGTTGTAGCTCTGTTGAGGGTAAATCCTTGCCCAAGAGAAGTCCTTCCTGGTACTGTTTAATGTAGAGCTCTGCGCGAGAACATTCCGCTTCGACTGTCAACTCAGAGCGAGACAGGTTGTATCGTAATAGTTTGTGGGAGTTGATAACACGCCTGACAGATTCTACTGAGGACTGGATGATGAAGTGTAAGTTTAAAGCAGAGAAGGTAACACTGGAAACAAACCAGAGATGAGGGCGAGGTATTCAGTATCTCCGACCAGGAAGCAAGCTCTTGATCTTCAAGATCTGAGTATGGCTTGAGATCCTCGAAGCAGCAAGCCTTGTCGCCGAAAAGCTCATAGTAATGCTTCAAGAGCGTCAACAAGCGCGTCGAATCTGGTTATACTTTGAGCTCAATCAATCCACGGATTCAAAAATCAAGACTGGCCTGTAGAAATACCGTGTTTCCGTGAACGGTCTTCAAGTTCTAGAAGGCCCAGCAAGCCTGATCGATCTTTTTTGCCATCCTCAACAGATATTTTCGTAAATAGCGCCATCGTGTTGGAAACTTTTGAAGCGCATTGTTCTTTTACACCGTCAACAGCACTATTTTGAAGCAGAGGCGAAAAGGTGCCGTCGACGACGGACAGGAATTCGAGCCAGTTTCTGTCGCTGTAGCAGAGTTTTGAGAGATTGTCACTCTGCAAACGCGCCGACTCACTTCTTTTCCAAAATCCGCTGTTCTGCACGTTTTCCTTCTTCTTCTAACGCGCCTTTGAGGCGCATGATATCCCTGCGAATTTCGTTGCAAGCGAGATTAGTTTCACAGATGCCTTGACCGGCTGGAGTGTCAAGTAATGCAAACGCTTCATCGTACTCGGCAAGTTCGCGTAATATGGTGAGATGAAGGTGGAAACGGTCTGAACGAATAGAGGATGGACTAGGAGCCGAAGTTATGAGCCGAAGAGCCAACTTGTATAATAAAGTCCGCATTTCGGTAGAGGTATTAGGATCCTTGGCCTACACAAATGTAAGGGTACGGGTAATAGCATGAACAGATTGACGTAACCTGTAATACGGAGCTGATGACACTCCAATATAGGTATCGTTCTTCCTGGAACTGCTTGTACATTTTCGATGCGAGCTGACATATGCAACGTTGTAAACACGTTGTAATTCATCGTAGAGAGCACGTACCAGCTGAGCGGACTTCCAGTTGCTTGCACGAACATTTGCAAAGAAGGTTTGAGCCCCAAGCTCTTCGTTTGCAGGTTGTTTTTTGTAAGCTGCCTCGTACATGGTGACCATATCTTTGTCTGCGAAGAAAAGCCGTTCAATTGAGAGCCAGCGCGAATGCAAAGGACGTACGTCGTCCAAGACCACGAAGAACATGCATCATAGCGTTCAGAGTGCTATCATCGGCAGGTTTGGACTCCAGGACCTCGTCACATAGCGCAAGAGCTTCTTCTACTTTTTGTGAACGAACCAAAGCCAAAGCTTTCAGAGCCTTTCCTAGGAGATTAGTACTAGACCAAATGCACTCGCAAAAAGACATTTACTTGAACTAGAGCATTTTTTGGATGTTTCTTGAGCAGCTTGTTGCAAGCTACGATTGCAGATTTATTGGAGCCGGTGTCCAGGGCATCTGGTGAGAAGAGAGTAAGGTTGCATCGTCGGCGAGTCTAGAGACGAAAAAAACCATAAATTGGACGAATCTGACGGTCCAGCGCAGCCGACATTCACGAGAAGGAAAAGAAATGAAAGAAAGAAGAATTTGCGAGCGCCTATAAACTTTAAACTTTCTCCGTTACCACCACAGTCCGCCAATCAACCACGGATGCGTTTACCTCAGCCGTTACTTTCACGGTATATAAATTTCACCCTCAAGTAAATGTACGCTGAGGATACATCTTAACAGTGGTCTTGACCCAGTCCTTGGCGTATTAACCGGTTTTTTCGCCTACTATCTCCATGAAACTCATCCCAGAAACCCTTTTCCTCAAGAGCAGATGCTAATCGAATTGATTCGCTGGAAGTGGTCTAGGCGCCGTCAGTACCCTCTTAACTCTGCAGGAATAGTTAACTCAAGCAACTATAAAATAGAACCGCAATCCACCTCAAGCGTGGCGTAAAAGTTCCTGAAGCGCTGCCATGACTCCGTGGAACGTTGTTCTCTCTGTATCGCTGAGATCCGAGTCACTTTTCCCGGACCTACGCAGAGCAATGCCAACTACGACTTTTTTCCGAGCGACCTGAAGCGGGCTTTCGGAATTTGCGAGCCAGACAAGAGTAGCGATTTGAGACGCGTAAAGGTTGTGTAGTGTTTGTATGTGATCTGAGGGTGCAGCTCCTAGGAGAGGAACAAGTTGTACTGCGATTGGCGGAGGAGGCAAACTCTGCACGTTTGGCTCTGACGGATCTGGGACAGCAGGTGTGACTGGGACCGTTGGAGGCAGCGAAACTTGGATCTGTGTATATTTTTATTTATTGACCAGCACCGGCACTTTTATCAATGAGCCATACGAGATTGCCAACTTTTCCGACTTGAGTCACAATTACGAGTGTGCTGTCTGCATAGTGTTGAACAGAAACCTCTGTCCGCGTATTTTCAAGGGTCACCGTAGATGACGGCATGAGGGCAAGAATACTATTTGGGCGTCTACTGACCTTGTTCCCTAACCGCCATGCTTAACGACGTCAAGGCCACGGTTGTCACGCCTTTAAAGGGTAAAGCTAAGGAGGAATGGCACTGCGGCTGGTGGGACTTTTATTCTCTCTCTGAGCACCCCCGAAGGTACCTGAATTCGTTTCATTTATAACTCTATCCAAACCAGCTCTCTTTCAGACCCATAGAATGGTCAAACTCCTCAGTAATATTCACCGCACACGCTCTAAATCCTCAGATATTAGCTCGGCATTTCTCCTCTTCCAAGCAGTTTACTGTACCCTCGCCTATTCCTATCAACCAAAACCCAAATAACTACCACCCGCCTACCGTCATCACAGCTTCCAAGGATGACCAATGGTTGTTTGCTTTCTTCCCCGGAAAATCTCAAGATGGTATCTGCTGTTTGTGGCGCAGAGGGCTCGAGCTGGATAACTGGTCTGTAAAGGAATTCTGGACATTTGCTCCAGGCGCCGGAGTCGTAGCTGCAGATTGGCTGGCTTCCTCGAGAGAGGTACGTGTCTGAGTCGATCTGCACTACCTCTGTTCTTCATTCCTCCTCTTGCAGTGGACTATCGACCCTGACGCCGGTCTTCCATCGCGTTTACCCCCGCGCGGCCCCTCGACACCAGTTTCCAGACCAAGTTTGATTTTCGTGACAGAAGATCATCGCTTCTATATGTGCTACCTGCGGCAATACGTGCCGACTCTCAAGATGTTCAGTGTATCCCTCCTTCGATCGTCTACCGTTTTTGAGCGACAGTCAGCCCACTCTATCAGCCCAGTAACTGATGCAAACTCCACTAGACTTTGTATCAATGCTGCCATTGGAACCTCTTACGGCGGTATGACTCCCTTGCTGCCTTGGAAAATTCTGCCTTTTGATGTCGGTGCTAGACTCATCAATATTAATTGCGATGCGGTCTCAGGTTTTTCCTCTGCCACCTTCACCCCCTCCCAGCGAATTCCCATTGAATCTTGGTCTAACTCTTGATATCGAACCGGATCAGACAGACACTTATCCTACTTCCAGAGAAGATTGCGTGGAGGATTCCGTCATCGAGATAGCTGAAGTTCAGCTACGGTTTGACGGACTATTCGCAGGTAAGGAATAGTTGTCCACAAGCCATAGACCTTTGGCTGAATTCTCGACATAAAGTGATGTCCTCAGCTGTTTGTCCTCCCATTGAGGAAGCTCCAAATAGGCTGAGGGAGTTATGCTTTGTATCTCAACCTCCGGCAAATGATGCGAAACCAAGTATCAGCCTTGTCGCGACTTTTCTCGACTTTAAAGACTGTGACCATATTTCCACTTTTCCCTGACCGCAAAATTGAATTACTCTCTCAGATACCTCTCTACCAACCAGTCAAATACAGTGTTATCCCTTCACGAGGACGGATTCATGGGTAAGCCTCGAAATCTCTCTGCCCTCGCGTCGCTCAGTCATTACGTCTAGACCACAGCGCCAGGAGTTGTGCGTGACTTTGAAACGGGGATCCTCGCACATGTCGTACCCTCTACTCTGATTTATGGTGCTCGCGGCGTGTGCGTCTCCGTATTCGACACCTCTGGCACTCAGCCTCAACAAAAACTGAAGCAAGCCGAAACCGTCGTCGGAAACCTCAAGGTACTAAAAATGTGAGTAGCCGGAAGTTTCAATCCGTCTTGGTCTCCCAAAATAATAACTACAGACCCGATTTGACCGATGACGAAATTTGGGAGGCTTCTGCGATACTCTCACCTGTGCACAAATTGGGAAGAGAAGGTGCAATTTCTTATGCTCACGCTGCGGTTGGAAGACTCATTGTTGCTACTCAAGTTCCTGTTGGTTCAGTTGCATCTCCTGGGCATACTCTATTGTGCATGATATACCCCTCGTTGTGGTCATCACAAATGTCAGTTCAAAGAGTTCCCCGGCGAGCCACAGCATCATCTATTCCGCTTCTTGCATTGGCGCTTGTGATTGCTATCATCTCAAACCGTTCCACGGTGGATCTAACACACGCCCTGTCACAACCTTCAATGCCCCAAACTGAGGTTACCGAGACTCTATATCAGGTGTTCACGCTTTTGGATCGAAATGTGCCTGCAGAGTTCACCCTGCAGCTTGGGCTGATCATAGAGTCCTATCGATTCAGGGCGCTGCGTCTTTCCAGTGCTCAGGAGAAACAACGAGCGGATGCTATTTGGCGTACTGCACACGATATGGCTTCGGTAGTATTTTCCAATGCCATTTTCAGCGATTGTATGAATGGAGATGAGTATCAGATGGGTGGGCCTCGTTGTATTTACTACCTTTGCCTCGTTGACTGACCGTCCCTTGCCAAGATCTTGTCTGGCAGATGATTGACCTTTCAAGCTGGTTAATAGGTCTCCTAGAGAAGCTTGTAAAAAAGTGCATCCTATCATCTGACTTTCAGGATCCGGAGCCCTCTTCGAATGATCTTCGTGAGTGTCGTTGCATCTTCCGAAAGCTGAGGTCTAAGCTGAGGCGCGGTAACTTCCACAGATAGATATCCAAATTTGCTAGACGCCCCGTTATTCCTGCATCTCGTACATCCCAGAGCACTACAGAATCTACAGACGGCACTAACTCATGTCAAGCAGCTTGGGAGCTATTTAGCTAGTATGACGCCTCGCACGGAAAATGCTCAGCTTTCTCGGGAGGTTCTGTTGAATCTAGTCGAATGTTCCGGAATAGATTTAGAAGGGCTGGATTCAATACTTGATAAGCTTGCCAAGTCCGTTCGGGCTTTTGACGGTAAACCCTAGTTCTTTGCTACCTAAGTTGTTCGGTCACTGACCCTGGGTTGGCCAGATGACGAGTCACGTAGAGCACTGGCCGCATTTGAGCCTTCATCCGCGATGCAAATCCCTCTAAGGGAAGTTGTCAATACTATGGCGCAAACTCCAGCGCTGAATAAGGCTCTCCTCTTTGTCAAATCCTTCGAGATGGCAGATGGAGAACCTAACATGCTACTGGGCCCTCCGAAGGATAAGATGAGAGATGTTGTTTCAAAAGGGATCCTGCTGAATCGCAACTTGATGGGCAGTATGACATGTTTGCGCTGCGGTGGTCAGACGGAGTATGGGAAGGACACAAAGGTCTCCAGACCTGTTCATCTGTGGGAAAAGAGTTGGGCACGGAAATGTATATGTGGCGGTTATTGGTCAATGTGAAGGTTTTGTCCTTCCGTATATCGTGAAAATAGTCTAGACTCGATATAAACTAAACATAGTTAGGCGGAATTTACCGGCCCGGGGGACCGTCGGCGTCTTGGAGCACGCTCTTTTCTCTTTTCTATTTTCATTCTTAACATTGCCCAGCTTACTAGTTGTATCGTCCAGGCCAGCTTTGCGGCACGGCCATTGCGGTTTTATTCGGATCAACTCCAGCGGTTAGTTCAGCTCTCACATTCTACACATACCCGCCTTGAGATTATCATTAGCCTTTCTGTTCGACGCGTGACGACGATGCCCAAAGTGACTGTGCCTCCCCTTCCCACATCCTGTCTGTTTGGCATGATTAAACCCTCTGGGCCGACATCAATGTCGTTGCTCAATGATTTACAACCCCTCTTATCCAAATCGCGGTTGTTTGCGCAACCGGCTCCAGAAGACACAGCTCCAAAACACAAAAAAAAACGGTCAAAGAAAGTAGGGAGCGTGAAATTAGGACAGGGAGGCACATTGGATCCACTCGCGGATGGTGTTTTGGGTTTGTCAAGCAAAGGGTTGATCCAAAAATCTCTAGGCTCACGTTGAACATCCACTTTAGTACTTGGGGTGGGGAAGGGTACAAAGCAGCTCACCCAATTTCTCGATTGCACCAAAGTACGTGCCAAACCGCTACTTCCCGTCGTGTACCCGAACAGCTAGATATTAGGAATATTCCACGACCTGCCTTTTGGGCTGCGAAACAGATAGTTATGATAGCGAAGGCGCCCGTGTTAGAACAGCACCGTGGAAGCATGTCACCAAAGAGATGGTTGATCAAGCGTTATCAAAATTTCGAGGAGAAATACAACAGACACCCCCCATGTACGCATACAGCAAAAGTCGACCCTCTCATGTAGCCTTGATGACATTCTTCCTCAGCTTTTCAGCGTTGAAAATGGATGGTAAACCGCTTTACGAGTATGCTCGTAATGGTATTCCTCTTCCCCGCCCGATAGAAGCCAGAGCAGTCACCGTTCATAGCTTGGAGCTGGTCGAATGGAAAGGGAGCGACCATTCATTTTCTTGGCCCGAGAAAACTCTCTCCGATGACCAAAGAAAGGCAATGGAAACTGCTATTCGGGGAGTAGACAAAACTGCTACTATCGAGGACGACCCCGAGACGGCCGCGGAGGATAACACGCCGGCAGCTTTCGTGATAAAAATGAGGGTATCTGGTGGAACTTATGTTCGTTCGCTGGTCCACGACTTGGCGCACGAACTGGGCTCTGCAGGACACGTCGTAACATTGACGCGTTCGCGTCAAGGAAGATTCGCTTTTGAACAGACAGAAGACAGGGATCGCAGCTGCATACCATGGTCAACCTTTGAAAGAGCTTTGTCCGACCCCGGAGCAGCTGATGAAGAAGGATGGACTGAGTGGGAACGGGAAGTTGTCCGGCATATGGAAGTAATCTAGTACATCCAGAGCTGTATTATATCGTGTGCTCTTGGGAGAAGAGTGAACGTTCTGCTGGTGCCGTTTTCCCATTGAGTTGATTTCGGCTGTTCAGGCGCTGACTTTTACTCATCCAAATGGTTACGAAACGGCAATTTCGGAGGGTGGCCAGTCGGAGCGGGCCGGTACGGCGAAAACGGTCTAGTGATCTCGGGATATCCGGTCCGGCCGCAACCAGGCCGTTCGATAAAAGCGAAGCAACGGAGGCAGCTGGGACCATCTATCCCACCATGTCCCCTCTCACTAACGGAGTGTCGAATGGCCAGATTTCGAGACCTCTCAAGCCTGGCATATTGACGCCTATCCCAACTTTCTTCCTACGAGATTCTGAAGATCTGGGTCAGTATTCCTCTCGTTCCGAATCCAAACGGACCCTTGACCACCATCTGGGCCTTTAGATCTTCCTTCCTTTGAGGCACATATAGCCCGAACGGCCACCGCAGGTGTCGGTCCTCTCATTTCTGGCTCCATGGGAGAAGCTCTGCATCTTTCTCACTCCGAGCGATCTACGCTGATCCGTACGGCGCGTAAAACGCTCGACGACATCGGTCTGAGTCACGTACCTCTCCTCGTTGGGACGGGAGCAGGAAGCACGCGAGAGTCAGTAGAGTTGTGCAAGGAAGCCGCCGAGGCTGGCGCCGATTATGCCATTGCAATCATCAGCGGATATTTCGCGGGAGTATTGGCCGGAAACAGAGCAGCACTCAAGGCGTATTGGGCCGAAATATCAGAGAAAAGTCCGATTCCAGTGATGATCTACAACTGTACGCCTTGGCTTTCGCTCTCACGCCTGTATCTTTCGATGCCCATTTATCCGTAGATCCAGGAGCCAGTGCAGGAATTGATCTAGACTCGGACCTCATTTCGGAACTGGCAATTGAGTGCCCGAACATCTGTGGCGTAAAGTTGACGTGGGTCCAGTTCTTTCTGCTGAAAATCGCAACTCAAGGCTTTGTGCTAGTTGCGGTAATGTGGGCAAGCTTACTCGCATAGCCGACCTTGTTTCCTCGGCCGATTTTACTTCGAAATATCCTCGCAAGAATAAGAACGCGCCGTTCCTCGTTCTCGGGGGCTATGTTGACTTTGTCACGCCATCTACTTATGCAAATGGACACGGTGCTATCACTGGTCTTGCAAACATCGCTCCGGTATGTAATTTCTGATCCTAAGCACACTTCGTTTCCTCATCTTTACGAGTCCAGTACGCTGCCGTGAAATTGTTCGAAGTATCTGTAGCCTCGCGCAGTGATCTCAACCTTCTTACAGAGGCAATACGACTTCAAGGTATTCTTGCACGGGCCGATTTCACGATTTCGAAAGCTTCTATTTCCGGGACCAAGTATCTTCTCCAGAAGCTTTATGGTTACGGTGGCCTCCCTCGGAAGCCTTTGCCTCCCATCTCTTCTAAAGCTGGCGAGGCCCTCTGGGAGCATCCTCATACCCAAGACCTAATCAAATTAGAGCGGGAGCTGAGTGGGAAAGCGGAAGCATAAAGGACGGATGATTTATTTTTCAAAGAGTATTGGCACATCCCTCTCCGTGTATTTATGTAATTCCATATGCGTATATAATACGGTTTTTGGTAAAGCAAAGAATGTTGTATAAAGTACAATTTTATTCTGAGAAAACCGATTGTGACTTTGCGGCATAGGTGGGCAACAAAAACACTCTCAGTTGGGGTGCGAGATAACTATATTATGAAAGGGCATATTGCCGAAAAGGATGGTGAGTACACGATCATAAGAATCCGTTTAGCCTTGACATGTAAACGTTTTCTTCAGTGTTACTCGTCGTGCTCCGGCGTTTCTCCGCTGCAAAAGTGTGGCTGGGAAACTTGCTGACTGAGTGTTTCGAAGACGGATGGTTTTTCACTTGGGCAATTCTAAAAAAAATGCCTTTGGGCCCGCTTGATAAACATGGGTAGAAGCCATCTATGACTTGACCGGCATCCGAGTCATGAATTTTAGTGAAAAACATAAATTGTAAAGCAGACATACTTACCTCGTGGAAGGATCAAATCGATGAAAGGGCGCAGGTGGCAGTTCTAATTTATACTACGCATGGGCGCGACCAGGGAAATTGTGGTCAAGTGAGCCGGAGATTGGAACCTGCTCGTTATGCGGCCGATGAGCTGGCAAGATGGTTCGCAAGGTCTACTTACTAAAGCGGGCCGAGTTCAAGACAAGGGAGGATAGAAAGAGTAGTTCCCTACGAATGCGAAGAACTCCACCGCCGACTTGCGTCACGCAGCACCGTATACAATAGCGGTAAACTTGAATGGGAGAGGTGCCTGTGATTGTCCTTGACTGCCTGGATGGGACCCGGGGCACAATGATTAGCGTCCTTCTGGAAGACCTTTGAAAATTGGCCAGTAGGTATCTTGTTTCCGAGTTTACTGGCCACATAATGAGTAATAATGAGTACTTGAGAGTGCTTTTTGAGTTGGATTGTCGAGAACCGGCGGGAAGGGATGTGCCAACAGATACTTATCGGCCTTTCGGTTCAGTGATCCCCCATCAAGGTTGCGGGGTAAACGGGCCGAGCACGTCCGAATTAAAGCCCTGCTTCCAGCGTGCAACCAACACTTACTGACTAGAGCCCAGCATTTTCTCCTCTGTCATGGCCTTTTCGCCACTGACTGTCGTGTCTGCAAGGGCCAGCACTCTTCGGCTCGCATACTCATCCTCTTGGAACCCTCACAGACTCGGTATGACTCGTTTTTAAAAATTTAATCCTCAACTTCCAAGTTCATTTGACGATCTACGTGTATCATAGGCTTTCATTCATCTGCTAGGCTCTGTGAACAAACCAACCTTCATAGCGCCCCCAAGGGAACACCATATGCCCAACTAACCGTTGGAGTTCCCAAAGAAACTTTCACCAATGAGCGTCGCGTCGCCCTCACCCCCCAGAACGTAAAATTACTTCGCAAGAAAGGATTCGAAAATGTCCTTGTCGAACGCAACGCCGGATTTCACGCGCAATTTACAGACGAGGCTTATACAGAGGCTGGAGCCCAACTTGTTTCTCGAGAACAACTCTTCAAATCTACCGATATTATTCTAAAGGTCCGGCCACCTAGTGAGGGAGAAGCACAAGATTTCAAGGAAGGAACCACTTTGATCTCTTTTTTGTATCCTACTCAAAACAAAGCCATTGTTGATGCCCTTGCAACTCGCAAGGTCGATTCCCTAGCCGTGAGTGAACTCAAGGCAAACACGACAAAAGTTCTAATTTAAACGCGCAGATGGATATGATACCGCGGATAAGCAGAGCTCAAGTTTTCGATGCATTAAGTAGCATGAGCAACATATCGGGATACAAGGCTGTTTTAGAGGCCTCAAACCATTTCGGTCGGTTCCTCACTGGTCAGGTCACTGCTGCTGGGTAAGAAGCCTGTTCTTCGGGATGGTGTGTGCTTTATACTAATATTCCTGTTCAGTAAAGTAAGAGTATCGTCGTAGGCCATCGTACAGTCCTCATTGATTGATCCTTTTTTAGATCCCCCCAGGAATGTCAATCCGTTCCTAAAAAAGAGTCCGAGGGAAATAACGCTTTCTTTCTAGGCCGGGTTCTGGTAATTGGTGCTGGCGTAGCCGGTTTATCTGCAGTCACAACGGCAAAACGTATGGGAGCTATCGTCCGAGCGTTTGATACTCGAGCAGAAGCTCGAGAACAAGTTCAGTCCTTGGGCGCTGAATTTTTAGAGGTATCTGTAAAAGAAGAAGGCGGTGGCGGTGGCGGGTATGGGGCAAAACCCTTCTGAGATTCTCTTCCCCTGATGTCATTACTAGATATGCAAAAGTCATGTCCAAGGAATTCATTGAAGCGGAAATGGCCCTCTTTATGGAACAATGCAAAGACGTTGATATCGTCATTACAACGGTTAATCCAGCTTCACGCCGTCATTTTCCGCTCCACTAACAGCAAGTTAGGCTCTCATCCCCGGTAAACCAGCCCCAAAGCTGATAACCAACGATATGGTAGCCGCCATGAAGCAAGGATCCGTCATCGTTGATCTTGCAGCTGAAGGAGGTGGAAACTGTGAGGCCACGAAACCTGGCGAACTGTACGTCAAAGACGGAAAAGTGACCATTATCGGTAAGAATGGTTGTATATGTGTATTTCTCAGCTAAATTATTTCTTCAGGATACACTGATTTTCCTTCCCGGCTTCCTACCCAATCTTCTACCTTGTATTCGAACAATATTACCAAGTTCTTACTTTCCCTGGGCGAGGAGAATAGTTTCTTCCTCGATATCAAGGACGAAGTCGTTCGTGGATCACTGATCGTACACAAGGGCGAGGTTTTACCTCCTGTTCCCCGAGCTCTTCCCCCACCCGTGAAAGCCCCAACAACTCCTTCAGAACAAGAGGTCACTGTCAAGGCGCTTACACCTTTCCAGAAGACATCACGCGACGTAGCTACAATCACCGCAGGGATGGGCGGAGTAGTTGGATTGGGTAAAGCTACAGGATCGGCGTTCATGGACTCATTCTTCACATTTGGCCTTGCCGGGCTGGTCGGATATCGCGTCGTCTGGAATGTCCAGCCCGCTCTCCATTCACCACTTATGTCCGTCACAAACGCAATTTCAGGTATGGTTGGTTTGGGTGGATTATGGATTATGGGTGGGGGCTATTTCCCCGGAACAATCCCTCAAGCTCTCGGTGCCGTGTCTGTGCTGCTTGCAAGTGTAAATGTTGCCGGTGGCTTCATTATTACGAAGCGTATGCTGGACATGTTCAAACGTAATAGTACTCAACAATTATTTTCCATGAATGGTTCTGACTGTTTATCAGGCCCAACTGACCCTCCCGAGTACCCCTGGCTATATTCAATCCCAGCCGTCGTTTTCACTGGTGCCTTCCTTGCCGCCGCAAGCACCGGTATGGGAGGTTTAGTCCAGGCCGGATATCTATCGAGTAGTGTCTTGTGCATTGGTAGGCTCATTTAGTGTCTTTACCAGTAAAAAGACCTGACATCTTTTTTAGCTTCGCTCTCTGGACTAGGCTCGCAAGGGACTGCTCGTCAAGGAAATATTCTGGGCATTCTCGGTGTTAGTTCAGGTATCCTGGCATCTCTTGCTGCTGTTGGGTTTTCTCCAGAAGTATTGGCACAATTTGTTATGCTGGCGGCAATGGGTGGCACTGTTGGGTCAATTCTTGGAAGGCGCATAACGGCGACTGAACTTCCGCAAATGGTAAGTTGTAACAAACTCGTTATCTTTGTGAGGGTTCACACCTCCCCTCAGGTCGCAATGCTTCATAGTGTCGTTGGTCTCGCGGCTGTCTTGACCTCCATTGGAAGCGTATTGTCAGACGTAGCACATGCCTCGACTTTGCACCTTGTCGCAGCCTATCTCGGCGTTGTCATTGGTGGTATCACGTTTACCGGTTCTATCGTCGCCTTTCTGAAGTTGGCTGGACGAATGTCGTCCAAGCCCTTGGCACTGCCAGCCAAACATGTAGTCAACAGTGCAATCCTTGGAGCCAATGTAGCCACGATGGTGAGTCGAATATCTTAGTACAGAACAATTAACCAAGGTCCCCAGGCCGGATTTATCACTGCGGCGCCCGCTGTCCCAGCAGTTGCTGCTGCATATCTGGGGGCAAGCACGCTCTTTAGTTTCATGCAAGGCTACACGACAACTGCTGCTATTGGAGGAGCAGATATGCCGGTCGTAATTTGCGTGTTGAACTCGTACTCTGGGTTCGCTTTGGTCGCAGAGGGGTAAGGCGAATTTCAGCTGCACCCTCAGGCTACTCATTTATCGTATATTTAAAAAAACAGATTTATGCTAGAAAACCCGCTGCTGGTGACAGTAGGATCACTGTACGTGTTTTTATGCCGTTGTTGTCTCTGCTGCTGCTGACGGTGAGACGCAGCATCGGAGTTTCAGGAAGCATTCTCAGCTATATTATGGTACGGTTTAGCACCCTCGCACCGATAATGTCCGGCTCATTGCTCTGGTAGTGTGTCGCCATGAATCGATCTCTGGCCAATGTCTTGTTTGGAGGCATTGGAACGACGACTGCGACAGAAACGAAGATTGAGGGGCAGATTACGAAGACGCGAGTGGAAGATACCGTGGACGCGTTATCAAATGCAGACAATGTCATTATTGTACGTTCTCGTTTTTTGTTGAGTTTGCACAACCTTCATCTTTTCGTTTTTGACAGGTAGTGGGCTATGGAATGGCGGTAGCGAAAGCTCAATATGCCATCTCTGAAATCGTGTCCATATTGCGTTCTAGAGGTGTCAATGTTAGGGTATGTTGTGTGTGTCTCTCTACTCCCCCTTAAGGATTTGACCATCTCGCAGTTTGCGATCCATCCTGTTGCCGGACGTATGCCTGGTCAATGCAACGTCTTGTTAGCGGAAGCTTCGGTGCCATACGACAGTATGTGAAACATTAGAGAGTTATGGCGCCTCAACTGAGTACTGTACTTCCCTCTTCCTCTCTAGTTGTCCTCGAGATGGATGAAATCAACGATGATTTCAAAGAAACAGACGTCACGGTAGTCATTGGCGCAAATGACACTGTCAATCCCATCGCTCTCGAACCAGGATCGCCCATCGCTGTGAGTGCGACTCCCTGAATTGCATTGTGCAGACTGACAACTTTTTACATAGGGAATGCCCGTGCTACAAGCTTGGAAGAGTAAGCAAGTGATAGTAATGAAACGTGGGATGTCCAGCGGTTATGGTGAGTGGATGGGTTATCTCCGCTGGATTCATAGGACAACGCTAACATACTTTTTTATACGGTCAGCCGACGTTCCAAATCCCATGTTCTACATGCCGGGGACCAAGATGCTGTTTGGTGATGCAAAGGACTCTTGCGAAGGTGCGTTGTTTACCCCCCTTGTAGCCATTCTACGCGATCTGAAGATGTTCCTCAGCAATCAAGCAAGGCCTTGAAGCGCGAGGGGCGTAGATCGACGAGTCGGAGGGAGATTGTAATACAACTATCCATGTAAGTATAGAGTGTAGTCGTGTGAATTTTGCTATTCTTGAAAATTTAAGGAAAGGTATCTTTTTATTTAACCAACATGGACTACTGGTATTTAGGATACAATCTGTTCATCAGCTTTGAAGATTCGTTCAATTACGTCGGTCATTATTCGAGGGGAGTATCGAAAAAAGTCTGTAAAAAAATTATGAAGTCCAGGGAATCAATAGGTGTGGGCAGGATAGGTGAAGTCGAAAGGAGTACGAAAAGAATTCAATGCGAATTAATGAACGGAAGGCTAATAAGAAGATAGGTCAGAGTCCATTGAGTTTTTCGTCCAGATCTGAGGCAGATAAGGAATTTGATAACGATATTAAGGATCCTGTACGGGACACCGAAGACGAAGTGACTTCGTATAGCGGTGCAGGACCGGGACCGGGTACACGCGCTGGAATATCCCCTCTCCATTTTTCTTGTAATGAAACCGTCCACGATCTCAGGTCTCGGCCAGTCACGATTCGCGTCCGTTGGGGATGGTGGTTGTAGAGCCAAGTAGCGTTGAGAACAACGATAGAACCGATGATAAAGGGCCAAGTCATACGGAAATCGAAGAGTGCGACGGAAGCAAGGAAGGAGATGACGATGCTTAGACTGGTGGCAAATCCCTTGAGGATGTTGTCGGAGTACTTGATCACCATTGCGGTGACCAATCCTCCGAGCACTTGTACGAACACCGTCATCCATGCCCATAGGCCAAAGTTATCGAACAGGCTACTGAGCCAACCAGAGGAACCGAAGTGAGCAGATGTAGAGTCGGTGGCAATGATGTGTAAGACGGCCGGTAGCAAAGAGAAAAGAGATAATTGGACGTTCCGGACCCAGAGGTCGACTTGAGAGTTCTTCAACACCATCTCAAAATATACGCCGGCCAATCCAGAGGTAAAGCAGGCAGCCACGACGGCTAAAAAGCCTTTGGCGGCATCCATGGTCTGTGAGTGATTTTGATGTGACGAGACGCCAGACTGAATCTGTACAATGCCAACTCCAATTGCTAGCGCCATCAGGGAGACCTGAAGAAAAAAAATCACATTAAGGTTCAGAACTTATTGCATCATGAGAACACACTCACCCATTGCAAAGACGTCAGTTTTTTCCGCAGCATGACCACTGAAAAAAGGGCAGTCGTCAATATCTTCATTTGATAACTGACTTGGAATGTCGCTGCGGGCAGGTTGGATGCGGCAACATATTGCAGGTTGTTCTGAAAGACTATAGGAGACAATAAGGGACCGATTGAAAAAAAGGGAAATGAAGTGAACACACCATATAAGACTGCAGGAATCGACAGCTTCCAACAATCGCTGCTGAAGACGTCTCTAGACAGCTTCCTGAGTTTGTTCATGAACACCCTGGGCTGAAGGGGAGACCCTGAGCTTTGTTCGACGCGGCAGAAGGCAATGAATAGGGATATGGAGCCTTTTAGGATTTCGTTCATAAGCACTGCGGTGGCAGCGTTGTACGTTCTCGAGGAGGGTATTAGAACCCTCGAGTAGTTCATCACAAGTGTCAGCATCGAATTCTGAACGGCCAGCGTAACCAGACTAGGGATGGTCTTTTATGAGCAAGGGTGGGCGTAGAAAGATCCAAAACGGTACACACGACACATATTTCAGTGGAATGCCAAATAATGAAGGTAATGGTGGAGCTCCAGTTGCTACGCCGAGATCCTCGCCATGAATTTCTTCGAGTTCTATTTTGAACGGATTGGCCTTGGACTTGTTGTGGGAAAAATGAGACATCGAGGCCGAAAGAACGAAAAAGAGCTTGGTCTACAAGTTCTTATGTGTATGGACGATGTCACGATGGTGGTCAGGGCGAAAGGAGTAGAATTATACAGTGCCCAATCTCTCCCCTCAAAATCTTGGCGAAACATATACAAATCATGATGCGATACAATACAAAATCTGTGATATCTAGTGCACACTCTTTCTGTCGTCACCATAAAGTCCAAAAATACTGTATGTTGGGCTCCTGTAATCAGCGTACGCTTCCGGATTGGCGTGTTCGAGTCCCAACTGTGCCAATGAGGGCAAAAATGGAGGGGAGGAAACGCGAGGAGGTCTGTTACATCCACTGGAGCCACATTCAATCGGTTCTCCCAAGCGCGCAGCCAGGCTTGATAGAGATCGGTCGGTGGTCCCGAAATCTATCAACATCAAATTCCCCAAGGCAGTGCTCGTATCTAACGGGCTCATCGCCCCACTCGCTGCGGATTTCTTGCTGTGTGTCTGATTTGGGGCTTTCTTTGCGCCCATGACGGATAGAGAATCATCAGGATAGAGTGTCTGTGCTGGCGAAAGAGGGGTTTCAACTGGGGATGACAAACCAAGAGCGCTAGTAAGCGCTCTTGTGTTCTTGTCCTTGCGCGAAGCTGTTCGATGGATAGGTGGTACATCTGGAACATTGAACTCTGTAACATCCACTTTGATATTCGTGGAAGCTGAAGATGGAAGGGACGACATCCGAGGATATGACCCAGGCGTATAATACGATGACTTGATTCGAGTACGACCAACAGGAACCCTAGGTGCTTCGGGCTGAAAGTGAGCTAGGAATTGAGGCGACTTGGTATCTGCAGTGTCGTAAGCAATCGCCATTTCTGCCAGGTCACTGTGACTTCTTCGTAGAGCGACCTTGGATGTACGCTTCATGATAGGATATCCATCTGCAGTGTAATTTTTTCCCTCATCAGAGAAGGTGATGGGAACGGCGGGGGACGCTGGGTATACGGATACTGATCGAGCGACCGACAGTCTACTGGCGGCGGTAGTCAAGGCATTCGGGATCCCGTAATGAGACGTAGAGGATACGAGAGTAGTGGGAACGTGTTGAGAGGGCAAAGGGCGAGGGAACAAAAAATCGCCAACAGGAGTATCAAGTGCGTGCGGAGGACCGGAAAACTGTTTGCTGGAACCTAGTAGGTCACTTTTTGGTTTTACCTCATTATACTGCATCCAGCTCCAGGCAAGCGCACCATTTTCATTCTGTGAAGATAGATGTTCCTTTCCTCCAAATATGGGCGAGTCGAATTTCGTGGTGGAGCCATACAAATCATCATCTGCGAATGTGTCATTTAGAATTGGAAGAGACGGCTTCGGTCGAGTACGATGCGTTGGACGGGTACATGCTTTGATGATAACGAAGATACCTAGCAAGAGAAGTGCGGAGCCCACAGCAAGGACTGCGATAATGGCAACTGGAAGTTTATGCGAGCTCGAAGGTGGGGAAGATTGAGCGACTTTTGTAGCTGAAGGCGATGGAGATGTGGAAGCAGACGAAATCAGCGAGCGAGAGACGGTAAAATGAGAGGCTGATAATTGAGATGTTGGACTGTGAGACACGAGATTGAGGGTAGTAGGTACTGTTGTAGGAATTGCAATAGAAACTGGAGCTGCCAAAGCGCTGGCTAACGATTGAGAGGTAGCACGGAAGTTGGTAGAGACGGAAGAATGAGAAGTGGTAGCGGAGACTCCAGTATCAGGAATTGGAACTGGAACTTGGGTGGCCTTTTCGACGACCAGTTTCCTATCGGTTTTCTTGGAGCCGGAAGGCGAGTTAGACGTCGAAGGCGCGTTGTGTATGCGTCTGTTCACCATCATTGTAGGCATTACAACCAGAGGAATTCGCTGCGGGGCGGCCAGCGCGGGCAGGGTCAGTTGTGTAACAAGACAAGCTTTCCGTCGGCACGTGGTCACGATTAAGTAATGATTCACTTGCCAAATGTTTTTTGCTCCCTCGCCACCTTCAAGTCCCCGCGATTCCTTGGGCTTGAGACGTGTTCTTCCCTTCCAGATTACTTCTCACCTCCAATCCATTCATTCTCCACGACATTTTGCTCAGAATTTCCTCTGTGCACCGAGGATTTGTTAGCGACACTGGACCGCGAACGAAAATGACCAGCTTTAAGTCGGTCACCCTCCTTTTGAGCTACACCACCATTCAAGCTGACTTATCGCTGCAGCGGTTCAGATGAATCTCAGGGATCGCAAGAGCTCGCAAAGTTACTGGCCGGTCGACGTCCAGAAATTACCGACCCAGACTTATCACAAAAGGAACAAACAAATCCCCGTTCATCAGGCTATTCTCAAAGGGAATTTCACATACGACCCAACATGCATGCTTCAGGACAAGACCAAAATATTAAACAAACACATCCCTTCGATGACCATGCTGACCACAGCTCTCAAAAGGAAAACCATTCTTCGCCCGATTCGTCAAGGCATGAAGCACACTACCTATCTGACAATGCCCGTGTACAACCCACAAAGGTGCTCAGAATTGTTCCGCTTTCTCCTTCTTCGTTTCTTATCTCCTTCTCACAGAGCGCAGACCAAAACCGAGCCCAATCCCCCAATCCTATCATTCAGTCTGAGGCTATCAATCATCGTCCTCACGTTGACCAGACATCTCCTGCCCTCCGAGGACTTCCACAGCCTGATTCTTCTCCCAGTGGAAGCGAGTTGGACCCTCTTTCCCCATCACAGGCTCTCCGCCCTCCTGGATCGGAAATGCAATTTCATACTTGGGGTGCCAACATGGCAATTGTCGAGCGATGGGAGGCCAAGTCTCCCAATCGTTCACCTACTAAACGACAGGCGGATGAAGCACAGTCGCAAGAATCTCAAGGCTCCGCAGGAGAGCTGAAAGATTTACTAGACGACGAAGACGATGAGATACAAGCTCAGGTTGTATCTCAGTTTGATCTGAGCTTTTCAGACCGCATGCCGGACTACGATGGGACTCAACCGCAGACGCAAGCTACCCAGAGCACTCAGCCTACAGACGCCGACAATAGCAATACCATCAATGACCAAGAGTGGAAGCGCTACACTGGTATGCAAGTTGACCCGCGTCTACGTAAGAGGTATCTGGAATCGGCCAAGATTGGGGCGGGTGCCGATGCCTTTCGACAGGACGATTTTTATGACGAAGCTTTTGCCACTTCGCCTGCCGACCACCAGAATCCCGTTGGGACTCCAGATCCTTCGTTCTCAGAACAAGAAGTTGCGACGCAGATCATCGAAGGGGCTCTACAAGAAGCCGCCACTCAAATCATTGATGGAGCCGAAGAAGCTCTGGGTGCGACACAGCCTCATGAAGACCGCCTGACTCCGATTCAATACCCCGCAGGGACTCCACCTCTGCCTGACCCCTTCAATGATGAGATGGAGACCCAAATTGCCACTCAAATCAATACCCAAATTGAAGACGATTCGCGGGATGATGACAGTACCGTTCCTGCCCATTTGGGTGTCTCGCCACTGCCCGTAGGTCCCCTTGCTCCCGCAGTCCCCCAAGATAGTTCTCTGTCTGGGCTGGCGGGTTGTACTGGCTCAAACCATCATTCGACTTCTTGCGCATCCGCATATCTATTCAAGGATCCAGCAAATCGGGAGATTGTCCCTGAGTCTGAACCTCCGGTACCTTCACCACAACTTTCGACAGCGGTCTCCCGAACACCCCCTCAAAGGTTGACCGATAATGGTACCAAGAATCAAGAAATAGATGACATGGATATCGATACCGATGACGAGGACAATCAGCCGCTCGCTTCGATAATGCTCAAAACCAATGTTCGTGATAAAGCTGTCATGGAACCATTACCCAAAGTCAGTTTAGCCATTGGTTTAAAGTCTTGTGTACACTAACCTGTCCCGTTTCTTGTCTTAGCGTTCGACCAAGGCAGAGGGCAAAATGCGACAAGTGGCATCTGTTGATGCCGAAGCTACCGGGTCGTCGAACCATGCGTCTTCGCGAATACTGACGCCTTTCTCTGACTTTTCCTACGTTCCGACTGAGGTCTCCGACGAGGCAGATTTTGTGTCGAAAAAGAAAGGCAAAGGTCTTCAGATCAAACCCAAGAGAAAGGCAAAGGCCAGCACTCCTGCATCATCCACTAGTTCCATCCGGAAAAGCACGCGTTCGACGAGGAATCGGCGAGATATGGCTGAGAGCGACGAGGAGGACATGGGGCAGATCAAAGAGGAAGACAACGCTACCGAATTTGACGACGAATATTATGTCACACCAGCACCGTCGACGATTGGAGAATCCAGTCGCAAACGCAAGCGCATAGCCGCTTCTTCCGTATCCCGAAAACTATCTAAGCAGGAACCTTCTTCTGCTAAACGCACACCGACTCTACATCGTGTTGCCGTGGACCTGAAGAGTCCCGTCCGCGTCCTCGCACTCTGGACTGATGGACAATGGTATTGTGGCTCGATTGTGACCTTTATGGCCCCAGACACATATGAGGTGGCTTTCGATGATGGTTCCAAATTGAAAGCCAGGATCGGCAGTTTGCGCAATCTAGATCTGAAGAAGGGTGACGACGTCAGAGTGCTGGACTTGAAAAAGGCCGGGAAGGTCGTGGAGCTGAGGGGAGAAGGGCGAGATATGACTGTATCTGTTGCCATTGGCAGCCATGTCTCCGACTGGAAATGCCGGGACTTTTGTGTTCAGAGTGACAAGGTCGAAGCTCAGTGGAAGGATAGAGTGTTGGATGGCACTCTGGGAGAAATTGAAGACCCGACGGCGGCATACGAAGTTCCAGAGAATGCCGATAGCTTCCTCAAGGACTGCGGGATAATTGTCACTATCAAGGATGCTAACGAACATCACGAGTTGCACAACGACATTTGCGCTGTAATGGCAGGGAACCGCGCGACTTTGCTTGAAGATTGGACTGATGCTCTCACCGCTCAAGGCACCTACACCCCGTCGGGGTGGAAGATCACCAAGGAGGAAGTCCGATGGTTTGAAGATATGGACAAGCCCAATAGTCTCCGACGCGTCTTTGTGATCGCGGACACCGAAAGCACGAAACCAAAATATCTTATCGGTCTAGCTTTAGGCGTCCCGTGTCTTTCCTCTCAATATATCTTGGACAGGGTATGTGTCACAGTTGCGTTTGGCCTTTTTTGGCGTTGACGCGCCGGTTCTAGCGCAAGGGTCAAGACTGGAAAGCATATCTTCTTCCGCATGGAATGTACAACTCGCCCTTGGCTGGGGACGTTCGATTGTCGCAGTCGGTGAATTTGGCGTGGGGTTCGAAGCCTGAACATTTGTCTAATATCATGGAGAACCCTACAGCTTCCAAATTATTCAAAAGCTTGTCTATATTATGTGTCGGTGATAATTATATTCCCGAGGTATGTGAAGGTTCCCTGATCTCCTGCTACTCGGGATTTCGTCCACACACAGAGCTTTGTTTAATTTTATATTTGTATTGGCAGCGGGAAAAATGCGATAGTACTCCGGCAAACATTCGAAGGATCTCCAAGAGCAAGATTGCGTCTGGGGAGGCGTTGGTCATTCTAGCCATGGGCGCATCTCAGGTCACTGCTGTCGCCAATCTGAGCGACGCTTCGAAGAAGGAACATTTCGATTATGTCGTGTTTAAACGAAACAAGCCCACAGGTACGCCCAAAGGTGGTGGAACGACGCATGTCTCCTGGGATTGGGTAAAACAAAGTTTGATTAGGGGAGAATTGCTTCCCGTGTATTAACATTTATTGAATCTTGCAGTTTGGAAATCTTTGGAGTGTTTTTTATCTCTGCTGTTGATATTTGTACGTTATGATTCAAGTACTTATGTAAGTATCGCTTTGTTGTATATCTACATAGCTTGTGCTTGTCTTTCCCGATTTTTTGTATCTAGTTAATTTGTATCTAATTGAAAGAAATGAATGCCATGGTGCTCCGTATAAACCAGTGCTAGGTTGCCGCTGGTTGCTGGCGCCGTTGAGGTGAGTTACAGACTGGGGTGTCAAAGCTGTGGTTATCAATAATGTGGAGCCAGTGTAACATGCGATGATTATCAAGCTACGATGGCAAAAATTCAGGGATGCTCCCGGGTGTGTATTTACCGAGAAGACAAGTACTGGGGAAAGAATGAAGACAAAATTGGTTGGACATGAGGAAATACCAAGTTAATAATTAGACTTGGGGCATGGTCGAATGATCATCACGGAGCCCATGCCCGAGATTGATGGAGCTACATACATTTTACTATTTTAGCAAGACTCCACACCTGCTGCAGCGCTTCTCCGTGTCAGAGCTGTAAAATCAGAAATGGGAATAAAAATGGGGAGATGAAGGGGGGCTGACAGGGAGGGAAGGAAACGTACAACAAGCAAATGAGACCGCAGGGGAAGCACATAATCGCTGTGATGATCCCACATGGACCTATCAGGGGGAGGGTCGTCGGTCAACAGAACTTTGAATAAAATGAAAAACATACCATATTTCGTTCGAGGGTCATGTATCCCTTGGGCACACATGGCAAACACTAACAATGGAGATGAGCTCATCGAGCTCTTCAAGGTGGTAAATGTTGTGCGAGAAACATACGCTGAGCTTGGTAGTTCTGGCCCATTTCAGCGGCGCTCATAGTATTTTGCGGTTGTGATGCTTGGGGTGTCATGGCTATAGGGGGGGTCTGCACTGAGGATGGCTGCTGAGGTTGCGGCATCGAGGGTGGCGCCATATGGGTCTGGGGTTTCAAGTTGTCCTGGGTCGGAGGATAGGATGAGTCTTGGGGGGCGTACTGAGGAGGAGGAGCTCCGGACATGGTCAGATTGGTGGGTCAATGAGACCGTCTCATTGACCACAGTGGTTTTATACGCGGCCCCATGCAGTGCCGACATGCCGCGATGAGACCAGATCCCCTTGCCAAATTTGGTAATGAACGCATATTAGTCTGCCGCCATGAGCAATTCGGAGGAGGAACATGAATATGTCGTCGGTATGTTCTCAACTCCTTTACTTTCAAAGCTGTACATATTGCCTTATTTCAGAGTCTATCACCGAGGCACGAGTCAAGAAGGGAAGAATCAAAACATGGGTGAGCAGTTTTCCGGTTTTTTCTTCTAAATTTTGGGTATCATTCTTGCTAAGCTACGCGCCCTACACAGGAATATCGCGTTAGAGTGCGTGCAGAGCTCATTGGCTGGCAGTGTTACTGAGATACTTTCGCAGTGGGAAGGGTACAAGGAAGAGGACGACACCTGGGAGCCCGTTGAATCCTTTGCCGGCTCAGAAAACCTCGTTGAGAACTTTTGGACACGAACTGGCAAGCTGCTGGGGGACCGGGACATTAACGACCTCAGTGCTTTCAAGGTCGGCGAACGCTTCTTTCCAGGTGCGTCTCTCGCCACTGCTCGATATCTGCCTGACAATCAAATTTCTCTCTTCAGCTGGTCCGCCGCTGCGAAAGAAAAAGTCACAACAGAATATCGCTCCCGTTCCCAGCAGTTCGACTCTGTCTCACCATAAAAAACGACCACGCGCTTCTACTCCACCTCCGACAGCCTCTTCGCCACCATTCAGGCAACAACAACCTTCATCCAAGCGGGCGCGACAAACTTCGGATTCTCAGCCGGAGCCTTCATCTTCGAGAACTACCAAGTCTGTCGCTTTTATCGCTGACTTGCCTCGTCGTCCACCAACAACATCTCGGAAAGAACCATCTGTTGTCCCTCCTTCAGAAGAAGAAGACGACGACGACGAAATTCAAATCATTGATCCTCCCAAAGCCCTGCCATCGTCTAGTCGGCAGTCAGGCTCGAACACGGCAAAGACATCAGCAAAGAGCGGCCCGTCAGAAGCTACGGTATCTGCACATAGGAACCGCAGTACAAATCCTCGCGTGCGAATATCCGATGCGCTCGAAAATAGCCGTCTGAGTGGGGCAATTGCCACTAAAGCTCGACTTGCGGGCAAAGGAAAAGAGATCGAATCGTCTCAGCCTTCAAGCTCCACCGTCAGGAAACGAAAACCTGGACCGGGTCGTTCTTCCGAGGGGTTGAGGGCACCCGCCAAGAGTACCAGCTCGCTGTTGACTTATAGCAAGGGACAGCTCAAGAGTGTGAAAGGGAAACACGTTGCGTCCGAGAAACAACGCGAAGACACGTTTGTGGAAAATACACAGAATGCCCCCATGGTGCTGGATGTACAGGCACTTTCTCAGCAGCCTCAAGAACCTCCAACTGCGGACGAATTGCTTCAGCTTGCATCTAGGGGAAGGGATATCGGTGCTGATTTGGAAAACTTTGAAGAGGGCAACGATGAGCATGTACCCGCACCCTCGCCCGCCCCCGAGCCAGAATTTATTCCTGCTCCTGCCCCCGCCGATGAATCAAGATCCGTATTTCAACGAAGGTAAGACCAACTGCCGGTTTTCATCCATGTACACACTGATTCGATTCTCCATTAGTTTGTCTCTTGTCAAAGAAAGTCTTTTCCCGTCTACTCGGTCGCCCGCCGCTCAAGAACCTTCCGTGTGGCAACGAGCCACAATATTTGGTCCGCTGTAGGTATTCCTTATCTTTATTTGTGATTCTTTCAGCTCAATCAAGAATAGGGGATTGGGGTCCGCACTTCAATCATCTGAGGACGTGAACAATGGTACTACAGGCGCACGCACAGACATGTACGGCTACCTCTGTCTTTTCGTCTTTCGAGCTCATTACTGACTATCGACGTAGGATCCAAACACCTCCTTTTTCTTTAATTCTTGATATTACGAGCAAGCTTCCGGTCGTACTAACGGCATCGTCATCAACCGATGCCCCAATCCTCAATAGGGTTGTCCAAAATGTATCAGCAGGACCACCAGGCAAGTTCTATTCGAACGAAGCCGCTCTTGCCTTGCTTGATACGCTCCGAACTGGGGGAGGATCTGCCAAAGTTATTCCTGCCCCTAACGCAACCGAGTCTGAGATTCGAGATTTCGAAAAGTTCCGTGAAAGGTTGAGTAAAGATGAGCTAGTAAGTGTATAGAAGCTTCTTGTGGTATCCCTTTGATTTGCAAACGCTGATTCTCTTTCTTGCTAATTACTAAAGTTTGTCTTCATGGCCGGCGTCGATCTCTTGGTATTTTGTTCATCCAAACCGTCTTTGATTGCGCAGAGACTGAACGCCCCTGCGTCACTTTTAAACGAATCGGCAGGTGTACTTGTTGGACGGGTGAATATTGCGAATTATTCGGCTTATGCGGACGCGGTGGTACAGGTGGGTAGTACCGTACCTTGGTAGAAATAAATAAAGGAAAATACATTTTTTCGAGTATACATAGGTATTGACATTGATATTGAATACTCGGTGCAACTGGGAAGGGTGCCCAGAAGTGGTCCCAAATCGGAACTCACCGGTCTCATACTTTCACCCCAGAGTTATTACTTGGTAGACTACAGGGGGGGAAAGCAGAGTTGTTCGCAACACTAGCTACTAAAGTAACTAGGAAGCAATCCAGTAGGTAAAAGTCCATGGCTGCAACAACATCTCAATCAATCCTCGTCACTGTCAAACCCGTCGCCGTCGCTGTTTAATTGAATGACTTCCTTCCATTTTGACATGCAATGAGATATCACCCAAAAGGTTTCTTCAGGAATACGCTAGGGGTATGTCTTGCTACGTGGAATGAATGTAGTGTTTTTCATTTTGGGTAGTCATTGAGTAACCAGCCATGTAGATTCCTTGCTGTTTTTCTTTTTCGACCGATAACGACTACTAAATCATATATACACTGCGCTGGTGAAGTTCGTTAATACTTGCCAAAACTTCTCCTGGGTCGAGACGATCTCCCTCCTGCTCCCCTACCATTACCATTGTGACCACTGGGACCCGCCATTTTGAGTCCGGCCTGTTGTCCCTTCTTCGAATTCATCTGCCTTACTTTTACCTCTCGCAACCTTACAACGTCAAATACCCAATCGGTTTCTCTGGCCAATCTTTCGGCTGTCGCATGTAGGTCGGCCTCGGCCGTGTCGGAGAGTAATTCAACAGAGGTTCGGTGTCTGTTTCGCCATAGTAAAAGTTGTAAAACAGCTTCTGGGAGAAGGACATTGAGACAATACTGGATCAAAGAAAAGAAAGAGAAAAGTCAACGAGATATGTATAGGGAGCAAAACAACAAAGGGCTAACAGTGATCTTTTCTACACCGGTGAGAGCCTCATATGCTGGACAGCCTTTCTGTCTACCGGATTCCAGTGGTTTGCTTTCTAGCTGGCCTTCTTCGACGCTGATTTGGGACAGTATTGAAAGGGCTGAGGAAGATGGGGGAAGCGTTGGACGAGGAGAAGGGGGTGATCCTACTTCCGTTAATGTCGGCGAAGATCGTAAGTCCGTCGCCGGATTCTGTGGTACAAACTCCTGCTTCAATCAGCTCGGTCGTCGCGATTTAGAAAGAACAAACCTTGGAGGGGATTCCCCCGTTAGGAACAATGTTAACATTAGTAGTATCAGCGCCGACAACGAGCGGATCGGTAGGGTTCAGAGCAAGTATTTCCTCTGTGTTAGAAGCTCTCAATTCTTCCCGTAAACACCAGTGTGAGAGGTGTTTCTGAAGTTTGTCAATATCGCCTGGAGGTATTGTTCCGCGCAATCCTGCCAAAGTTCCGAGCCCAGCACGCGCTTTTCCACCTTTCATAAAGCTACCATGACGGTCTTTAGCAGGAGGATATTGCTCTTTCAGGATTGCGGAGAGGACAGGTTTGATGTAACCCAGTTGCGCCCTTATGGAAAGATCTGTAAAGGCGCCAGAGAGCGAAGAGAGTGGAGCTGGGCTGGGACTACGGGGAGACGAATCTGCCACACCATCATCTTCATCCTCTTCTGGATTGTCCATGTATTGACTCTCAAATTTCCCTATCTGTTGTAAAGAATATGAGTGTTTCTCGCTTGGATCTGAATAAATTCGGGGCCCGACCTGACAAGTCCCAAACTCCAGGTCATGACAAGCGTAAAACCAGCTTCGCGGGACTTCTTTTTTGGTGTCGTCCAAGAATACGATTCTATACTTGGGCTCCTTTGAGCGTGGATTACCACTCGAATTCGGAGAGGGCGCAACGAAAGCCAACAATTTTGCCGGCCAGTGTGATACATTCTTTTCGGCCTTGTCGCGGGCAAGGACGAGTTCACCAGGGATTTGGAGTAATTCATCGGGCTCCGGGAGCTCCTCGTCACTTTCCAGCTCGTCAATTTCCAGCTCGTCTGGACTGGGAAGCTTGATCTTGCTTTTCATTTGGCCTTTGCCTTTGTCTTTTCTCTTTGACAATCGGCTGGCTGCACTAAGAGCAAATTCGATAGGCGGAAGCCCATCGTCTTGGTCTTCTTTTTCCCGGAGAATTTCTCCGACTGCTGCTTGCCAGTTGGTCTTTATATCTGACACTGCACGTTTAGCTTTTTTCCTAGGAGAGGATAAGACCGAAGCTGGATGGCGGGCCGAAGAGAAGGTGTCGAAACGTGGGCGTCCATGACGATCCGTGAGTGAGAGGGTATTCTCTGGACCAGTGTTTTGGACGCGTATTGAAGATTGCGGAGAGGCAAGCGAGCCATAAGGAGAGACCGACAGTTCTCCTTTGACGATGCCATTGCTCTGTCAACTTTGTTAAGTTGATGAAATGCAATTATACAAGCTGTTTGCGCGTACCTTTGCTGGCCACCACATAAACTCGTTCTTATTATCGGTCTCTACATTGAAAACCCGTCCTGTTTGATTCATACGGACCCAGACAAAATCTCCGAGTCCTTGAATACTCCATGATTCCTCAACCGTTGCCTTACTGGCTTTTACAGCGCTTGATTTCAGTGGCAACGCTGGAGAAAGCGGGGTCAGAGGCGAGGAATCCAAAATCTCAATGTCGTCGCTTTCGTCTGAAGTGGCGAGGGCGCGTTTTCTGGATGAACTAGACGCGTCTGGGATGTCAATTTTTACGGGTGAGTTCCTGATTGATTTGCTTTTGCTTCCATACTTGACTGGGGATGAACCTTTTGGAATCCCTGGATCGCCAAAGAGCATTTGCAGGCGGGAGAGTGCGCTGAGACTCTGAGGCTGCTTACATAACCGAGAATGTCCTTTTCGCTGCCGAGTCACTGGAAATATCTCTCAGAGGGTGCCTCCACCATCGTCCTCACCTACAATGGCCCAGATTCTCTGTTTCAAACCAAGATATTGAGGATCAGGAAGGACGATGATTCAATATCGAATGACGAATTGCCTTTGCTACTGTTTCAGCGGGAAATCGTTCCATGTCTCATACCAGAACAGCACCTCATCCACGTCGAAATCATTTCAGTTGCGAAATCCTGGCTGGAATCTCTCGCCCTGCTCTGCGCAGACTCGCGACCTACTTGGAGAACTGACAAGATAGCTGTTTCGCGAACTGAAGCTTTGCTCGCACCAAATCTAGTTGCCAGTCCAATTACTGTCGAAATCAAGGTAACGAAATTTCCTCCTTCATGCCCCTCAATAACAATTCTTTCCCCACTGCAGCCAAAATGGTCTTTCCTTAAGGGGGAATCACCTCGTACCTGTCGATATTGTATGCATGCCTCAACCCGCGGCTGGGCTACATCCTACTGCCCTCTAGACCTATTTTCATCTTCCCCGGAGCGTATTAAAAGAGCTTTATACGGCTTGTACGATGCATGGGCTGCCGGCGCTTCAAACCAGAATAACCTACGTTTATTCGTCGGTGGTCAGATCGTATCTTCCAATACCCTATCGTCCGCTCTACAGAACAACGGTCTATGCTCTCCTTTCCTTCTAGAGGATGCAATTCGCCAAAAATTTGTTGACACTCTTCACGTATCTCTCCTCAACGTCGAGTCTTCTTCACTTTTGCATACGCTGAAGCGGCTGCAGAGAACACTGGATAATCCAGGCATCGCAGCTCTCGACATATTGTGGAAAGAGATATTCCCAGAGTCTAGTTCGTTTGCAGACGGGTTTCATCAACCAACACTTGACGAGTGGTATGAGTTTGTCAAAAAGTATACCGAGCAAAATTCACCAGCGGCGAAAACAGATGCGGAGAAACTCCAGTATCATATGCTCTCCTACCTTCTCTCCGCTACATTTAAAGATTGCTCAATAATGATCATGCTGCCTGGCCTGCTTGACAAAACCCTGTCTCTGCCTGCATCCTCCTATCCTTCCCGAATTATTCTTGTCGACTTGGACCAGAAACCTGTGGGCCGTTTCCGGAAGTGGCTGGACCAGGATCGAGAAATCTTAGACGAGTACAATGAAATGGTAAAGAAAGGACAGACCGAGAGGAAAATCTGTATAGATGACTGGGTCCGTTGATAGGAATTTATATCTGTCCTGTGAATCATACAACAGATCTATGAAGTTGCTCGAGCACTACTTGGTGTCCGTGTTATTGAATGATTAACATCCCCTTCCTCCTGCTGCACTTGCGAAGAGTGCGCCAAAACATCTCCACTCAGTAACCCGCTACCTTCTTCACCCGCTATTACTCTAGTGCGTGATCGGTGTCGACGAGGTTTCGGACGATATATACAGGATTGAGCCAGAATAGTGAGGTCGAATACGAGGGTACCCCCGCTTCCTAACAAGTAACTGCATACAATCACATCAATAGTGAGAAATAGAGAGTGTATGGGTGTACGACATACGGAATACTTTCATTAAGAAAATCGGAAGATATTGGTGGGGGTTTGAACATGTCGGGAGCAGTCAGGATAGAGGCGACATAGAAGACATTTCCGAGGAACGCAAACAGGAACAGGTACATTGACAGGCCCTATTCGCATCCCTTAGCACGGGCGATTCGTAGGCAATCAAAAGGAATCCATTTACCTCGACAGATTTCCTGACAAACTAAAACGACAGTGATGAATCGGAGGAATAGACAGTAAATATAACAAGGTTACGGACATTTTTCCAAATCTGGGGTAATCGGGACGTCAAATAAAGCGTTGTGCAGACCCAGGCAAAAATTCGGCCAATCACGCGTTCATTGGAGTCTGCGCTTTTGGGTTCAAATTCTGGTATCCCTGAAGATAAAGACGTTGAAGACGGGATGCTGATTAGGGTATGAGTATCCAAAGGTGAGGAGGTAGCGAGTGCATTAGTGAATGATAGTGGCGGATATTGGCCCGCCGGGTTATACAACCCCCCCTCTCGAGGCACCAAGACCCGTCCGGTTCTGAGTATGCCATAAAAAGACGTTACAGGTCTTGTGCTGAAGAACGAGCCGAAGCTAAAGAAGGCAAAGACTCCCAGGAAAACCATAGATGAGCCTTGCCTAATTCGAGAGCTACGCTGGATGGAAGCAGACGAGGGAGCTACCCCATGTTCTGCATTTCGTTGAAGAGACCTTCCCCGAGCAAAAGAGTCCGCAGTATTGTCGATGATAAGGCTTTGAGACCCTGCAGGAATGAATGGTGTCCGGGAATGCCTCCCAGCGCTAGCCGCTCGCCTATGCCTTTCCGCCGAAGCCGGTTTTCCATGCAGCGTCTGACCACCGTCCGAATGGAAGCTATCTGCTAGCACTGAAAACCCGCCCTCCTCCAAATCGGCATTGCCAGCGGATTCAAAAAACGTCTCCCGGCTTGAGTGGGGCCATCTAGATGCTCGACGTGGCGCGACTCGTTCTTCGCGTTGTGCAGCCAGGGCCGCTGCCGCTGCGACGTTGGATGCGACAGCGGAGATAGTGCGATAGCGTGGTCTGTCTACAGACATTCTCCGGAGTCGAGATCTGGCTCGAGGAGGGTTGATAGTTCGATAGTAGACATATTGGATGCAAAGGGTAAGGTCTACGGAGACAAAATATACTGCAAGCCATGTCTGATGGGGACGAAAATGTTAAACCGATAAAGCCCGTGTTGCAACTGAGCTCACCTGGAAGGGCAGCTGATGCGTCAGTACGCAGCCGATTAGGTTGGAGATATCACCTAGAACACTCGTTGAGCGTGAAGACCCCCCCCCCCCCCTCAAAAAAAAAAATCAAACGAACCCATGAGCCAATTCATTAGAAAAGGAAGAGCAATTCCTTCACAAGACTGTCTTCGAATATTTTCCAGGATTTGAGGAAACTGGGCTCCCAGCCAGCATAATATCGATACAAATCCAAGAGGCTCGCTAAAATCCGCAAGAGAAGCCATAGAACCTAGGCTGTGAGGTTAGGTGTATGTAGTGAGTGAAGGTTACAGAATCGGGCGGCTATCCGAAGTTTCCGGGCGCCGCCGCTTATGCCATACAGTTTCTGAACTTGAACCTTATGCCACCACTTAAACGGCCAACTGAGGACCCTTCCTCGTCTTCACAGCGTGCACCGCCCTCCAAAAAGACCAGATTTGTCGAGCCAGGCGAGGACTCAGCTACCTTTTCCGAACAAGTCGACTCTGCTCTCGAGAACCCCTCCGCATCCCGCAAAGGCCGTGTCAAAAACGAAGGTTACGATTCGGATTCTAGTGACGATGGTGAAGGCGTTGTATTTAGCAGAAAGAAAGAAGCAGACAATGGAGAAGACGATGACATGTTCGCTGTAGCTGACAAGGAAGAAAAGGCAGAGGACACTAGCGCGAAAAAGAAGAAGGAAATGTATATGCGGCTAGGGGATATTGAAGGGCAGGAATTTGGGAATTCTGGCTCTGAAGATGATGACGATGACGGTGACCCTGAGGATGAAGATGATGCAGAACGCAGGAAGAAAGCCGGTATGGGATACGAACTGTCTTCGTTCAACATGAGGGAAGAAATGGAGGAAGGAAAGTTCACGGAAGATGGATCCTACGTCCGTTCATTTGACCCCCATGGCGTACATGATCGTTGGATGGAGGGCTTGAGTGAAAAGGAAATCAAACAGGCCCGAAAACTTAAAAAAGAGCAGGAAAAGATCCAGAACGAACGAATGAAGGCCGAGGAAAAGGAACTCGAGGAGAGCGGTGGGAAGCCTGCTTTAGAGAAAGCGCTACTTGCTATGCTGAAGAAAGGCGAAACCGTCTTGGAATCACTGCAACGGCTCGGAGCCGTGGCTAAGAAAGCAAAGCACAAATTGTTGGTCTAGGCCTCAGTTCTGACGTTCTACCCACACTAAATCATCTGTTATAGGAACGCGGACGAGTCATTCAAAGCCCCCTCTGACATTGAACATGTAACCCATTTGGCCTCGACCATCATGTCTCTCGGAGATACAGACATCTATTCTAAAACGTACGAGGAGCTGGTGCGATCCGTCAGGTCTTCTGGGTCTGTTGATCCCAATTGGGTGCCTCCATCCGCTGACAAAAAGTACGAGTACAAATGGGACCTTCCTGGTTCCGGACAGACAGACCAACCGTTTGGTCCGTTCGAGGAAGATGAAATGAAGTCTTGGTTCAAGGCATCATACTTCGGGCCTTCTGGAGAGAAGGTCAAGATCAGGCAAGTAGGAGGAGAGTGGAAGGATTGGGACGATTTATTATGACATCTTGAATCCGATCAGGCTGTATCATTATTCAAGAACGCGTGTGTATTACTAGTCCCTTCAAACAGTATATCCATAATGTGGCTCGTTTCCTATCTGGATTCCACTGGCCACGACCATTTTCATAGAAGCGTCTCGTCACGCCGGAAGTCTATCTTAGTAACTAGTAGTGATTGGCACTTCCCTCTTCTTCCGAATAGCTGCTCCAATCGTCCAGCGGAATTGCTTCATTATCCGCATTGGACTATGAATCACCTGAGTCGATTCCACGTCAAATATCGCTTCGGAAACCACTCAGGTAATGACCATGGCTTCCGCTGAACCGCGGCCACAACCATACTTGCTACAGCTTCTGCACTGATCAAAACAGTAAGCTCGGGAAATATCACCGAGATACCAGATTGCGGGAAATGTACCATGAAAATGCCCTCGGCATGCCATGTCCACTGTACCCCGCGGCAATAAAAGTCTGGATCGAGTCTACATCATCTTTGGGAAGTATGTCGCTTATGACAGGACCAACCTACAAGCAAGCAATCGCTAAGCACCCTCACACGATTAGAAGGAATTAGGAGGAACTAACAATGGGATCAGTGGATTCGGTATAGCCCATAATTCCGGTCTGAGGGAAAGAGAATGTGAATGGCAGATATCGCGCACTTGCCCCAAGAACACTTACCCATTCCATCTCTGGACTTGCTTCTCTTCGAAAAGACTGCGAAAAGTTTTTGGAAGAAACTCACGTAAATCGACCCCCACGGCAGCGTTCACGACTGAATCGTCAGTTTGAAATTGCTCAAACGTTGGGTCGCCAATTCCACGTCCACCTCCAAGAATGACGAGAGGATGTTGCGAGCCCGCGTCAGTGTCTGACCCATTCAATGGTCTCGGGAACCAATAGTGGTCTAACCCACCCCAAGACGCTTTCCATGTATCGTTGAGAGCGATCTTAGCACGCAGAGCAATAATCTGGCCTCTTGTGGGTACGATACCCTTCCGACCTCCAAACTGAGGTAACAAGTGGCTAGCATATGCGTTGGTAGCGTGAACAACGTGGGTACATTGCACAGAACCTCGAGGTGTTTGAATATTCTGTTTGGAAGAGGACGAGGAGTCAATGGATGTTACTGGTGTTTGTGTGTGAAGTTTGAGAGAGAAGTGAGGCGTAGATGAGTTTGCAAGCAGATAAAGTTGCGTGACAAATTTGAGGGGCCAGAAGTTGAAAGCAGGAAATTTGACCGCTGGATAACGGGAGTGGTAGGTCTTGTATCCGCAGTTATCAGCATAGTGGTCTTGAGAGAGGATGAGCGGTCGATACATACTGATTCAACTTTGGTTGCACTGAGCCATTCCACATCACCAACGTCCAATCCAGCTTGACGGGCAGCGTGATACTCTGCAATAAGGGATTCATACTCTTGTGGTGACCCAATCAACGAGATATGTCCACCCTCGACGAGATCAACCGTACTAGTCAGATTATGCTCATGTATAAGCTTGACCATAGCCATTGCTGTGCGATTTTCTAACTGAAGAGACTTGACCGCTTCAATCTTGCCATGCTTCCGCTCGAATGTTCTATAATTGAAGAAAGAATAGGGAGTGAGATGACCGCCATTTCGCCCTGATCATGCGATGAGCTGCTATTCAACTATAAGCATTGCTTCTAACCTGTTGCTCCGGAACCTGACGATTCCTGAGGATCAGGAATCGTCGAACACTGCATATATAGATAGATAAGTCTCACAGAACTCCCTAGCTTCCAAAATCACAGCCGTAAGATTCGATGAAGAATTGTACAGGCTCTGCTCCTTGACTGCTTGTGCGAGGTGGAATGCGGTTGAGACACCAGTCATGCCCGAGCCTATAATGCAAACATCGGCATTTTCGGTCAATATTCCAGTGCTGCCTTCGTTGGCCAGTAAGTTTGCGCCGGGAGTGTTGATCCACAAGGATTTTGTAGCATTGGAAACAGGAAGAGGGGCAGCCGGTGTGAGCGTGAAAGGATGTTGGGTGGGAATTGAGAGAACTGTGTAAGGCAGCAACAGCGTGAGCAGAAACCCGAGCATGGCGAATGGTTGGTGACAGAGGCGGGCGGGGCAGCTGCGATTATTTGCACGTGATGGATACCATGACGCGACGGCACTGACCATAGATCTTGACGTTGACCAAGGATGATTACCAGACCAGATTTCTCGCAGCATCGGGTAAGTGATATGCTGCATACATTGAGGTCAGTAACAGATCCATCCTCGAAAAGGCTTCATCTCTGATTATTATTATTATACCTGTAAAGGGGGGAGCAATTCCGACATTCACAGAATGTAAACGGAACTCGCGCTTCCCTCAATTCACAGTCTCTTTCAGCTCCGTTGAGGTTTCTGAATCTTGAATACTCCCCTCCTCCACAGGCTCAGGCTCCTTTACCGATGATAACACCTATTACTCGGCCCGAACCTTCTGTACCAAAAAGTTGGCAGTCTAAATCCAAGCCGGATGACCGCTTCCTTTGCCGCATGGAGGGCGGAAGCTCTTTCTCTCATCTTCAGACACCGACCCTCATCACAAGCTTATACGGACATATTGCCTTCTTTAGTTCAGCTATGCTTCCGCAGATTACTTTCGTGCCCTACTCAAGAACTCATCGAAGAGGTTGTTCCCTGTTTACCGGCCCCCTTCGCTTGGAGCTCATACGATATGCTGCGATACACCGTCCATTATCAGATGGCAGGCTTCGTGCTTTGTTAGGCCCTGAAGGCCATACCCACGGAGAACTTCTCATGGTGTCTTCCTCGACTGATCGTTTTCTTCCTTCAATCTACCGGAAAGTTCCAGAGATACTCAGCAATCACCTAAGGACTGGGACGCGGAAGATTCATCTTCAGTCCCGTTGCAATGTCTCATTATTCTTTCCAGCCGCTTGTCGATTTCAAACAACCTGACGCCGGCAATAACTCACATGACACTGGTCGACCTCAAACTTCCAATATCAATGCACAGGCTACCTAACCTGTGTCCCCTGCTTGTTTTCTTAGATCTATCTTATAATAAGTGGCTCAGAGACTACTCGGACGACACTTTGAAAAGCATTGGACGGGTTGAATGGGAACGATGGACACAATTGCGAATTCTTGGATGGAGAGACAATCTCATACCCGACGAGATGATGACTAAATTAAATAAGGGGAGGTGGGACAATGTAGAACTAATTGTGCAATAGGCTACTAGTGATATTGTCCAATGACTCAAGTGTTGGGGGCTCGCAAATAAAAGAATATCATCATCTGTACAGTGATGTCGAGGGCAAGTAAAACCATGAAGATGCAATGCCAAAGGAATGTGCTATGGTCCATTTACAAAATTGTGCAAATCGAATGGGGGACAGATCTATGTCCATTTGTGAGTGAGGAGAGCAAAATGAGAACGTGAGACGCACATCGGAAGTTTCCTGTTTGACTTTCGATGGCGTCGTGGTTTCATTGTGCGAAGCTCAGACATAGCTGGGTATGGTTTCACTCCGAGTCTGTTGAGAATGTCCCAAACAGTTGACGTGTATCTAGCGTAGAGCTCCAAGTAGGAGATGACAGGCCTCTTGGTATGATCTACCGGTGGGAACTTGTTAAAAACAGAGGACACTGAATGAGCTCGAGGAGAGACGAGAAAGGGAACTCACAAAGAACGGCGTAGTCAATTTGATCTGCTACTGCTTCTCTTCTATCTTGACTGAGATACTCTGAGACCGGACTGTCTTCAGGAACTCGGTATGCGAGTAGACCAAGGACGGATTCTAATTCCCTCATGTACCGAGTAACGTCCTGTTCGGATGGCAGTAACTTTACGAGAGCGTACAGTTTCTGTGCGCTGTTAAGTAGTGCCGTTTGTTGATCGGTCGGGTCTAGAACTTGGGGCGGAGAGGATGGGGCGGCATGGGTAGAATCTAAGGAATACACTAGAGGTTTTGTCCTGCATGCTTCGATGAACGATTGAATGCGTAGGTTCAGAGCAAGATGGGCTGTTCCAAGACCGTATTCAGAAGAAAGAGAGAGAGTCGAGTATATGAATTAGTTACCTGGATAGACACTGTTTGGAGCGAGATAGTCCATGCTGCTTGATGAAACAAGAGTATCTTGGAATTGTAATGGAGTTGATAGAGAAAGTACATCAGGAAAGTACTTGTTGATAAGATCCGCGGCTTCATCTATACGACCACATAGTAGTTCCAGCCGTATCTCTGGACGGGCAAATGAGCTGAGGGCATTGGATGAAAAGACTTGATTTAGTTACGTTTGCGTAATTCCGCCTGCTTCAAAGCTGAATCCAGTGATTCCGAAGAGCTCGAAGATATTCCGGTAGCTTGTATGACCTCGTCACCGTCGGCGTCGATGTGGCGAACCGCGCTATCGCGCTTAAAGGCCCTGGCGGTACCGCCGTAGCCATTGTGAGCGAGATAATTGAGAATCAATGACCGCTGTTTGGAAAGCATGGTGTCAGAGAGAATCGTTCGTAGATTGTTGCAGAAAACGCACAAGCTGTATGGGGGTAGCCTGAAGGATGTCGGACTCTGCTAGATGTTGGGAAGACATTCCGTCGTGAATGTTTGGCGGAGAGATAATTGCCGAGTCGGCAGAATAGTTCCTCTAACTCGGACGTGCTAAAATTCGACTGCAAGTTTCGTCGGAATTCTTTCGTCTAGCGCATTCCTTTCTTTTTCTTGGCTGCTAGTCCAACTGGAGATGTATCAAAGTAGCCCCAACGGGCAAATTGCCTCGTTAAAATGAACTGTAGGACTCAGAGGAAAGGCGTCGTCTTGGCCTTTATGGTAAAACACTGTCCCGGTAACACTCAGCCCTTGCAACCCACAAACGGTCAGTTTTTTTGGCCTTAGTTTATCCTGAGTGTTCCCTCCCCTGGCTAGCCCAGGCCATTCATTCCACACAGAGTGCAGTATTAAAGTTGTAGCTACGAGTTTCTTTTACATCGCTTAGTGAGAAATGCATCACGGACGGCGACCGGCAGCCACTAAGCGCATACAGTATGTTGAACAGTATGTTGAACATGTTCGGCAATAGCTGTTTCAGCTTTCAGGCTACATTGGTCGGTTGATTGGCTTCGCGTTGGCCACTATTGACCCTACTACATTACAGGGACGTTTTCTTGCCTTACCGAATCTTGGATTTTATTTAAGCCCCACAGGCTAGGACAATTCCTCACTTTTCCTATAGGCTGGCTAGATGACTTCCCCTCTACGCAGTTTATTGACTATCATTCAAAACTCCGTCGACGAAATCGAAGGAGCCTTCGAAAAATGCGGTTTGGACTTTCCATCTATCGACGATGATCAGCCAAACGATGCCGACGCTCATCGATTGGATCCAAGTGTTCAGGCGGCGACTGCACTGTTGACATCTGCAGCATATCAGCTCATTGCGAGAGTCCAACTACCACAGGCTCATATCTTCAACACACTCTTCGGCGTAAAAAATATATCATTTTTTTCAGCCTCATGTTACTCATCACAGGGTCAATAGTACTATTTTCCTGCCGCGCTCAGAGCAGCAATGGAGACCAATGTTGTAGAAATCCTCAGGGAAGCGGGACCAGAGGTAAGTTCTATCTTGACCGTTGAAACATTTTCCGATCTCGGTTTCATCTAGGGCATGCATGTCACGGAAATAGCACAAAAATCGCAGATTGACGATAGAAAATTGTGTAATTTGAATTCTCCTCGTGTTCTCCCTGACCTTTGATCACCTCTCGTTCAAAGCGAGCATTTTGTGCTATCTGGCCACTCATCACATCTTTCGGGAAATCACCCCGACGTATATGTCAACAACCGCCTTTCATCTGTGTGGGACACTGGAAAATCCCTCGAGGAGATAAGACAAAGGCAAGTAGTGCGTGATAGCGACGAGCTAACAGTTGATGATCTCGATTTCTAGCCCAGAAACCAAGTTCGATGGCACCAATGGCATCGCAGCCTTAATCGGGCACTGGTATGTCCTGGTAACCCAGACGCATTTTACGGCCGATTAATAGTTTGCTGCTATCGCTCATCAGTGCAGATGAAGATTACAAAGGGGCAGGTCAAATAGCAGATCATATTATGGCGGCCGAAACAGCGTTCGAGGACTCCCCAGAACGCTCTCCTTTGATGAGCGGACTAGGTTATAACAAGGGGAATATGTGGAATTGGTTCGAGGAACCGGGGCATGAAATGCGTCTCCGTCGTTTCGGAATAGCAATGAACGGCGTCAACAGTATGCAGCCAGCAGATGCGATACTGAAAGGTGCGGGAATGTTTTACTTCTCGTTTCCTCTGTTCGTACACTCAGTGGCCATAGGATTCGATTGGGGTTCGTTACCGAAAGGAAGCGTCGTTGTTGATGTCGGAGGTGGTATTGGAGTGTCATCAATCTGTATCGCTCATGCCTATGATCATCTCATGCTAATTATCCAAGACCGACCAAAGGTCCTTGAGGTCGGCACCGAGGTAAAGCTTCTGTTTTACGCATCTCTCTGCCAACATGTTCACAACTTGGTCCAGCATTGTAGAAACTTATTTCCAGATGCCTTGAGCTCCGGGAGAATACAATATCACGGCGAGTCACTGCTTTTCACGACCTTATGCGAATTATTGACTCTTCCTCAGAACATGATTTTTTTAAAGCTCAGCCGCAGACATCTGCAAATGTCTTCCTACTCAAACAAATTACTCATGATTGGTCTGACCGCTATGTTAGCCTCATTCTTCGTCAGCTTCGTGATGCAGCTGCCCCATTCACTACACTAGTCATTGTCGACACCATCATCATTCATCCCTGCCCGTCGCCTCCCTCCACGATACCGGGAGCCAACCTACCTTCACCTCCTCCTCCACTCCTTGCAAATCTGGGTGCTGCCAATGCCTCAACGCATTTCGCAGATCTATCAATGCTCGTTCACTTCAATGCACAAGAGCGCACCTTGGCGCACCTTGACAAGCTGCTAGCTGATGCTGGATGGAAAGTCACGCAAGTGCACAGGTCCGATGACAATGGTGGATATCTTCCACAGATTGTTGCGATCCCGATTCCGGATCGTTGTACTTGAACAATGAAAGATCCCTCTTTATCGCAGCGAGCTTACGTCGCCTTTCTTTACGTAATCATTAATGATTATTTAAAAAATGCATGTTCCCAAACAAGCTCAGCCGTGCCTTGACTTGAAAAAGAAACGTTCATCAAGTACTGTGTTTTCGTTTCTCCTGCCCGACGTCCCCGTCGGACTTTTCGGATTTGCGGATTTTTGGGAACTCAATGGGAGAAAATCTGTTCATGACCGTGGTACAACTTGAAATAGTACAGGTGTCTATGTATTCATTGGCTTCAGGGAAAAAAGGGAGGGGGAGGCGAGCATAAAAGAATGAAGGAATGTCGCACTAAAGCTATAAGTTAAGCTAAAGGCTTTACAAGAAAAAAAACAAAGGACGTTGTGCCGAGGGTATCTCCACACAAAAAACCCGGAGGTTACAGTCCTGGGAAAATCGCGGCGTATACTTAATTTCCTTGGGTGTCCATGGTCATTAAAGAAAGAATACCCGCAGCAGAAGGATGAACGTAAGCAACAGAAAAGGAACGGCCTTCATAGAAGAGAAAAGAGATTGCGGTCCTGAGAAATTTGCGGACTTAATGTTCTGACACAGGACCGGCGGGGCGTGTTCCGGTAGAATGCCGTCTCCTTAGGGATCCCTTGGAGGAACCTGAAGATGAGAATCTGTCGGCGAAACCTCCAAGTATTCGCTGCAGTAATGGTTTTTTGATGCTCCCGGTTGGGGAGACCGGAGTCGTTGGTGATTGCGTTGTGGATGTTGCCGTGTACAGGGTCTCCGGCGAGCGCTGTATTGACCGAGGGACAGGTAAATAAGGCGATTGAAGGAACAAAGAAAATGTAAATCACTCACCAGAACGTGTACTTTTTGCCTAGCGGTCGGAAGTACGTAATACGTACTACCTGAGCCGTCACTCCCCGCCGGTGACGACGGACGGTGGTTATGATGGCGAGAATGGTGGTGGTGGTGGTTATGGTGGTTATGGTGATGATAGCGAGGCTCAGGAGGAGGCGGCGGATAGTCTTGCTCAAGAGGTAAAGAGCGAGAATGGTCACGTCCGGATTTCCTTCCCATGGTACTTTTGCTACTTTTGCCACTACCAGCACTTCGATCTCTGTGGCGTGAGTCTGAAGACCGTTTGTGGCGATGGACTCTCTCCTCATGAGGAGGAGGAGGAGGAGGAGCATAGCTTCCGTGGGGCAACGGATATCCCGCGTTGGCAATTTGAGCTTGGGAAGGTGGGACTGAGTGACTGTAAAAAATACGGTTTGGGCCCACCGGAGGTCGATAAGAAAGAATAGCGGGAGGATGGTAATTTGAATGAGAATTGTGAGAAGGAGCGTAAATAATAGAGGGCGGGCTGTGTTTAAAATGGTCTCGAGAGGGAGGGACCATTGGACCAGCCCTTGGGGCAGACCCATATGGATGCCATGGAGCAGGAAGAGGTTGTGTTCGGGCCATTCCTGCATTCGGTCCAGGGGAAGGGATGACGGGAATAGGCGGGGACGTCTCTGCCATAGGGTCCGGAGATGCTGCGTATGGGTTGCTATGGTGTGAGGAAGGGGAAATGGGCATTGGATCGTGGATTATTGAAGGGGAATAGGTATCTCGAGGGAGAGAGCGTGAGCGCGAATGGCGTGAGCCGGACAGGAGAGGCGGGGTCTCGTCAGAAGCGGAAGGCAGAATGCGTATCTCTTCGGGGGAATGAGACCTCAGTTTTTCCCTTTCTCGTCGTTGGTCCAGGATTTCAGCAGCAGCAGCAGAAGGTGACGAGCCAGACCTCGATCGTTGATGCGAGTGCTGCGAGTGTGGGTTGGACCTGGACCGAGAATTCCGCTCTGAATTTGGATCCACCGGAGAATTTCGCGGATGAGGAATAGGGAACTCCCTGCCGTCTGGATAACGCAGCGTTAGGCGTGGAGGAATCGAATGGGAGCTTTCCACATCAGACGGTGCGGACGACAAGGCATCTTGATCGTCCAATTCTGACGGGGGAACATTAGGTGAGGTGAAGACGTGGTCTGCATGCGTCGAAACCCAATATTTAACCCTGTCCTGGGCGCCATAGTACTGCGCCAGATCCGCAGGACTGACATACGACTCGGTCATCGTCGAAGACTGCTGGAAAGGGAGACAGAGGGCAAGGCGGAGCAGGCAAAAAAGCGTTACAGCTCAAAGTTGAAAGGACTTTATACGAGCGCCAGACCTGGCAGAACAAAGCCAATTCCCCCTGGCTCCAGCTAATCACGATTTCATTATCTGAATGGATCAGACCCCGGGACGTTTAACAGGCTTCACATGCGGTTCGCCTGCAGGCTGCCTCATGTTTTCCTCGTTTTTAGTCACAAGCCGGACCTATAAAAGTAGCTGTGACATCTTGGTTGGATTTTCTGCTCTGGCCGCCGCCGCCACCCCTGCTGATTTTCGTGCATTCGGTCATATGTTTTGGGCAGCACAAGTGAGCTCGATTTTTGATTTTTTTTTGCGAGAGCACCCTGTGGCGTTGAAACATGACCGTGAGAATATTGATATCGAAGACCTCTTCTCCGGACTTTTCCCGCGGCCTGATTGACTCGTTACGTCGGTCGCTAAGGATGTGAGTAACAAAACATCGCGAAAAGTGACTTGACAGCAATTACATTGTAGATAAGTTTCATCAATGCGAGTCGCCAGTGCCCGACATCCAACGACGATGGAGTGGCGTGAGTTGACTACTTTACTGTGGAGAGCGAGACTCAATTACATTATAACAAAGATACCACCAGACCAGTCAAACAGGCAAAGGAAACGTATGCTACGACGAGCTGTTCGGCAGAGTTTTTGGCGGTACCAGTCTGTGCCGGTGATGCAGTTCCAGAGCCAGAGGTACCCTGTGAGGAGGTACCAACGTCCCAACGCTGGATTGGCCAGTGGTGGCTGTGGCTGAAGCCGGTGCTGCCGTACCAGATGCCAAAGCGACGGCGATAGAGACAATCGTTTCCGTCTCGGTCGCCACAGTGCCGTCTGCAGATCCACTGCAAACAGCCAAGCCACTGGCAAGAGCACAATCAATTCCAAGTGACACATCAGGACCCGCATAAGTCAAATGAGCGCTATCAGATCCTTCAACGAGGGTGACTACTCAGGTTTTATGAGCGAGGCTACGTACACAGGAGTGGCTCCGACAAACCTGTTCCAACAAACCCAGAATCCTCGTCCGCGGTGACAGGCCCTGGACTGAGAAGCCAGGTAGTCTGACCGCTGGAATCGACACCTGCCATGCTCGCATCAATAGGTTGAGAATCGAATCCAGGTATGTATAGGGATGTGGTTGACTGAGCGATAATAGCTTAAAAACTTTAGTAATCACAACGGCCGACAATGAAAAATGGATATTCACTAGGGAGAGCCGCGAAAAGACAGACAGCCAGGAGGTTTCTGTGCATTGTGTTCGAAAGGAGTGTGTAATAGCGAGAGTAGAGAAGAAAGGGACTTGAGCGAAGACTCGCGTGTTTTGTGCGCCGGTTGTCAGCCGGCCGCATGACAGTATACCCGCCGTCGGAACGCCCACATGATTTTTGCACGTGGTCTCCCGCGATGGCGCCATCGGTCGCGTTGACTTGATTCATAAACTGTCACAGTCTTCAATTTCGATGCTGCGAAGGGCACCAACAACCACCGACGGGAAAGTCGTAAATCGACTACAAGAAAGCACTCGGGTCAATAAACCTTTTCGACCTCCTAGTTTCACCACAGATCGTGTGCAGCCCCACCGAAAACGCAAGCGTGTCTCCTATAAAGGTCAGCAGGGTGAAGCCTCCGACGATGACGATGATGGGCCGAGTAAAAAGAAGAAGAAGAAAGATGATAAGGATTACATGACGGAGGAAGAGCTGCTGGCCGCTGTCAAGCAATATCCAGTGTTCAAGCCCAAACCCTTCCAGCAGCTTCGACGGTTCTCGATGCCGTCCATGCGGAATAAAGAGGGAAAAGACATTATCTTAGTACCTTCAAATGTCTCCTTGGGTATTCGTCCTCAATCAAAGATCATTCCAAGACCTCTGCACGACCCAATGGAGGATCACGCTATTGTGCTCTACGACCCCACCATTGACGATAGGGAAACTGAAGAAGAAAAGATGGAGAGAGAAAAGAACGAAGCTAAAGAGAGAGCCATGAAAGAAGCAGAAGAGAAGACGGCAGGAATGTTCAACCCTCACAAGAACTTAAGAGCTCTGCTGGGCGAGGGGAAGGATAAGAAGGATAACGTATCCAAAGTCCCAGTTGTAATCGACCCTCGGCTCTCGAAAGTCTTACGGCCTCATCAAGTTGAAGGTGTCAAGGTATGCATCTACAATCTTATTATAGCTAACTCCTTACGATCATCCAGTTCCTGTACAAGTGTACCACTGGGATGATGGTCGACAACCAGTACGGTTGTATTATGGCAGACGAAATGGGTCTAGGAAAGACTCTACAGTGCATCGCTTTGATGTGGACGTTGATTAAACAATCTCCGCATGCCGGGAAACCCTCTATCGAGAAATGCATCATCGCCTGTCCTTCAAGTCTGGTTAAGAACTGGGCCAACGAACTGGGTATGTACCTCTCATGCTGTCTGAGAACGATTATTTGAACTATAGAAACAGTCAAATGGTTGGGCGCCGACGCTATTAATGCTTTGGCTGTAGATGGCAAGGGCGGCAAAGGGGAACTTTTAACCAGAGTAGCGCAGTGGGTAGCTGCCAGTGGCCGGAATGTTACACAACCTGGTAGGTCCCTTTTACCTCGCACAAATTTCGACAAACGTATCGCTCCTCTAGTGATGATAGTTTCCTACGAAACGCTCCGGACACTGACAGAATATCTGACCAGCTGCAAAATTGGGCTGCTTCTCTGTGACGAGGGTCATCGATTGAAAAATTCGGGTGAGTGTCGTATGCGGTTGCAACTCACGTTTAATGACGCGTCGGCACCAGATTCCCTTACTTTTCAGGCCCTGAACAGTCTAGATGTCAAGCGTCGCGTCATCCTTACCGGTACACCTATCCAAGTGAATATTTTTGTCGCAAATGCGTCGTCAGCGTACTAACAGGCCCTTCAGAATGATTTGTCCGAGTATTTTTCTCTGCTCAACTTCGCCAATCCCAATTATCTCGGTTCCAAGAACGCTTTCAAGAAAAATTTTGAAAACCTTATCATACGTGGCAGAGACGCGTCTGCTAGCGATGCCGTCAAGGCGGAGAGTGAAAAGAAACTGAAAGAATTGGGCGGACTGGTAACCAAATTCATCATACGGAGAACTAATGATCTTCTTTCCAAATACCGTGAGTCGATCGTGCTTCCGAGCGTTTACGAAGGCTTAATTCCTCGACGCAGTCCCTGTCAAGTATGAACAGGTCGTATTCTGCGGGTTATCCGAGTTCCAATTGTCCCTCTACCGCTTATTCATCTCTTCGCCGGAAATAAAAGCCCTCCTTCGAGGCACGAATTCTCAACCACTCAAGGCCATTAATATTTTGAAGAAGCTTTGCAATCATCCCGAACTACTGAACCTCCCAGACGATCTCAAAGGTTCTGATCACTTAATTCCGGAAGGTTTCTGCGGGGCAGGTCAAGCTGCCAGTGCTCGAGGCAGAAACAATCAGACCGTTCGCTGCGATTGGGGAGGCAAATTCCTCGTGCTTGAGAGGTCCGGTTCTGTCTTTTCTTAGATTAAGGAGGATTAATGGCATAGCCCAGATTTCTACATCAGCTTCGTACCCAAACAAATGACAAGATCGTCTTAATCAGCAACTATACGCAAACACTAGATTTATTCGAGAAACTGTGCAGGAACAAGAAGTGTGTCTTTTGTGATATCTTCCTGAAATTATCACATTCACGTCGTTTTGTAGATACGGGTTCTTTAGACTGGATGGCGCACTGAGCATCACAAAGCGCCAGAAACTCGTCGACCAGTTCAACAACCCGGAAGGAAAGGAGTTTATATTCTTGCTCAGTAGTAAAGCCGGAGGATGCGGTATCAATCTCATTGGCGCAAATCGCCTCATTCTGTTCGACCCAGGTACGCATAGATGCTGGTGCTTTGAGAGCTTCCTACATGCGAGCTTGACACATTTTTTGTTATCCTTTTATCAGATTGGAACCCCGCTGCCGACCAACAAGCTCTGGCTCGTGTGTGGCGTGACGGGCAAAAGAAGGAGTGTAAGTCGAAAGTATCTGCACCCCTTGGACGATGAAGTTTTACTGTTCTTCGTATAGGTTTCGTGTATCGGTTCATTTCCACAGGAACGATAGAGGAAAAGATCTTTCAGCGCCAGGCGAACAAACAAGCTTTGTCGTCGGCGGTAGTTGACGAGAAGGAAGACACTGAAAGACATTTTACCCTCGATGCGCTGCGACAGCTATTTCTGTTCAATGAAAACACCCTGTGCGAGACGCACGAAACCTTCAAGTGCAAGCGATGTAAGAATGGAAGACAAATGATTAAAGCTCCGGCATTGCTGTACGGGGATGCTAGCACGTGGGTCTTTCTTTAATTCAGGTCTTGAAGGTAGGAGTTCATCTTTGCGGGTAGATGGAATCACTTCACGAACGAAGAGCTGGCGAATAACCACGACGATCTGCTGCGTGCCGAAGTTGGTTTTCCCGAGGTTTCTTTCGTGTTCCAGTATATTAGCCATTAGATGTCGAGCGGCTTCCTCCTGCTTGGGGATAGACATGGGTTCTTTGTACTTTTAATGTAATGGATTTTAATGCTAATACATACGAAGAATAATAAATGGATAGTACTAGCATCTGGATTTTAGACCTACCATAACTTGTACATAGACGAAGAGAGTTTAGCTTGAATTGCATGTGCTACTTAAAACTAAAGTATTCCCCCTTTATTAATGATTGTAGAGGGAGCAGAAAAGAGTAATGTCAAATTCGAGGGCCGCGAAAGTGATATCTCAGTATATGAAAATAATGAAACTTCGCGTCGCTCTAGGCAAAGGGTATAGTTCGCCAGGGGTCAAGAGAGTGAAGATGATTGTCCGCGCGCAAGGACTTACTTCGACGAGTCCACGGCGGCCTCCTGTAATCATATAGAATAGAAAGGCACTGATATCCAAGGCCAGCCTGCTGTAGATGTTGTCTCGTATGAACAAGTCGATGCGAATGACATCTACACCCAGTTTGCTCATCCTGCGACGATAACTTCTTGCAAATCACATTTTTGCATCCATTTCTCGCGTTTCCCATGAAAGACCTGTACTATTAGGGAAAAAAGCACGACATTTAATGTACCGCAACCCGAATATTCAAAATTGGTTTATTCCTGAGGTACAAACGGACTTCTTTTATAGGCAGGGGCTTCAATTACGGTTGGTAAATTTTTGGCCATCTCTGATGTACCAGCCGGAAACGGCAAGTCATCGACGCCTTTAGGGAGAACTTTTTCATACAATCCTTTGGCTTGGTTATGACGACCGACAGCAAGGTGTTTTTTTGCATCGCGAATCATGACCTGTGCATCATCGACACCGGGAACTGCTCCGCACAGGTAGATCAAGTTGAGGGCAGAATCGACTCGCAAAACGGGTAGATTTTGGGTCGTTATACGCTGGCCTCCCATACGTGCTGGCATCTTTTTACCAGGCCAGATTCTGCCGGGATCCTAGGAGACCGTCATGAGAAAAGGTTTCAATAAACATTGGGGCAACGAATACGTACTTGGTGTGCTCCAGTCGAACCAATTTTACGATGCGATATGGAGACACCATGACTGGCCCTTAGACCTTTGAATCCCCAGCGCTTCATTCCTCCCTGGAATCCTTTGCCAATACTAAGAGGGGAATTCAACATAACGGACTGAGAACCAAGTTTCGAAACACGTACGATTTAGCAATAACATCGACATATTGTCCCGGGACAAAGTGTATTGCAGACAAGGTCGTTCCTACACGCGACGTTAAGCAGGAGCCACAAAAAAAAGTGCAAAAGCACGCACCAACTGGGACGTGAGCATCCGGCGTGATAGCAAATTCTTTCACGACGCGCTTTGGGCTGACTTTGGCTTTTCTAAAATGGCCTAGCATTTGCCTTGTGGTTGTTTTGATGGGCTTGTCTGTGGCAGCGACCTGTACAGCGTGATATTCTGACTTGTCCTGGCGAGTGGTGACGATATTTGCAGTTACTTGACAATTGTCCAACTATCCACAAACGTCTCTTGAGCTTTGCTACTGCCCAGATAGTAGAATGGACGTACCTGAAGGACTGTTACCGGCTCACGAACACCCTGGTCGTTCCATAGGGCAGTCATTCCTCTTTTTCGAGCAATGAGCCCAGTTCTTATTGATTCGGGTGTCCATTTTCCGGAAGGTTTAAACACGTCCGAATTTTCAGGTGAAGCATTTACAAGGGAGGTGCTATGAATGCATTTGAGTAGTTGATTGTGAGTCGAATTGTGTTTTGCTGTCCACAGCCTGAGCATTGTCAGACTCCAAGAGGTAGAGCGCCAAGAAGCGCCCAAGAAATTTCATCCGACCGACCGGAGTGAAATTTGTACTGACTACTACGACGTCCAATGGAATGGAATTCTGGCCTGAAGATAACCAAACTCAAGCCAAAAGTTCTAAGAAACATGGGAAGGGCAAGAGCAAAACCTCGCCTTCGGGCCCTGCCTACTTAGAAGCTGGCCGTATCCAAGCTGTTACACTGGTCGAGAATGAATCCCGTTTTGAATGGACATCACCTCTTCATCTATCGAAAAGTATACTATCAAAAAGTATGCAATCTGGGTTTTTCAAAAAAAAAAAATTCTGACTCCAAAGCAGGCCCGAAGCTTACTGTTGGACCAATGGTCGAAGTGTTCAAACCGACCCGCCCTCCTTCGCTGAATATGCCTGCAACCAGTCTGGTACAGCGCGTCGAGCAAGGCGTACGCTGTCCAACTTCTCGAGAACTCCATTTTTTCTGACCCTCGCTCTCAGGCAAATTTCTTGCGCACTCATTTTCCTGAGATTGAGATTGCCGCGGAATTGGTTAGGGCAGAGCTTTCTGCGGACGCTCAAGCCACTCGCGAACTTGATCAATATGACCCTTTTGCCGGAAATGTGCTCGAACTATTGCAGGTCCCGGATGCTGTCGACGGATCTCATTTTCTGGTATTCCCAATGGGCGAAGCCAATTGTGATTTGAGTATGACTTTTCCACTCGTTATATCGACGATTCCTGAGTTCATTTGAATAGATATCTCTCCCTTCGAGAATCTTGATCAAAGGCTGACTTTCAGACCGTCTGCTAGACCGGTCAGGTCGTTTTCCACGCCCATAATGCAACTAGCGTCGTCTAAATTCTCTGGGTTGGATAATTTTTTGGCTGCCCGAACCTTTGGTTCTACTGTTGTCCTTCGCATATCCGTAGACTCTGGTGCCCCACAATTGGCTATACCAGAGTCTGCTGTTATTTTTCGGGATGATATCGGTCTCAGACCTCCTCTCGATATCATGTTTCATTCTCGACACCCTGATATTCTGCTGGTGAACGATGAGGGAGCTGTCTACAAGTGCAGTTTAGAGAACAATATCAGGTTCGTAATAACTCAGGCGCACGTTGTATGACCATCTTATATTTTCCGTTTGTAGCCAACTGGCATTCAGTGGAATTAAGAACACCGACACGGGAGATAAATTCTGGCGCTTAGCTCGAGCCGGATCCAGCGAGGATGGTTGTCTACTTTCTTCAAGTAGAAACATTCAAGAGCTAGACTTCAGAGTCAGTATTCTCATCTTTTCACTCCTCATGTATCTCATAATCAACAGACCGCCGATCTCGCACTGAATCTCCTGAGTATATCTACGAGTGAACGGTTGACCTGCGTGGAACACTCGGGAGAAGATTTCTTGATTCGATTGGCCTCTACTGAGAGAATTCTTTGGATAGATCGTAGGTTTCCAAGTAGGGCGCTGCTCGGAGTCACACATCGACGCAATCATGATCGCACTTTGGCCGTCCACACTATGACGATGATGCATGACTGTAAGTTTTTGTACTCGCATAGCCACATACATACCTCAATACGTTTTTCAGCTCAGTACTGCCTCGTAACAAGTCGCAAGAACAATCTGGTTACTGTTTACGATGTGTCTCGTTCCGAAGACCAACTCTTGCACATGAACAATATGCCCTACCCCTTCTCTCTTGATATGCAAGAGGACCGGTTCTCAGGAGACGCTTTCCTAGGTTTGGGGGATCAGTCCGCAATGTTCAGAATCACCGAGCGTGGACGAGTCTCGTGCGTGAACCTAACACAAACGGGGATTCGTGACGTGTTAGGTGGTGTTCACACCTCACCCATGGAAGTTTCGGCCTCGCGGGAGAAGCGGCGAGAAATGGCACCTCTAGAAGCTCGAGAATTCAGCGAGACTAACATGAGGCCTGCGTACGAACGTAAGCGCTCATGATCTAGGAAGAACTTGGGCTGATGTTACGTCAGAACTTTTCCCTAGCGTCAATGTTATCAATGCTCAGGAAGAAGAGGATGCAGAAGATGTTTACGATTTGCTAGAAGAACTGCCTGCTTTCTGGCAAAAGCTGGATGCCCCAGTCGAGCAGGTTTTGACAACGTTAGTATTTATCTTGTGCACTCTCTGATATATGAATTGAACTTGTGCATCTAGGTATGATATCTTGTTTCGATCAGGCGATGCCCCCAAACACCGTTCTCGTGCCGACTTTCTGTCCCAGTCTATCTTTAATTCGACCAGAGGATACCGAATTGTATCTCAAGGTCGCTTCCCCGTTGAAGCGGTTAGAAAGGGCGCGTCATGGCATTCAAGCATCGCTTCGGTAATAGGCTCCCTAGACGAGACTACTGTTGGGGATATTCGTGGGATTACAGGGCGCCTTCACAACTTCGACCTTGCCTCAAGTCCGAGTATCCCCGCGCCGGCAATGAGAAGGCAGGACAAGGATCGTGAACAGCTGGCTCTTGACTTGACGCTATCTAAGGAAATATTTTCGTCCACTCCGTTCTTACAGTCCTCAGGAAGTGATGACGCTGAGGAATCGGGCCCTTCTATACGCTTTCGGTACCTGCGACCGGTACCCAAGCGTGATTATTACTCCAAGGAGGAACAAGAAAATTCTGCCTTCCCACTTGGTGTTCGGCTGCTTCTAGACGAATGGGACGTTGGGATGGATCCGGAGAAGTATGTTTTCAATGAAACCTTGGGCAGTGACGGAGAAACGAACATGGAAAACAAGCCGCACCGGGGGAAAAAGAGAGAAAACTTTCGGTCCCCCCCTAGTCCCTTGCTTCAAGCTCAATCACTTCCAGCGATCACAGCTCTGTCTTCTACTCAGCCTACGCTTCTTCCTCCTCGTGTAGTTGGCGTTGAGAGTCGGGTGACGCAGTGTGAAGAGATTGAAAGCCAGAGTCTGATGACAAATACACAGGTACTTTCAGGACCGTTTGGAGGTCGACCTGCTGCTGTAAAGAAGTCTTCTATGGTCAAAAAGCGGATGGGTGGTTTCTGAGTATGCCGTATATTTAGTATGTAGAATACGTATTGAGACGCCGTATTGAGACGCCGTCAAATGACGAAATGTTCGCCGCCCGAATTGCCGAAAAGAACTGGCGGAGTAAAGTGCTTTTCTTTCTCTACATCCACTTTGACACTGTCGTTTTCTAAAGTCGTCGATCTGATTCGGCCGTGCGTCAAACGCAAGGGAATGAAATTCGGCTGACGGCCAGCCCACCCAGAACGCATGGATGGAAAAAGGCAAATTATTCTTTTTTCCTCTTTCTCGGTTGCAGCTAGAACGCGATTTTAATCCGCCAGGACATATGATCATTCAGCGTTCAATGAGTTCCTTGGGCGTAGGTTTTTTTTTGTTTTTTGGCTGCTACAATCAACACCTTGACCGACAAACATCTTCATAGGAAACAAGGCCGTTATAAGTGCCCTTTCTGCCAGTGGAATATCTACATTCGCGGGATATCCGGTATGAAGCATTTGTTGCCTTTGTCTACTACGCATTAAACACCATCGTGTCAGTTGGACTCGCTCAAATCAAGGCTCCAAACCATCAAAACACCAATAACGGTTCCCCGACTGGCTATAACTGTATATAAAGAAGAAGGCGTCGCAGGCTTCTATCGAGGTCTATGGATACCCTTATTCACAATCTCATTCGTTCGTACGTAACCGACATCGTCTTTCTCTGCTCATTTAACGAGTCACCACTTCTGACAGGTGCTGCAAGTTTTACAATCTACACCAGCACCAAAGAATATTTTCAAAAACGTCAATGGTTGACGCGAGACAGCATTATAGATGTTTCCCTCGTCGGTGGTATTGCAGGAGCTCTCTCCGGCGCACTCATCTCGGTTGGAAGTGCTCGTACGGAACTTTTTTGTTATCTCGTGCAAGCCGAATTGACCTTCTGAGAGCAGCTTTTGAACTTGTTAAAGTCCGCCGTCAGCTTGAATACTCCATTGCGAGCAGCAAAGGCATACATCTGGCCAGAGCCCCGGGAACACTGGATGCTGTGAGGGAAATTTTCAGGACGAGTGGTTTTGGAGGTTTATACACTGGGTTTAGGCTGCATTTCAGTATGTTCTCAATTTCTGCCGCCATTGTGACGCGCGATTCAGTAACCCAATTTCCAGCACGAGACACTATGGGGACTATGCTCTACTTTTGTGAATACGACGGAATGAGGTATCTATTAGGTCGACAACGATCCGGGGAACAAGCAGCTATTCCTTCCTGGTTGCCCATTCACGTTTCCCTCGTGCCTTTCGTTTGCGGTTCATTCGCTGGGGTACGTATCACCCTCTTATCCCCTTAAAGTGCGATTTCATTAACTTGATCACATTACATAGGTGACTTCTTGGGCTTTAATATATCCACTCGATGTGTAAGGCTACTATCTCGTTGCTTATATTGAACCCTCGTCCTACTCCCTCGTCTGTAGGGTGAAAACCAAGGTTCAGCAACGAGCTCTTGTTGGTGAAAGGTACAGAGGTCCATTTGAGACTTTTTATCGTCTCATCCGAGGTACTGTCTCTAGCATTGTCTCCTTTGTACGATCACTTACTTTAGTCTCAAGGGCCGGATCCAAATAATCCAAAGCCCTTCCTTGCCGGCGTCGCCCGTATCTACCGTGGCCTGGGAGTAAGTGCGATACGGAGTATCACTACGCATGGCCTACTCTGGACTTTTTTCGACACTGTCGCCGGCTATATCGAGAGTTTACAAGATTGATCAAACATTTTCCGCCCGCCCTAATTCTTGTTCTGCATTGTTAATTTCGCACTTTCAATATTTGAACGTACTTCAGACCATTTGATTAAATTGTACCTACTGAGCATCGAGTCGCGTCAAAATCCCTATGTATCTGTGTATAAATATTGCATTTGCTTCATATTCTGCCTGACCTTGCCTAAACCAGTTTGGTACGGGACTCTCATATTTTCCGAGCTTCAACTACATTACTTGGACGCTGGAACTCCGTGTCCCATTCAGGCAATGGACTTGGCTATGCGCCGATAACCAACTTTCGAAATGAAGCTGGACTAATCTGGCCTTGTCAGCCTGCCTGCCGCAACTTGTCGAGCAGTATTGCCCACTCCATGATGGTCATTCCTCTTTTCAGAGCTTCCTCCCGTACTTCCTTGTTCCTTGTTTCCTCCCTCAGTCTTCCAACCGCTCGCAGATGCTCCTTGTTCCTGATCCCCAAATCCAAAAGGATCGGCGCCAGATAAAGCAACGATGGCACGCAAGACGAGAGCAGCGCTTCCAATGCAGGCGCAGGCGCTACCTGCTTGCTACTTGGGTTCTCTTGACCTGAGTCTTGGGACCCAATCCCTTTATTGCTCAAAGAACGAGGTGGGGTGTGCTCCAAGCGAATTGCACTAGGTACCCTCGGATGTTGGATCGGCGTCAACGTCCGGGGTTCGACATATTCACGGCGCACCCATTCCGAGCGGGAGGAGCTGCGTGTCGAACCCCGTTTTTTGACTGTCGTCTGCGATGTGCTCGAGGATTCTCTAGTAATTTCCCTGCTACCTGACCGCCACGGCAGCGGAGGGCTGCTTCTGTAATACTCGGGCTAAGAACAGGTTTGTCAATGGAATAGTATGATCGCTTTGGAGTGCTCACCTTACTTCTTGTCCATCCGTCTTGCAGAAGATCCTTCTGTCTGCCTTTGCCTTTCCTGTTTTTTGTCGTGGATTTCAGAGATGCTCTAAAAGGCTCTTCTTCAGCTTCTGAATCTGCATCCGTGACATAGTCATCTGCATGTAGATAGTACACGCTCATCGCTACCTCGCTCCTCCTAGCTTCACTTGCCACTCGCTCCCTCCAAGTTGAGATCGTCACTGTTCGCTCTGGACCCTCCTCTAGGACGCGACTATTGATAACTTCGTAATCATGAGCGACAGGACCTCTTCGGCTAACCGTTTGACGTGTATGTTCATTCCGTCTACGGTGGCTTGAGCGAGCTAAGGCATCCTTCCTCGCGCCAGTTTTATGCTTTCCGTAGCCGCTGACCGTTGTTGATCCCGACAGTGATTGGGAGCGACCCAGCCCTTTACGTGACTTTCCGTTAGCGACAGGGTTGGAAGGGCTTGGTTTCTTTATGAGGCTTCTTTCGCTGGGTAGTCTCTGGATGTGCACAGATGGACGATGATAGTACCGGGCTGTATGATCGTACTGCTCGTGTATTCCATTCTGATGACGTGTACTCGTTATACTAACTCCGTTGGGAGACCCTCGAACATCGCTGTCTCTGGAGACGGACATGGTCAGAGGATCGCCTCTTCTCAATCTACCACGTCGTCGGAGGGAGCGATTATCGAAATGTCGCCTAGACTCAGACCTTTCGGCGCCTGGCATCCCCTCATCCCTCTCTCTTCCATCTTCGGAGTCTGCAAGATATTCTTCTTCATACAGAGTCCCAGTCCCAGTGACGGGACCTGCTGTATTGGTGTACGTCCAAGCGTCAAAGTCTTCATCTAGCGGAGGTGATGTCGGCGCCCAGGATGCTGATCTGGCCTTTATAGTCCCGACGTTTGTCACTGGTTCCCGCGTCTCGAGTGTATAAGCGTCGAAGTCCTCATCCATCGGAACCGACGTTGGAGGCGGACGGGGCTTGCGAATAACGCGTTTTCCTTTCCCGCTCTCATCAGGTATGAAATAGAGCAAACCGGATTCTATGACAGAAGAAGAGTTCCGACAAAGAGGGAAAAAGTCGGAACGAAATTTGTTAGTTGACTATCACGCACGGTATGAGCGGTCGCTCGTAGTTACCCGTAGCCGTCTCCAGGTCTGTATATCTTGTTTGCATTCAATTTTTGTAAAGGCACAACGAGATATAGCAGGGTCGAAATGAAAAACGAATGGGAGTACGGAGGGAAAGCAGACGTGTTCTATATTCACTTACTCGTCAAGACACGAGGAAACAACATGGTATCCCTCTGCCTAATTCAAGGGTTTTGATCTAGCCTACACGTGTTGGTGGATGGACTTTTGGCACTGCTGGCAATGCATCAGCTCTGAAGTAGGTGAAACGGTTCCACGACTTGGGATGTGTCTTTTATAGATATATGACAGGGAGAAATAACGCAGTCACCATTAATGCCATGGGAATAGGAATTGTTCCGAGATGCGTTCAAATGTTGTCAATTCTGGGCGTCTGTCTAAACTTTCGATAAAGACGCGAGGTTAACATCTGACAGCTGATGTGAAAGTCTAGAATTAGATTCTGTACAATAATTTTTTCATCTAGTCTGCACATAGTCGTCGATTTTGAGTAGAAGACAGACAGTCTCTGTGGCAAGTTCAATCGCACTCGTAGACACCAGCAGGGGCTGCACGACATCTTCCTCTAAGATATTGGATATTAGACCCTGTAACGAAATCCTCAGCTCGTGTGGCCACTAAAAGTAGGATTTCAACTACCTTGCGAACGTTGATACCCGCGTTTCTTTCGCCGAGAGCGTGTCGATTGCGCAGCTCGGTCACGATCGCGATAGGGTTTAGACCAGCATTCTCCGCGAGAGTTGTCGGTATGACTTCGAGGGCGTCTGCAAAAGCCTGGAAGCAGTATGCCTCCATTCCCTTCAGCGACTGCGCATACTGCGAAAGCATCCTAGAAACATGAATTTCTGGGGCACCACCACCACCAATGAGGGCCCTGTTTTCGCGTCAAAACACGCCTCAAACTCGTCCAGGGGGGACTCACCGTTTCTTCACCAGACAGCGGACTACACAGAGCGCGTCATGAAGACTGCGCTCACATTCCTCTACCACCAGATGATTACTTCCCATGGCAAGAATACTGACAGTCCTGCCTCGATTTTTGATTCCAGTAATCTTCACAACTTTTACATCATCCGTTGAAGACTCTTCAACGAGATCAGCGTAACCAAGTTTATCTTCCGTGAAAGCCTCAATGTCTGCAATCGGTTTGCAGCCCAAGCTCTTTGACAAGAACTCGATTTCGTCACGTTCGACGTCCTTCACAACCAAGATGTTCAAACGCTTCAAGAAATTGAGGGATGTGTCATCAACGGCATCCCGCAGAATGGATTTTTGGAGAAGGAGAACGTTGCAATTTGCCTTTTTTATTTTTTTGCACATGTTGAGCAGATATTGGCGACCCTCTTTGATCACTTTGTCCATTTGGCGATAGTCATTGATGACCACCGTGTTATCCATCTGTGTTCAAATGAGCCAGAATACTCAGTTGGAAGATTATGAATCGTACATCAGGTTTCGGGGCGGATAATTGGAACTGGGCAATAGCGATCTTGGCTTTTTCCATCCGCGTTGGACCACCAGCGGCGGTAATTACGTTTTGGTTGAGAACCACACCCTCTATCAATTCGGTGTCTTCAATTGTACCCCCAATCTTCTTTACAACGCGAACGTCCCGAAGATCCACGTTCGACGAAGTAGGCGTGATCAAACGAGTGACAGCTGCGACGGCGATAGGTGCCAATGTAGATGAGTATTGAGACACGATCTAGAGGATGATATTAAAAACGATAAAGCATGAGGGAAAGAACACCCACCTTGGAGTTGAGAGATGTACTCGCTGCACGCAGGAGACTCGCTTTATCGTTTAGATCCACAGGCGTGGAAATATCCGTGAGGTATTCGGTAGATTTTGCGGACGCTTTCAAAAAAGCTTCGGCAACAATTGTTGGGTGGATGCCTTTCTGAAGCATTTTCTCTGCAGCGCCCAGGAAACTTCCGGCTAATACAACAACTGAAGTAGTACCATCACCAGCTTCTACATCTTGGGCAGCCGACAAGTCGACGAGCTTAACGACGTAAGGTCACGAAATGGATATAGAGAACAGAAGTCAAAATACCATTTTGGCCGCAGGATGCAGCGCCTGTATGCTCTTCAAGATTGTAGCACCGTCATTTGTTATGATTGTTTCGCCTTTGGCGGTTTGGATCTGTGAAGATTGAGTTGGAAGGCCAGCCGGGTGTCATCAACTCGCAACACACCATCTTGTCCATTCCCCTGGGGCCCAGAGAAGTCCGTACCGCATCACTTATTGCTGTGATTTCTCATCGAGATAGATCCTATTAATGATTCTGGATGAACATACCCTTTGCGGCGACCATATTTGACAGCCTGAGTTCCATTGGTTTTCCCTAAGGAACGTGTTAAAAGTCAAATCTCAAGCCATAAAGGACGGCTCTTACTTTATCATTGAAGGTTGAATTGGAACCGGAGGCATTTTTTGATAGAGCCTGCTGGGCAGGAACTGCAGACGCCATGGAAGAACGACAAAGACAAATTTTAGTAACGTGACTTGAAATTAAACAATTATACATTACGCGTCAGCTCGCTTCTATCCTCAAACCCTCATCATGGCCTTTCCAGTATGGTTTCCGTTCTGCTTACTGAAACATTTCTGATATCGATATAGTTCCCCCAAGGACCTGGCGGACTCTTCAATCAGCTTGCAGGGTGCGATACATCTTCTTTGTATGAACACCGATCTGCTCACAAGAGTTTAGAGGTCTGGCTCAAGGTTTTGGGCCTTCTATGGGTCGAGCACCTCCAAGAGCCTATAACGAGTACTTCAAGGCCTACAGTGTTGCTATGATGCCTGGCAAAGAACGTCCAAATGTCTCGTATGGTGGCAAGAGTACGCGTCATCTCACAAACACGATTCAATTTTACTGATATAGCCCCAATCCAGTCATAATGCCTCCTTCCTCCCTCGCCAACTTGACTTCTCTTGATTTGCAGTCTCCATGGCAGTTCAAACTACGCAATCCGTCGAATCCCGCCGCCGACACTCATGCTGGTGTCCTCGAATTCATCGCTGAAGAAGGCATTGTGTACTTGCCCTATTGGATGATGAAAACACTCAGGCTGAACGAGGGTGACCCGATTCGTATCACTGGCACCGAACTTCCGAAGGGAGAGAAGGTTAAACTTCAAGCCCAGTCGGTGCATTTTTTTGGAGATTTCTGATCACAAAGCCGTGTAACTATCGAGTGTTCATCTCACGCTTCTTTGTTCTGATGAAGATGGAATTTGCAGACTTGAAGCGGAATTGCGTAACTTCTCGACGCTGACACAGGGCGACATTATCGAAATATGCTACAACTCAATTGTATTTGGGTTACTTATCATGGAGACTGAACCTGGAGGTGGAGGTATAGACATTGTGGACACAGACCTTTCGGTCGACTTCGCCGCTCCGGTGGGATATGTTGAGCCGGAAAGACCCAAAGCTGCACCTCCTCCAACAATGGCTTCCAAGCTCAAAATTGATCTTAACTCTACCTCTCCAGGTTCTTCACGACCTGGCTCTTCGCTCAGCGGAGGCTTTGCAGGAACCAGCACGGGACAGAATGCAGTATCGAAAGATGGTGATGCATGGGAGAGCTTCAAGGGAAAGGGTGAAACGCTTGCGGGACGCAAAACCAAGGGCAAAGGAGTCAGTCATCGCAAAGCAGAACAGGTACCAGAGAGTAGCAAGATTATCCGAACCGAGTTTGTCAGGTCTTTTTCATTGATTGATTTGCTTTCTTGACGGTATTCTTCAGCAACCGCAAGATCGTCTCGAACGCCACACTCGAAAATAATGCCAAGGTGCCTGCTGCTCTCAATTTGCCCTTCGGACAGTTATTCTTCGGGTTCAATATCACTCCCTATGTACCCCCGGCTGCTGAAGAAGAGTCGCCTTCGTCTCCGAATCATTCCGGAGTTTGTACTTTTGATTATTCTCATTGAGCTGTGACTCACCGTGAAATAGACGCCCGCTGCCTTTTTAGGATCGGGCCAAGCTCTGAATGGACGACATTCCCAGCCTTCGTCTTCGTATTCTAAGGGCAAGGCAAAGGCGCCCGACGACACTTTGACGGAATCATCAGCTTCGTGGACCGGGACCGGAAGGACCCTAGGTAGTAATGTGCCCAGAGAATCAGGTTCAGTTGGAGGTAGCGGAGCTCGAGTTCCTCGTCCCACACAGGCAGCTTCAGCTCATGAACAAAAGGGCAAGGAAAAGAAGCAACGCAGTCCGTCTCCAGAGATAGATTGGGGTGTTGATGACGACGACGATGTGATGATGATTGACTCGGATTGACTACATAGAACGTTTGCTTATGTAACTGCTGTATCTCTTCCGACCGGAGCGTAAAAAATACTTATCGGCTTCAGCCAGCTCGGCTGCGGCACGCCGCCTTCCTTTTCCCGTGCGAAAATTCAACCGTAGGTCAACACGTTGAATGTACGTTATGCTCTTCTGCGCCTGTATTCACGCCTTGTCATCCGCCGCCAAACCAGGACCTCAGGCCTCAGCGGTCAAACGCATTACCATTTTCAGCGATTCATCCTTGTCTTCCAAACGCTTTGGTTTCATGCTAACGAGATGTTATGAAGCCGGCAGCAATTGCCTAATGATGTGGCGTCAAATTTTTC
>JAACJN010000085.1:0-176874 GCA_013368555.1 Collybiopsis confluens | reverse complement strand
CGGTCGACAAAGGAACGCTTTGGTTCCTGAGAACGTTCCACCAGCATATTTCATTCGCTGTACGACCCTATTTAGGTCTTGGAAATGCTCCCAGACAAATCGTCTAATTCCTTCGTTCCCTTCAATAGTCTCAAAACCTCCATTAGGTAGCTCATAACGCGTAGGTGGACCTCTCACGGGTACATCATCGACGTATGGCCATGTCACATGGGGTATTTCATCTCGTAGAATATAAGTCACATCATCATGATAGATAGGCACCGAGTTAGTCCATCCCATAGGAAGCTTAACCAGTCTATGAGGACCGAATGGTGTTTGGAACGTCGTAGGATCTCTGAATTCAGGATCTAAGTCCGTTCATCGTATCCAACATATAAGTCTAGCGTGGATCCACACGAACGACCAGCAAAGTGTCTAGCTACATCTGCAGTAGCCGGGGGTATCCCAGAGTGTTGTATCGTCACCCGATTCAAGGTTCGAGACTATGAACAAGTCTGAGACTTTTCCCGTCTTTCTTCAATACGCAAAACCATTTAGAGCGATAGCTAGAGTTCGATGGTTCGTATACTCCACTGTCTATCTTCTCCTTAATGATTTTACAAACTTCTTGGTAGATACCAGGGGGAATAGGTATATTCCGTTCCACCCATGGTTCATAGGTTCCATTGGTATCTTTACCGGCGGAAAGAACTCCTTTTTGAAGTTTCCTCCTTCCTCCTGACACCAGGCGAAGCCTTTCTCTTGTAAGCTCATAAATTCATGCATAAGTTTACGTTCTTCTGGCCAAAGGAAGTTATCCTCGTGTGTTTTTATCAATAATCTCCTTTCTTTCTTTAGTATACCTTCCAGTAGGTACGAAGTCTGGAGGTCGCTTTGATAATTCAGGTAGATCCTTAATGGATCGCCCGTAATATGTCTTTTAATTCTAAATTCTTCAGGAAGATCGGTCTTTACCGGTCTAACCTTAATCGCCACAGGTTTGTACTTTTTGGTCGCAAACACTCGTACCGGTCTAGGATGGTTAGTCCCTTGTAGACCATAGGTTCGAGGAACATATATAGAAGGTGGTTGATATCCACGCTTCCCAGGTACAGGCTGTTTAGCTAGACCTTTCAGTACTTCCCATGCATCTTTTATATGACTTTGACCGTTACAACCAGTTATATTTCGTCGGTTCTGTAGATCTTCATGTATCAGAAGATCTTCTTCTTCTTCGTTGAAGGCTGATATGACTGAAGTCATGTATATCCTTTTTTCGAGCCTACAGCTCCTCATCCAGAGACATTACAAGTCTATAAAAAGTATTCTTATTACCAATATAAAAGCCAAACGGACGGGATCGACGCGTTGCCGTAGCACTTATTTCAAATGATCACTATCAGTTCTGGACCTTTCGGAATTGTCGGATGCATTCCGGTTGCCGTGACGAGGTCTGGATCCTAAATAAATTAACTCTGGGTCTTCTAGACCAGTGTGGATGCATGAGGCTGTTTCAGTTTCAATGGGACCCGAGTAGATTATTATACCATTCAAACATACCTTTTTGGGACCACTCAGAATGTATATAAGGAGGAGGAAAATGAAGGAAAAGGACAAGCAGTGGATTTCCCCTCATTTGACTAGTGCTCTAGTAAACAGGGATTGTCTATTGGCTTCTGGTGCAGTTGTTGAAGTCCAGTTGGTGTTTGGTGTCAGTGCTCAGAACAGTTTGGTGTTTTACTTATAACTTGTGTTTTGTGTTTTGGTTGTGTGTTTTGTGGATTTGTTGAACTTGGTATATTTTGGTCATTGGAAACTTGTGTTCTCGTAAAAACTCTACAACTACTACCCACCCCCTCTGTTACTTTTAAAGTATAAATTTCCAAGTCAACTGTTTACCCTTTGAACTTAGTATTGTGTGTGTTTGGTGTTGGTTTTGCTTTCACCATCGCACTCAGCACATCATCTGGAGCCCACCGCGAGGGGTAACAGATTTTGACTTGATTTTTATCACTTCTCAAAAAGACCTGTTCGGTCAACACTTCAAAAAGATCTGTCTAAGATCAACCTTTTAAAAACTTTTCTTTTTTTTTACTTTACCAAAAATTCAGCGGAGTTCTTCTAGACCCGCTACCCAAAAAGCTACAGAGGCTTTCAAAGAAAGACAAGTAGCAAGAGCCAGAAAGAGTGCAGAGAGGAGAGTTAGACAGAGGAAGAATCCAGAAGTTGTTGTTAATCCTGTTGCAAATTCTAACTTTGCATCTGGGGCTTCATCATCTTTGGAATCAAGTCGAGTTGAAAACCAGAGACAAGTTTCTGAGGGAAGAGATTTGGAGGAGCATATCTCTGATCAAGGAGAAGCTTTTACAAGTACCTTTCCAAGGCCTATAAAGCCTACCAGAATTGTTTCGCAAAATTCTCATTTGAGAAACAAGTCCATTGACTACTCAGGACTTAGAGAGCTATTCAATTTAGAAAACTCTAGAGTGTCACATCTTGTTCAATTGAACTCCAGCATGTCTACCAGTTCATTATCAAAGTTGCCACTTAGGGGATCTGGCAAAGGTCCAAAGTTCCCTGAGGATGCAAATGGTATTGAAGTTCATGACTACATTGAGGAAGTTGAGGAATTAGTTGCAGATGTTCCTGCAATTAACACAGATCAGGAGAAGAAAGATGCGTTGTTGAGGTATCTGCCAGTCAGTATGAAGAGAATTTGGAGAGCTATCTCAGGCTATGATGCTGGTGATAGTTATGACAAGTTCAGGAAAAATATCCTGTCTAGTTATGACCACACTGAAATAGTATCAGTCAAAGGCCTTAAAGCAATGCTGAAGAAATATCTTCATGTCAGAGTGACAGATTTAGACAGGGTGTTGGATCTCAGAAGAGAGATAGGTCCATACATCAAGGGGTTGTTTGACTTAAAGAAAGTGTCAAACAGAGAGATGGTGCAGATGTTGTTTGAGACCATTGATGAGGACTTTTCAGCCAGTGTCTGGAAGAAGTTGGCTAGGTCACAGTTGCAAAAAGCAACAACACCTAGTGCATCTGGACATGTTTGGTCTGTTGATGATCCAATTGGTCTAGGAGAGTTATTAGAAGAATTTGAACTACAAGCAAGACTTAGTGATAGCAAGAATAGAGTTATGGGACCAAAGTTTGGAAACCATTCTCATTCTAAGTCCAATGTTGAGCATGAAGTTAGAGTTAAAGAAGAACAGAGAGAAAGTGACTTAGCACAGCTGAAGGATGTGTTTGCACTTGTACAGAAAGAAGGTGAAAGAAGGCACAGAGAGATGTTGGACTCTATGATGAAAATGCATCAAGAAGTTCTAAGTCAGAAGGTGACTTCGAGTTATCAGCCAAGGTCCTACTCTAATAATATGAGTAGTTCTCAAGGTCAAAGTGGCCACTTTCAAGGAAAGAGTAGTAGAGATACAGATGGTATGGTGAGAGATATCATTTGTTGGTTCTGTGGTGAAGCTGGACATTTGTCTGGTAGGTGTATGGTCAGACAGAAGTACCTTGATGAAGGAAAGATCATTTTGAGAGGTACTAATGTTTGCATGCCAAGTGGACAGGTAGTCTACTATACCACTGGAAAAGATTGTCAAAAGATGCAAGTGGACCAAGCAATTAGGGACACAAAACAAAGCACTCTTTTGAGAGAAGTATTGTCAGAGGAAGACTTAGCGAGTACTCCTCTAGAAGAGCTTGAGGCCTATGTGGTGGCACTGAAAGAGAGAAAGAGGATGACAAGTCTTATACAACAGTTAAGACTTGGAGATTATAATGAGGAAGATGAGCAGGAACTTCAAGCAGTTAATGCAGTCCAAACAAGGGCTCAACGTGCTAGAAATTCTAACTCGGAAAATGTCTCAGGGCCGGGTTTCTAAAAAGTCCAATGAAGGGGATTACAGTAAATCCGGAGGACAGAAATGAGCCTGTGTCAAAAGCAGACAGAAGTGTTAGTTGGAGAGCTAGAAGAGAAGATGCTGAAAATAATAAAAAATCTGAAAACATAAAAAGTTCGGATAAAAATCAAGAAAATGTTAAAATTTCTAAAAACATTTCTAATTCCTCTCCTATTTATTCTCCAGTTTCCCATTCTGGTTCTGATACTATTTATGATTCAAAATCTCCCCACTCAGTTTCTCATTCTCATTCTATCAATAACTCTGTTTCTAATTCTGTACCATTACCATTAAATCAAAAGAAACAAGTTCATTGGGACAGTTCATCTGATACCAGGGCTAAAGTTTCAAAGAGTGTAGTGCCGGAGGTTCCCTATATTGATGTGCCAGATGTTACTTATTCTCCAACTGCAGAAGAGAGGCAGAAGGATAAGTCAGTAGAGCACAGGGTGTAAAGTGGAAGATGAAAGTTAAAGATCCTACTAAGGATCCAGATAAAGTTGAAGTTGATGACAGTACAGTGGACAACAGTAAAGTGGTGGAGTCTGAAATTTCTTTGAAGGGAAAAATAACTTCGAGGATTAAACTTGATCCAAAAAGTTTTAAAACTTCATTTGAAAATTCTGTCTTGGACTCAGTGTTACCTTCCTTGCCTGGTGAGGAAGAAGTTACTCTGTTTCCTACCAATCCTATGTCCATAGAAGAGTTGAGTACAGAGATTGATGTGTTTCTGCTATCAGAAGAAGACAAAGTTGCAAAGTTGCCTAGAGGTGCAATTATTGTCAGTGACCCAGTGTTGCAGTACTATGAAAGTTTAGCTCTGGGTGAAGAACCTAAGCAGATTTTTGTAGCCAAGGCTTCAGAGTCTCTGAGATGTATTTATCCTTTAATAAATGGCAGTCTCAAAGTTGAGTCTTTGTATGATACAGGATCACAGATTGTTTCAATCTCTGAAGAGAAAGCAATGGAGGCAGGTTTAAGTTGGGATCCAGACATTGTGATCTATATGCAGTCAGCAAATAAGGGTGTGGAGAAGTCCTTAGGATTGGCTCGAAATGTAGCCTTTCTATTTGGAGACATTGTCTTGTATATGCAAGTACATGTTATTAGAAATCCCGCCTATGACTTGCTTTTGGGAAGTCCTTTTGATACACTTACAGAAAGTTGTGTCAGGACAACCAAGGATGGAAATAAAACTATTACCATTCATGATCCCAATACTCACCAGAGAGCTGTGGTACCTACTTATGCCAGAGGAAGAGGTCCAAAGATTTTAGAAAAGAAGACAGAACAGAAAAGAAAGGAAGACGAGGATTTTTAGTTAACCTCAATGAATTGGTTGGTGAACAAGGAGAGGTTGGATTGTTATTAGACTTAGATGAAAGAGGTGTACCAAGCTTTAAAACAGCTGGATATGTCCTTCCTCATACTAAGTTGAAGTTTGAGAAAGAAGAGATGAAAAATATTTATTTGTCTGCAGTGTTGAGATTGGGTGAAATGGAAGAAGGGAGTGATAGCAAAGATATTCTAAGTTCATATCTGTACAAGGTATATGGCTCACCTTCAAAAGAGGCAGAACTGTATGCTACTACAGTACAATGTGTCCTGGAGAAAAATGCTACAGTAGAGTCTTTTCAGAAGAAGTCAGAGCAGAGTATTAGTGCATGGTCAAACAATATGTTGATGCAGTTGGATCAACTTGATCATAAAAAGGATCACTATACTCCACTTGGAGTTTTTGCTGGAAAGAAGTATAAGCCAGTTGCTTTAAAGACAAAACCTATAATTGGGGAATTGCCTGCAAAGTATAGAATTGAGCGGCATATTACTGGTGACCCATTAGCTGATATGCCTAAGTTGAGCACAAACCCGCCAGAGTTTGTTGCTACAGGAAGATATACACAAGAGAGGAAAGAGATCATTGATAAAGTGCACTCTGAAAATTTCTTGTGGCGAGAAGAAAAGAAGTTGATGCATCATTTTATGATGGAACATGAAGATGCTTTTGCTTGGTGTGATGAAGAAAGAGGAAGATTCAAAGAGGAATTCTTTCCACCAGTGGAGATGCAGGTAGTACCTCATACTCCATGGGTTGAAAAGAACATTCCAATTCCACCAGGAATCTTTGAAGAAGTCTGTAGGATACTTAAGAAAAAGATTGAGGCCGGAGTTTATGAACCCTCTAATGCATCTTATAGAAGCAGATGGTTCTGTGTATTAAAGAAAGATGGAAAGAGTTTGAGACTTGTGCATAGTTTGGAACCACTCAATGCAGTGACTATACAGCATTCAGGTGTGCCTCCAGCTACAGAAGAGTTAGCAGAAAGATTTAGTGGAAGATCCTGTGGTGCAACATTTGATATGTATGTGGGCTATGACAATAGAGATCTAGCAAAGATTTCTAGAGACCCTACAACATTTCAAACACCTTTTGGACCTTTGAGATTAGTAAAGTTGCCTATGGGTTGGACTAACTCAGTACCAATCTTTCATGATGATGTGAATTATGTTGAGAGAGAAGAGATCCCGCAGTGGACTCAGCCATATATTGATGATGTACCAGTCAGAGGACCTGAAACCAGATATGAGTTACCAGGAGGTAGTTATGAAACTATTCCCGAAAACTCAGGAATCAGAAGTTTGTCTGGGAGCATTTTCAAAATATAAACAGAATTGTACAGAGAATGAAGTATGCAGGAGGAACCTTTTCAGGTTTAAAAGCAGTATTGTGTGCATCAGAGTTCACAGTAGTTGGACATTTGTGTACATATGAAGGTCGGAAAGTTGGCAAAGACAGAGCTTCAGTTATTACTAACTGGCCTGCTTGCAAAGATTTGACAGAAGTTAGAGGATTCTTAGGAACAGCCGGACTAGTCAGAATGTTTATTAAGGATTATGCTGAAATAGCAGGACCTTTGCAAAAGTTGACTAAAAAGGATGTTTCATTTGAATGGGGAAGGAACAACAGGAAGCAATGGACGAGATTAAAGAGGCAGTAAAGAACAGTGGTGCTATTAGACCTTTGAGATACAAAAGTAATGAAGAAGTCATACTTAGTGTGGACACTTCATATATTGCAGTGGGCTTTTACATCTTCCAAAGAGATGCAGAAAATCCAAAGAAGGTCTATTATGCAAGATTTGGTTCAATCACTTTGAATGACAGAGAAGCCAAGTACTCCCAACCTAAGAGAGAACTTTATGGACTTTTTAGAGCTTTGAAAGCTAGTCATTATTGGTTGTTCGGAGTTAGAAATTTGAAAGTTGAGACAGATGCAAAGTATATCAAAGGCATGCTTCAGCATCCAGATATGATGCCAAATGCTGCTATAAATAGGTGGATTGAGTCTATACTCATGTTCCACTTCAAGTTAGAGCATATTCCTGGCCATCTTATTGGATCTGATGGTTTGTCTAGAAGAAGAAGAAATAAAGGAGATGAAGTGTATGAGACACCAGAGGAAGGTATCCCAGATGAGCCTTATGCAATTAAGGAGTTTATGGATAAAATTGATACTCGAGGTGGCTTCATGCAAGTAATAGAAGAGGAGATTCCTTATTGGAATACTTTGAGTGGAGAGATAGCTGAGACAGAAAATTGTTTTGTTGAAGAGCTGAGGACAGTAGTAGAGCAAGAAAAGGCATTGAGAAAGTCTGTTGAATATCAACAAATGTTAAACAGCAGTATTGTTTCATTACCTTATCCTGCTGAAGCTCCAAAGAAGATTGAGGACTTAGAATATGATGAGAGACATAGATCTAAAAATGCTATAAATACTGATAGGACCATTGAAGAAATCCGAATTTGGTTATCAGACACAAGTCAGAGACCAAAGGGTTATTCAAATGATGCTCGGTTTAAAAATTTTATGCGCATTGCTAGAAACTATTTCTTAAGAGATGGAAAGCTGTATAAGAGAAGTATAGATGGAAAGCACCTTCTTGTAGTTTCCAGAGAGAAGAGGACACACATGATGAAGGCTGCTCATGATAGTTTGGGACACAAAATGTTTTATGCTACTAAGTCTCTACTTGGTAAAAGATTTTGGTGGCCTGAGTTAGAAAAAGATGTATATGAGTATGTGAGGACTTGTCATATTTGTCAGAGCCGACAGAAGGTGAAAGTAAAAATTCCACCAACTGTAACACGGACTCCTTCAATATTTCAGATCATGCACATGGATACCATGATGATGTCACCATCTAATGGATGTAAATATTTAGTCCATGGAAGATGTGCTTTGACAAGTTGGATGGAAGGAAGGCCTTTGCGCAAAGAAACAGGTAGAACTATTGGACAGTGGCTGTGGGAAGAGATTATCTGCCGGTGGGGGAGTCTTACAGAAATTGTTACAGACAATGGTTCAACCTTTGTAGCTGCAATGGAATGGCTGAAAGAAAAGTATGGTATTGGGAACATAAGAATCTCACCTTACAATTCTCAAGCAAATGGTTTAGTAGAAAGAGCTCATTATGATGTAAGAACAAGTTTGCTTAAAGCAGCTGATGGAGAAGAGAACAAGTGGTTCTTTGTCTTTCCATTAGTAATGTGGGCAGACCGCTGTACTATCAGAAAGAGACTTGGTTGTTCACCATATTTTGCAGTGACAGGTGCTCATCCAGTGTTACCTTTTGATATTATTGAAGCTACTTGGTTAGTGGAATGGCCAGATAGAATAGTATCAACTGAGGAACTCATTGGACTTAGAGCACTTGCACTTGCTAAACATGCAGAGCATGTAGTGGAGTTAAGAGAAAGAGTCTCTCTGGAGAAAAGACAGAGAGCACTTAGATTTGAAAGAGAGCATCTAGCAACAATTAAAGACTATAACTTCAAACCTGGAGATTTAGTCCTTGCTAGAAACACAAGAGTTGAGAAGTCTGTTGGCAGTAAAGGGAAACCTCGCTATTTGGGTCCTATGATTGTAATCAGAAGAACCAAAGGCGGAAGTTATATACTTGCTGAAATGGATGGATCAGTATTCCAGAATAAAGTTGGAGCATTCAGGGTTATACCGTACTTTGCGAGAAAAAGAATCAAGTTACCTGAAAATATTCATGAACTAATTCAATTGTCCAAAGAAGGTTTACTCAAGTTAGAAAATTCAGTAGAGGAGGAAGAAGATTTCCTAAGTCAGAATGATCATTCACAGGCTAATATTTCTGGTACTATAAAGGCCAATCAGTCTGTGTATGATGAAAATAAGTGGAAAGAACGGCGAGAGTTGGACTATGGATAAGGTGTAGCAAGAAAAATAGAGAGCAGGAGATGAGTTGAGGAAAGGAGGAAAGATGGGACTTAGTTGGTGAAAAGGCCCCATCTTTTATAGAGATATGATGTTGCTGTGTGATGATAGCAAAAAGAAGGGACTTGGAGCAAAAATCTCCGGGTCCAGAGTTACCAGAAAATGCCCAGAATGACCTCTGAACATTATAGAAAGAAGTCCAGAACGAGATGGAAGTGATATGTGTGCAACCCTTAAATGCGGGAACAGTGATCAATCTTAGTGCCCGGGCTAAATTTGGATGAGTCCCCAAAGTTTTATCCTATTATTCAGTTGACTGGGACAGTCAATATTTTAGTATGGGGGGGATGATATGACTGAAGTCATGTATATCCTTTTTTCGAGCCTACAGCTCCTCATCCAGAGACATTACAAGTCTATAAAAAGTATTCTTATTACCAATATAAAAGCCAAACGGACGGGATCGACGCGTTGCCGTAGCACTTATTTCAAATGATCACTATCAGTTCTGGACCTTTCGGAATTGTCGGATGCATTCCGGTTGCCGTGACGAGGTCTGGATCCTAAATAAATTAACTCTGGGTCTTCTAGACCAGTGTGGATGCATGAGGCTGTTTCAGTTTCAATGGGACCCGAGTAGATTATTATACCATTCAAACATACCTTTTTGGGACCACTCAGAATGTATATAAGGAGGAGGAAAATGAAGGAAAAGAACAAGCAGTGGATTTCCCCTCATTTGACTAGTGCTCTAGTAAACAGGGATTGTCTATTGGCTTCTGGTGCAGTTGTTGAAGTCCAGTTGGTGTTTGGTGTTAGTGCTCAGAACAGTTTGGTGTTTTACTTATAACTTGTGTTTTGTGTTTTGGTGTGTGTTTTGTGGATTTGTTGAACTTGGTATATTTTGGTCATTGGAAACTTGTGTTCTCGTAAAAACTCTACAACTACTACCCACCCCCTCTGTTACTTTTAAAAGTATAAATTTCCAAGTCAACTGTTTACCCTTTGAACTTAGTATTGTGTGTGTTTGGTGTTGGTTTTGCTTTCACCATCGCACTCAGCACATCAGCAGTATCTGGCAAGAAGAAAAAAAAGTCGTTCAGGACGGACGACTGGAATGACGAGGAACCTCATGATATTCACGAACCTATAAAGTTTCCTCCCATGTCATAGTACGCGTCGAGCAACTTGAAGCTAGCTTCTTTATCCATCGACCCCATAAACTGCACAGCGCGCGCGCACGACATTAGTACAAATCCTTCAGAAAATAAGTGTAGAGAGGACGAACATCATTCCACTGATCACCGATACTCATCGCGCCCAATTGGATGGGACTAACGCGAACGCCAGCACGGGGAGACAGCACTCTGTAGAGCCCGAGCTTGGTGGGGGTTCTGGTGCAGGTTTGAAAGCAGACATTTTGTGTTTGTTGTTAGGATAGAGCTCGAAGAAAGATTGAGGTCTTGCTTGGAAGTGACCACCCTTTTATACCAGGGTGAAGTCCAAGCCTGTCGCCAGATTAATTCAACATATCTGCTGGAATTATTATCCTATACGCACTCACGTATCACGCCAGACACATTCGGATCTCGCGCGGGTCCATCGGGACCAACTCGGAGGAGTATAACAAGTTCAACGTCAGAGAGCACATCCGAAGTCCTCTAAGAGCGTTAGTCATGAAGCCAGACAAGCCGATGACGGAGGCCAGTACTGAGTACTGAGTAAACAACTGCGGTCAAAGGCTTGCCTGGCTAGCCCGTCTTTGTAGGTAGCCGTTTGCCAGAAAGAATGGAAGGCGCACGTGACAGTGAATATCTTCATCTTGTCTTCATCTGTCTTGTCGGCTGAGAATTTTGCTGAGAATCGGAAAACCGCAAAACCGGAAAGCTTATATTTTGTACAATTTACATTCATAAAGCGGAAGTCGATTCTCTCTAATCCTATCCATGAAATTCCTTCGGGATGTTTCTTCACCGCAATGTCCTTTACTGGGGACGAAGGGCCTTGGGATAGGGAATCCGCTGGGTCTGAGCCGACGCTGCCATCAGGAAGTTAGGTTGAGTTCCATCACCCTGATTCGCGTCCATATCATCAGTTTGTGGTTCAAACCTTGTCGGAGGTGATACTCACCACCATCGTCGTTGGGAAACCAACGTCAAACGGTATGACGCTCTCCAATTCCTTGATCTGCTCGTCGCTCAGAGATATGTCCAGTGCCTCAATGTTGGACTTGAGGTTATCGACCTTGCGACCGCCGATAATTGGAAAGACGTAGGGAGTCTTCTGCATCACATAAGCGATGGCCACTAAATGGCACAATCAACAAGGATTGTCAGTCAGTGATGAGGGGAGATCTGTCAGTAGCACAATGATAATGTCCTCACCGGCACCGATACTCTTTGCGCCAACATCTTTGGCAACTTTTTCAAGAGCACGAGAGACTTTAATTTGATCTTCGTTCCTTTCCCAGTCACCAATCATAGTGCGTCCCTTTTCGCCGGATTCCTTCCTACGCTGTTCTTCAGCATCAGTCCGTAATTTCCCACCGGCAAGGACACTCCAAGGAGCTAAAGCTAGACCTATCGATTGCAATGATTGAGTTGAGAGATTGGAAGAATACAATGCGTAAGTACGAACCCATGGAACGAGCCATAGGAATGATATCACGTTCAAAGTCGCGTTCCATGATGTTCCATTTCCCTTGGTAAATAACAAACTGCGTTTTACCGTGATCTTTGGCGTACTGGTTGGCCTGCGAGACTATCCAGGCGGGTGTATCGGACACGCCCTTTCAGTCAAAAGTTCTGAGTTTTACATGGTATTTCGACAGATTCGAAAGAAGACTTACCAAGTAGATAACCCTGCCCGAAACGACAACATTGTGAAGAGCATCCATAACCTCCTCGACGGAGGTTTCAAAGTCCCACCAGTGAACGTACAGAATGTCGATATAACTTGTACGTAGCTTTTTCAAGCTGGCTTCGACACTCACGTGGAGAGATTTGGCGTTATTTCCAGAGTAATTGACTCTCTGTTTGATGCTTTGATCACCGGTCTTGTAATTGGTCGTATACTGTTTTCAATGCAATAGTCGGAAACAGAATTTAGATATACCTGCCACCAAAATGAAGGGTGGTATGCACCTTGGTAGCGATGACCAACTGATCGCGAATATTGCGCTTTTCCACCCATTCTCCGATAAACTCTTCCGAAGTTCCGTTTTGACTGAGGGAGAACTTGGCATCAGGACTTGTAACCGCATAAAACGGGTTCTTACTAATTGTTAGAAGTATCTATGATATGATCAGGATCATGGTAAGGGCAGTTCCAGACCCACACTAATTGCCGTACACCTACCGATGAAATTACCACCCAGGTCGAAGTATGCATCGAGCAACTTGAAACTGGACTCTTTGTCCATTGATCCCATGAACTGTCATGTTGAGCGATGTTAGTAGATGTTCGAGATCGTGTAATTAAAGCATCGCTAGCGCACGTCGTTCCACTGGTCGCCAATGCTCATCGCGCCCAATTGGATTGGACTGACGTGAACACCAGCGCGAGGGGAAAGAACCCTGTAAAGCCCAAGCTTGCTGGGCGGCGGCGGGGCAGGTTTGAAGGACATACTGGTATGGTAGTGATGAAAGAAGGAGAGAAATAAAAGATTCACTTTATAAGGCCAGGGCTTGGGAGATTAAGACGAGTCCGGAATGAAAGGAGGATTTCTCATGCCCCGCGTCTCCAGCCATCCATTTCTCCGACTTATACTAGTGTGATCGCAATAAGGTTCAGTTACCCTGGATCCCCAGATTTCCCCAGAGCTCCTCAGACTAACCCAAAGGAATATTAAGAGAGCGTAGAAATGGAATGGGATCCTAAATTACCTAGTCATCCTGGGTGTCCCTTGCAGTTTGAAAGTGATCTATGGCAGCCTGGGTTTGGAGTGCATCACAGTACACGGTTATGAGATCAAGTCCGAGCCTGAGAGATCTGCGGTTCTCGCGACGTGTTGTTACTGCATCACGCCCGGGCGTGGGCTAACCTTAACGCAGGGCATCGGACTCGTATCGTAGTACATGCCGCGCGCAATGGCCCATCCTCCCAAGTTTGGTTCTCCGCTTTTTCCCTTCTATTGGATCCTATGACTGGCATCGACAGGATAGGATAGTATGGAATTATCAGGGATATGGAATTTGCTGGCTGAGGGTCCAATTTCGTTACCATGAGTTGTACGGTACATCGACGTCCTACTGGGTGTGTGAAGGGGAGGGGCTACCTGCTTAGAAAAAAAATGATTCATTCCCACGATTGCATGACGCTTATCAGGGCACGACGCTTATCAGTTTTCTCCCTCACCGCGAAGTAGACTGAAGCACACGGCTGTCCACTTAGATTTACCCCGCACAATGGCAGGTATAGCTCCGCGCTGGCAGACAGCAATCAACAACGCACTGGAAAAGTACGAGAAATCTGTGGGTACGTTCGGTACAAGTATGCATGGCGGTATCTCGTCGAACACACTGACACAAGATTCCTGCAGTGATCCAATTGGCGTCCATAGATGCCTCATCTCCCATTCCAACAGTCAGATCGCTCATCTTTCGCTCCTTCCTCAACCCGAACTCAAACCCTGAACTTCCCCTTATCATATCCACAACCGACGTCCGGAGCCCTAAAACTGTTCAAATCATAGCAAATCCACATGTGCATGTTGCTTGGTGGATTGAAGGAACTCAAGAACAGTTTCGCGTTTCTGGGACGGCAAGTATTATACCGTCACCCCTTGACCCCTTGCATAAACATTTTCTCCATTCGACGACGACGACCCCATCCTCTGTATCTCCATCCCTCATAGGTTCGTCACACATCGCAAGTAGTGGCGGTTTAGCCGCTCTCGGCCGAGAGAACTTCGACTGGGAAGCTAAACGAAACCAGGTCTTCCAAACGATGAGTGCGCATATGAAAGCTAGTTGGTGTCGGCCTACCCCTGGTTCCCCTATCGCCGGGGGTGAAGAGGAAGTGAAAAAGTGGCCGGAGAGGATAGATGAGCCAAGGAACTCCCAAGGAAGTCCAGATGAATCCGAGGACGAAAAGGAGAACAGGAGAAATTGGGACAAGGCATTGCGCAATTTCGCATTGCTGGTCGTCGATCCTACGGAGATTGATTATATCGAGCTTGGAGTGATTCCAAACAGACGTACAAAGTTTACGAGGTCTGCGCAGGGGACTTGGAAGGAGGAAGCGCTTGTACCGTGATGGCTTGGAAATGAAATTCCCCTCGGACGCACTAGATGAGGAAGAATCTGGGATCTCTGACCTACGCGTATGATATGAGGTACTTAGAGAAGGAGGCAGGGTATGTCAGATCAGTATTGAACTTAGACATCGAGTGCACAGCTACCGCCCTCGACTCATTGGGAACTTTGAATGACACTGATGAATATCCTATTTATGCTACCTACCACTCCCAGGGGCGACGTCCACAGGAATGTTCGTAGAAGCAGCAGCAGACTTGTACCCTGCAGCTGTCACCCACAAAGGTCGAGTCGAGAAGATCAATCCAGTGAGCCTGTATAATTCCCGGGAGAGTGTGTTTGCAGCAACAACTCGAAAGCTAAGGGAAGACGCAAAGGGAAGAGTTTAAGCGTGTCGGCGCACCAGGAGATATTTTATCGTTTGGCGAGCCAGAATGTCTGTCATATGAGGAAAAATACGAAGTGCAGAAAAACTACAGTGCACTGTTCTCCGGTTTGAAGTCCGATGCCGGTAGCGTTCATCAATCTTGAATTTGGGGCTTGACAGAATTTGACGAGATTTTTCCTCGAGTAAATATACATATGTATCAAGTCTGATTAAATTTTTACAAACAACTCAAGTGCTAAGGCCATTTACCTAAGTACTTCCATAAAGTGGGAAAATCACCTTGCTCCGCAAGGTTTAGTGGTTTAGTATATGGAACATTAGGATCATCTCGGTTGACGCCAACTGGAATACCAGGAACTTAAGCGCCCACATCCTCCCGACACTTCCCGTTATCGAGCGCGGTGACTGCGCTTTCTCTTCTTACCTTCGTTCAGTATCTCCCTATACGGTGGCTGCATCTCCCCCCCCTAACCCTTTGGCTTCTTCACCCCAGAGAAATCATCTTATGAGGCTCGAAAAGGACGGAACATCCTGAATTATCCAATGAAGAATTACATTGGAGTAGGATTCGCAAAATTTATTATTTTTCAACGCGCAATGCTTAATATGAATTTTCAGGGGTTTGCTGCAGCCGTGCAAGCTATCACTAACATTACTCCCGGCCCCTAGGTTGTCGGTTGTCGGTCGTGCGGAATCGATCTCCATTGTTCCGGAGCAAGGTCTGGGCCGCGCCGGCGGCGCTTATGAATACAGAATTCGTGTCCAAATCAAGTTCATTGAATATCAATTTCCCGTCAGTATCTTCCATTCATCATGATCTTGTCAAGCCGACTCCTGCTGCTTCCTGCTAGACCGTTTGAGTTGAGAAATATTTAATTTTCGGCAATGACAGCAGTCCTAGCTTCATCACTTCAACATCACTTCCGCCCGCCAGGCTTTACTACCACTATCCTCAACTTCATCTCAGCAACATCGTCTGCTGCATGTTTGTCTTCGTTGATTGTCCTAGATTGTTCTTCCCCCTTTAAAACATCGCGTAAACTGTCCCATCGTTCGTTCCAAAGTGCCTTTGGACGGAATACGACCGTCTGAAGACTACGCGGTGGCCATGTACAACTTTTTCCGGGCTTCTGCATACACGGCAAGTTGACACGGAAGGTCGAGCCAGCTTCCCAAGCTAACCCATCCTCGTCGAGAATCGCTGCCAGAGCCTGTTCCGGTGTGGAAGCATGGATAGTCAATGTTTGAAGAGACGGGAACTGGTCACCGATGTCCGAACATTCCCCCAATTGAGGAGGTACAGCCACTTCAGTTTTTGCCTCCTGAGCATCCTCTGATGAGATATAATGATGAAAGTTTTCGGAGGTCACGCCAGAAGCGCATACAACTGTCAAGTCCTTGACACGTGGGCATATAATCGGAAATCCGGAGAGGCATCTCGTGGGGGAGGAATAGGTAATGTTATTCGTGAACCAGGGAAGTACATTTGAAGGTGAGCATGCGTAGAACATTTTTTCTAGCTGCGGGAAGTACAATGAACCCGAGAACGATAGATACGCCAGCGGGTTTTTGATACAAGAAATGGCTTGAAGGCCAATATCGAGTTCGTACAAGTCATCGGCGGCAGCGTATAAGATCTGCTTTATGATATCTAGCAGTGTACACTCCAGTGTACATGTGAGTCCAGGTAAGAGACCAGGTATGTCTTTGGGCACCTCGTCACAGATGATTGACAAATAGCGTACGCGACTGCGGCTGATCTGTGGACCAGAGAGGACGCGCTCAAAGGCAAGCATCTGATTCCAGCTGCACAGGACAACAGTCCTGTATCGGACTGGGGTAGAGGCTGCCTGAACATATTTTGAGACGAGCGAGAGAGCCAGCCCAGTAGAGAAGGCAGTGCAATAAGAAAATGCACCGCTGTTTGGGTCGGAAGGGCTGCACGCGAACGTGAAGATGTGAGTATGGAGCTCAGTAGGTAGTGTGAAGAACGCATGAGTACATGACTCGGAGGCCATGATGGGCTGTGAAATTCCAATGTGGTACTAGTGTTTATAACAATCCAAACAACAATTGAGAGTGCTTAAATTTAAATTTCACGCCCAGATCAGAAAGTTTTGATGTTGCATTTGCTGTCGAATCGCGATTGACCTTTGTGGCAATTGGTCCGCAGAGAGCTATGAGTCGATTAAAGACCTATTCTTATTCACCCTCCAAGTTCATCATGATGTACTTATGTTAGTATCCCACCTATGTAGCCTTTGTGTCCGTAGCGCACGAGTCTTCTGTCCCCCGAATTTGGATCACATTTTTAAGTCAAACAATGAGAGATAAATCTGAGCTACCTCAGGCTCTCAGTCGCAATGCCACTGCTGTACTACAGCATCATCTGAATTCTTCCACCCATTATGGTATGAAGGTGCCGATTAGCGTTGGCTAGACCGCTGTGCGACCGCTCAAAGCTAAACCCCGTAGCAGTCGTGGTTGAGCGTTGAACAGCAGAGGTTTTTTGACCGGATCTGGAAACTTGATATAAGTATCTTCGCCAGTTGCCTTGTGAGTGATGAAATAGACCAATACCAAGCCGTCAACCCCCGCTAACTTGTATTCACATTATATCATTCTAACCTTCGGATTATTCTATGAGATCTTTCTTCCGCGAAGCCTCATATGGCAACTTAAGATTTCAGCGTTGAAAATCTAAAACAGGACTTCCAATCACATCTCCAGTCAAAACAGAACTGCCATTCTCATTCAGCGGATCAGGAGATCTCAGCCATTCCCTAGCAGTTCCCTGACCTGATGACTTGATCCTGTCTTTGAAGAGCCTAGACCAGGAAGACTGTCTGCTCCATCTTGTTTGCTTGACTTTCGGAAAACAAATACATATCATGATCATCATGATACACATACGGGCGATGCACGTATACACATTTGGTTGCTTCAGAAATCATGATCATGATACACATACGGGCACGTAGTATGTACCTGGATGCAAGTCGCGCCGCATAAACCGATAATATCGTAGGCATCAAACGACGGATGGTATCTCAGTAGCCTTCTTCGAATCAGATTCTGCTTCGCCCACATGTCCACCGAATGAACCAGTGTCGTATTCAACTTGGCGGGCTACGAATACCTCTACTTCCAGCTGCTAGATTTTTTTTGCTTGAGTTATCGTGATTACAGAGGAAATTTCTTTAAAAATACCCCGCTTTCCAAATCAGGAGAAGTAGACTTGTTGATGTGAGCGGAGTCAGCTGGGACCGGTAAGATTGCTTCGGAGCCACGTCGGTTGGCGATAGAATGAGCACCGCCTTCACGAATAGCAGCTGGCTGCATCACTGAAAGACCAAGTGCACGACCAGGCCAGGCGTATTGGTGGCGATACCAGTCGCGGAGGTTGAGTCTGTAATGATCTTGATAAGATCGGAAGAGCGAATGAGATGTAAAACCTACGTGGCCAGTACAGAGTTTGAGTAGACTTGGTTAGCTGCGGTGTTAGCGGCAAAAACAAGCGAAAGGTTTGAGCACGGGCGTACATTTAGATATCGTGAAATAGATTCCCAAATAAACAAAGTTATGCGGCATCCCCAACCACTATAAAAAAAATCAGCCGACGAGATGGTATCAACAAACGCGAAAACATACAAAAGCAATGGAGGCAATAACCACAGCACTAAGAACCTTACATCAGCGAGTGAATACGAACTTTATGGAGCGTTACCAAGTTAGGACGCCATCATTAATGGTGAAGACCACAACACTGTCGACGATCTCTTGAGTTCTTGTAGTACAGAACTCGGTTCAGTAATGAGAATCCAAGAATTTGAAGGATACACACTGAGAGTAGCCTTGTCTTAGAGCTTTGAGGTAGTGATAGCGGGCGACAGATACAATAACATCAGTCAGTGCAGAAACGCACAGCCCAGACGTGAATAGAATCTAGTGATCTCCGTAAGTTGTGTTGTGTATACTCAACACAACAGACTTGCCTTGTGATTTTGTCCAAAAGCCGAGAATGTTTTTGACAAGAACCTAAGGTGTGTAATGGTCAACTTGAACGGTATGAATCATCGAGACTACGAATGGGCGCACATTTCGCTCGAAGTTGCTATGGCTGACGTCAGAAGCACATCACAGTGTCATTGAAATGGAGCTCACCGAAAGCGAGGGCTGAACATGGGACATCATAATGGATAAGAAGACGAGAAATTCGGGACTCAAAACTCACCAACTCGGGCGACGGACAGCAGAGCCTAGAATCTAAGTTCAATGCTTGAGCGATGTAGGATGAGGAGGAAGTCTTACGATAGGCGCAGTGAGCCACCAGTTGCGTTTGCTCACTGTCAATATTACAATCTCAGGAGCGGCTGCGTGCAAGGCACTGAGAACTTACGCTTGTATATCCGCCATCCATAGAAACTGCAAGCGAGGTAAAACATGAGATTCCAGAGAAAGAAAAAAAGCGCAACGATTGTACCTGTTCACACTCAACGTGATAATGGCAGTCATCATAATCGTAACCTCGAGTACGGGTTAGAAAAAGAAACAAAGAGGCGACGAAGGGAAATATCATACCGGAATAGTTCTATTGAGCCGGCCAGTCTTCAGTGTACTTAGCAGAAACTCGGAGAGAAACGACGCACGGATATATTTCAACGATGCCCCGGAGGTTGTCATCTAGGATTAGATAATGCCAAACTGAGGTGCAAATTAAGATTGTGTGCAAAGCGTCAGTGACCCTAATGTGAGCGAACGATGAGTATCTAATGGAACTATAGATGTTGATCTTCACCATATCCATGCGACCTGAGAAAGTAAATTTGATAAAATCATAGACAGCGCAAGAGCCACTGACCAGAATCTTGTAACGAAGGGAATCAGAAGGGAAAATGTGAAAATAGAGAAAAGTCTGGAAGCCTAAAACTGCTGAGAGCCTATTTACTGGTGAGACAAGATATGGAATGAAGCATGACTCTTACCCTACTGCAGCCATGCATCCGGCGAGAACAGATCCTAGAGAAGAGGACATGACAGACATTTGGGGCCGCGTCGGAAGTAACAACAATGGTCTTTAATAGTACCGTGATTTTTTTGAACCCGCACTGGCCATGGGTTCTCGTTGATCATCTATCTTATCAGTGTGTTTGATGAGGATACCTGTGGTGACCAACATCTTGGGATCACCTTACACAATGATGACCCTGTTTTGCCAGAACTAGGGCTAGTAATTTGAATGCCGTTAGCGCGAAATTTCATACTCTCAGGCTGAACGGAAGATACCATTTATGAACTCAAGAGAAGCGTTTGAGCAGTTGGGCCAGACTCAATCCCAGACTCTCGAGGCTTGTTGAAGTTCACACATCATTCACATATCACGTGACCTGATTTTTTTGGAGGACGTTTGGAATAGGCTCTAGGCAGTCAGCAACCCCGACTCAAACCCAATCCAAAGGAGGAAATGCTTTTACGCACACTTCCTGCCAGGTCACCGTTCAGGAGTTATGCCGTGCCTCTTGAAGTCGGCACCTGATCTCCTGTATACCAATTTTATAATTTGGTTTCGCAAGCGAGGTACGTGTTGCATGCAATAAGCAGCACTTAGGGAATCAGTAATGCCTGGCTAAGTGAAATGTTTTGGAAGCGGGATGATAATCACTTCACTTCACTCAAGCTTCTTTTGGAGTTTAGCAAAAAAGACGTTGATATTTTGTCGATTTATAGGTGTAGAGATGATCTGTTGGGGGATGAGAAACATCAGCGGAACAGAAGTTCGTAAATTTTCAGATGGAAACTTACTTTAGATAGAAATAACACGGCGAACTCGCGAACTCGAGTCATCTGGAACTGTACAGCATTCTTAGCTACACTTGCTTGTGACGAAGGCATCTGCATGTGATCCAGGTAAACATAAAGCTTTTACACTGCCGCTGTTGAAACCAAATACAGTGATATCCTTCCGTAATATATCTATCTTGATAAGGACAGGACATGAGATCGGAGCTGAAGAAGGGAGGAAGGAAGATTTATTATACGGCATGAGATGCATGAGATTCTCCCGGTGCTGGCCCCTGGATACCATTGCCCTTGGGACCACCGTATGATTAGGCTAGGCTCGCAGACAACATAAGCAAAGATATCTCTTTCCTTGTTCATGCAGTGAGGACACGGATCACATCTGGAAAACTTGGAACTTACCGCGCTCCATACTCGCGTTCACGCAAATCGCGATTGTCGTTCAATATTGGCGAGTCACTGGCGACCGAAGAGAAGTTGTCGTCGTCCATACTAAGATCCACCTCTCGCACCGTCACGTTGACGTCTATATCAGGTTCTAGCCATCTCCTATCGCGTCTTATTGCACTCTCGAAGCCTGTACTCGTCTTCGGAAGAGTGCGTTGGAGCGCAGTGGGCGGGTAGCTGTTATGATGATAGGATGTTGAGGAAGAGGAGGGTTGCCATTTGGCGCTGGTCTACTTTGAAGAATCAGAGTTTGTTCAAAAAGCAGTGTCGAAAAAGAACCTACTCGGAACTTTCAACTCTGCAGCCACGTTCAAGGGAAAGAGCTGAGAAGAAAATGAAAGGAAGTCTCAAGTCTCGCCGGTCAAAGGACGTACAGGCTGCGGGGACATTCTGACCCCGATAGCAGCTGGCAGTAGCGGAACCTGATGCGCTCGGTTCGCCTTGAGTAGTTCCAGTCACAGCCGTAGACGAGGAAGGTTCTGCGTTACTGTATCTTAAACCTCTTCGACGTCGAAGACACCGCTATGCCTACATGATCCTCAGATGACGCTCTAGCTTGAGATTGAAGATACACGCTGAAAAAAGTTCATTGGGGGAAAGAAGACGAAGAAATTTGACGACTTACTAGCAGGCCATCGTGCGTAACTCTCATGTTCCAAAATACTTTCCCTCCATAACGGCAGCGACAGCCAGGTAAATAAAAAAACTCGGAGTGAGGCGTGTGAGGGCTTAATCGTGGCGTTGACAGTAAGGATGCAGCTGGTTTCTTGCGTTCCAAGGTTGAGCTTGTTGTATTGCTTGAATTTGCGAACATTAGCCCGAATGAGTTTGAGGTCATTACTGAAAATGAACTTTCCAGCCACGTAGCTGAGGAGAACCAGGTGAGACGCGAAGAGTAGGTTTTGGGAAGATGTGTTGACATGCTGGTTAATAGGCGCCGGTACCTGACCGGAGCGTAGGCCCCTTTCCTGCTGCTGTCACACTCTACGGACAAATTCAAGCATGGATAGCGAGCCAACTCAAGAAAAGCACCGGTTCTTACTCTAGAATGACGTCGCAAAGAATACAAGTGGGGTCGAACGCTTTGGAAAGTAGTTTTTAGGAAAACGGCTGGTACCTGCACTGTCGAGCTTTCTTCCTCTTCGTCCACATAGCCTACGGTAGTATCTCAATCTATTTCCTGTGGTATTGCTTATGATTACGACGATCTGAAGAAATCCCAGCTCACATGGTACATCATCCACGGAGGAGCATACTGTGTATTGAATCAAGTTGTATGATTGTAAGTTAGACCCCTTCATTTTTCAAGATTTACTTTACTTTGCAATTTGATTTCCTAAGAGAGCGATTAGCGGATGCCGAACTAGCGGCTGTGTGTTTAAATTTCCACCATCATGTGACATGGGCTCGCCGCCTGCTAAACGCCAAACTCTCGTCCAGAATGTATATGCATAGCGAAGACAAATGAGCCGTATCCAGATTGAAGTCCACTAGACGTCCATTTCTCATGATATATTCGCTACTCCCAGTCTCCCACTGCATAATTCTTCGCTGAATCCAACATTGTAACAATCAACTTGGGACATTCTCCAAAATCTCGGAGCACCACTAGTCACAAACCTGTCATACATACTATCTCCCCGAAACCATAGCCAGTCTCAACACGAAATGTATTGTTATTAGGAAAGCTCTATCGATTTCGGTGAAGCTATGAGATGCGGGTGAATGAAGTCTCACGATTATCGGCAAGGAGCAGTTGCATTAGCGCAGAGTCAGGGAGAGATTGTCAAGAGAAGCCCTGGACAAAGATAAAGACGACGACGTGGAATTCTAATTTCACTGTCAACTTTACAGGTATAGATTCGTTACTCTTCTTGTAGACACCGCTCATAAACCCACAATATCACAGGCTTGCGAGTGAAAAGACGGAGTTTTCAATATCTGACGTGCTGCCTTCTCGAACTTTGAAATGAGCAACTGAGTTCATACGACATACAGCAGGCTACTTGAAACTGAATTTCAAGGTTGAAGGATGGCCCCAACGATTGACGTTTAACGTTCGGAATGACTCGGTCGTTGATGAAGGTCAGTTGCTATTCTGGAGAAAGATATCATGTGCATAACTCGGATACCGATCCCGACGCCTCATTCAAGTTAACATTGGCAGAACCTGACCCATGTTGACCCATGTTCTACTTTCTGACGTATTCTCTAATAGGGCTCGCATTTATTGAAGGTTGACGTACTCGCTTCGGTTCTGGATTGAGTCTGTTCTATGACAAGATCCCTGCTTTTTTGCCAGGAATGAGGGTGCCTACAAGCCGGACAAGGTCTGGTGATAGAGCGAAGCGGCGTAAAGACTATTCGGCATAAGCTGGCTGTAGGTGCGCGTGGTCCTCATAATGATGCACTCAGAACTCCAGTGCCACAATTATTCCTTCCTGTCACTTCTTAGCCCACATGAGCTTTTGGACACCTCTCCATCGACACTTTCCCATGGGAGATCTCCTTGATTGTGCAAACGAAAGACGCGACTTAGCTCCCCGTACATTCTATCGAACATCGTTACTCGCTCGACGTGAGTCTCAAGTATCATGAGACAAGGAACAACTGATATCGGAAGCTTGGGCATTCTATGGAAGGAATGGAAGGCATGGAAGGAAGGAAAACCGACACAAGCTCTATTGAGAACCATCAAGCTTCCATTCAGGTGTTTGAAAGGGTGTTATACAGTCTCTAGTACTGCGCTCTCCATAGTTCCATTCCAGTTGTCTTGGCTGACTGACGCCAGATTGCTGGCACTGGCCCCTCCATCCAACCGAACCACAGGTGATCAGTACTAGTCAGTCTTTCCGAACATATAAAAGACTTTCCTCGCATTCCCTTACCCCCCAGCTCACCAACAGCTGCTACACAAACCTCAATGTATCATTCAGTTCGACCCCAGTACGTTAGTTACTCTACCTCCACTGCTGTATCATGAATCAAATTCTTTCTTCAGCGTGCCGAATACCCAGACCCAAAGGCCTCATAGACCTTCAGCCGATGCGTTCCGAAAAGCAGGATGGCTTCCCAAGAACAAGGCGGTGTATGACGCCTACCTGAAGAAGCTTCACCGAAGAGCTCAACTAGGCATTGATGGTGCCCTGCTCCCACCAGTACAGGCATTCAAGGATTTCGTGGAGAGGGAGCCTACCATCTACGGCGAGTTCATCCGCATGTTCGACGATGTTGACACGTCTGAAGTGAGACTCAAATTCTCAACTTTTCGATTCTGCGGAACTGACACCTGAATGCATTAGCCCGACACTCCAAAAGACTACCAGGATCTTATCGGCATGTTGAACGTGATCTTCCGCGAGGCTCCCGCCTTTGGTGATCTCGGTCCCCCGGTATACATGGTTATGGCTCAAGTGATGAACTCCGAGGGGGGTTTCTCCGCTTTCACCAAGCAGAATCTCAATGACCACTTTAAGAGGATGTTTGAGACGTATACCCTCTTCCTTGCGTCGATAGATTCTCGCACCACACTCAACGCTGGAGCAGACGGATGGCTCTCTACGGCGGCTCAGGATGCAATGATGGCAGAATACGATGGTCGAACATTCGATCAAGTTTTTATCTGCGACCCGAATGCAGACTATTATGGGTTTACCTCCTACGAGGACTTTTTTAACCGACGCTTCCGTGATCCTGGAACTGATCGCCCCACTGGTCCTCTCAATAACAATATCATCGGTGCTCCTTGCGAGTGCACTTCGTATGCGTACCAAGAAGATTTGAAGGAGATGGATGAGCTTTATATCAAAGATGAAGCGTACTCCCTTCGTCACTTGCTCGCAGACAACTTTGTGGATGTGTTTGTAGGTGGGAAGGCTATCCAAGGGTTCTTGAATACCACTGGATATCATCGTTGGCATTCTCCTGTCAACGGTACAATTGTCAAGATCGTGAATGTCCCAGGAACCTACTTTGCTCAGGGCCCTTATACGATCGGGTTGCCGACTGACGACCCGGACGTGCTTCCTCCGTACCTGCAGTCCCTCCAGTACTTTGCCAACACCGCCGCTCGTCAGCTCATGTTCATCCAGGCCGACGACAGTACCATAGGCCTCATGTGTTTCATCTCCATTGGCATGACGGAAATTTCCACTTGCGAGGCTACTGTCTACGAAGGACAGCATGTCGAGCGCGGAGACCAGACGGGCATGTTCCACTTTGGTGGATCTTCTTGTGCACTTGTGTTCCGGAAGGAATCCCAGGTCGAGATTGACGGGACGTTCCAGGTTCCTAATGTAGCTTTGAAAATTAACGAGCCCATTGGAGCGGTTCCTGTAAGTTGATCGAGTAGTTGAGTACTGCTCCTCCGAATTATTTTGATGTATTTGTATGAGTAACTTGTTTGCGATTCGCTCATGTACTACGCCTGCACTTGATTTGTTTGTAAAAAATTTGTGAACGGTTACGAGTTGGCCAGATACTGCGCTCAATTCCTGTCGATTTAATTGAAACTGAATTGATGCTCCGATCTGCGGGGTTCAATTCAATGACTTGAAGTGCTGGGGCGAAGACCCAGGGGTACCCAGGTATGTATGATCTTCGTCGTTGTACTGTGACTCGAAGTGATGAAATAGACCAAGACCAACAATGTCACGGTTTATTCGACGCCGTCAAGCATCAACATTGCCTCTGTGCTTGGACTTGTGATTTCACCGTTAAAGATCTAATCAGGAAATATATCAGCCATCCTTGATTATATTCGACCCAATGACTCGAACCTGCCCTCGAAAGAGCCAAAACCAGAAAGACCGCCTGCTCCATCTTGATTGTTACTTGATTGCTTGATTTTCGAGGGACGGGTGCAATTCATATTAGTCCACATCTGAGTATACATACTCAAATGTGGATGCAAGTTGCCACGCATAAACTAATAATATCGTATAAATCAATGATATCGTATATAACTAGAAGCATCAAACGACGGATGATATCTCAGTTGTTCGAATGAGAAACCGCTTCATCGGCATTTCCACTGAGTGAGCTAGCATCGTATTCAACCTGGCGGGCGACGAATACCTCCACTTCCAGTCGCTAGAATTTTTTTGTGTCCAAGCACGGTTGAGCAATCGTGGGTAAAGAGGGAAAGTTTTTTAAACATACACCGCTTTCCAAATCAGGAGAAGAAGACTTGTTGATGTGAGCGGAGTCAGCTGGGACCGGTAAGATTGTTTCGGAGTCACGAGCACCGCGTTCACGAATAGCAGTTGGCTGCATCATTGAAAGACCCAGTGCACGACCAGGCCAGGCGTATTGGTGACGATGCCAGTTGCGGAGGTTGAGTCTGTAATGACCTCGGTCAGATCTAAAGAGCGAATGAGATGTAAAACCTACGTGGCCAGTACAGAGTTTGAGTAGACTTGTTTAGGTGCGGTGTTAGCGGTTAAAACAAGCGCAAGATTTCGCCGAGGGCGTACACACACGGGATTTAGAAAAAAATCCGTCGAGCGAATTTTTGATCTTAAACCTGACTTTTTTGCGCACGTATCATATGTTCGCAAAGAGCGCATGAAAAGCTGAGTTTGCATCAAGCCGAAATGATAATTTAAATGTACGATTTGGTATTATATTTTAAGCTACATGAAATACTATTCGAAATACCAGCTATTTTATCAGTAGAAAGTCCAACAAAAATGTATACTTTACGACGAGATTTCAACTCAGATTAAACGTCGCATATTTGACGGACAAAAACATCTACTAAAATTAGAAGTATTAGATATGCTGAAACGAGTGCAAAAATATAGATTTTGTACTAACATTTTGTACGCGACGAAAATTGTAACGAAAAGTCCAGTTTCCAACGAGTAGATATACCGCAATGGCGTCGCTAAGCCGACGCCCCTGCGTTAAGCGTCAGCGCCATCCATGGGAGCGGAAATCAACGTAATTAGTAGCGAAGCACGGAGGACAGACATGTTGATTCTGCATGCCCTTGTAAGTATAGCTAGCTCAATACTTGTTTCTGCTTCTAACGTTTTTCAGCTTCCACGGCACTGACGCTAACGCAACGGCGTCCGGCCGGTGACGCAACCGCGCTGTTTCAGTCTGTCGGAAACAAGGAGTTTCCTTCTGATTTTCAACTATTATGAAAGGTAAGTTGAAATTGAATATTTCTGTGGTCATTTCAGCCTGTCCGATAGTTACTATTTTAGATGCTCTTTTCGTCGATGGAATACACAACATTTCACTTCATCTGATTTGCGCTCGAAAAGTATGAGTTTCCGGCGATCTTTTCATTGATAGCATAGATAGCATTTTGAGCCGACTTTCATTCGGCTCAAAACCTAACGTAAAATACCATGTTTCAGTCATGTTTTCATTTTGCTAAAAACAATGTATTTCGTGCACTCTTTCAGAGGGTTCAGTATTTTAACAAAAACGACAACTTTAAGACTAAAAATTCGCTCGACGGATTTTTTTCTAAATCCCGTGTGACATTTAGAAACTGTGAAGTAAATTGCCATATAAACAAAGTTATACGGCATCCCGAGCCACTATGTGAAAAAAAAAATCAGCCGTCGAGATGGTATCAATTTTCAGCAAAACTTACAAAAGCAATGCAAACGATGACCACGGCACTGAGGTACTACATCAGCGAGAGGATACCAATTTTATGGAGAGCCTTACCAAGTCAGGACACCATCGTTGACGGTAAAGATTACAACTCTGTCGACGAGCTCTTGAGTTCTGGTAAAATACATCTCGGCTCAGTAATTAGAATTCGGGAAGGCGAAGGATACACACTGAGAGTAGCCTTGTTTTAGAGCTTTGAGGTAGTGATATCGGGCGGCAGAAATAACGATATCAGTCAATACAGAAACAGACAGTCCAGACGTGAACAAAATCTAGTTCAAGTTGCACGAGCGATCTTCATAAGTTGTAAGGCAATATACTTGCCTTGTTCTGCAAAAATCCCAAGAACGTTTTTAACTTGAACCTACCGATATGGTTAACTTGATGGTACTTGAAAGAAATCATCGAGACTATGAAAGGACGTACATTTCGCTTGCACTTGCTACGGCTGATGTCAGATCCACCTCACGGTGTCATTGAAAAGGAGCTCACCGAGAGCGAGGGCTGAGCATGGGACATGGGTAAGAAGACGGAAACTTTGAGACTGAAAACTTACCAACTCGCGCGAGAGATAGGAATGCCTAGTATGGCAATTTAATATCTAGACGATGTACGATGAGGAATGCTTACGATGGACCCAGTGAGCCACCAGTTATGTTTGCTGACTGTGAATGTTTCAATCCCACGAGCGATCGTGCGGAAGACATTGAGCACTTACGCTTGAATATTCGCCATCCATAGAAACTGCAAGCGACGTAAAACATGAGATTTCAAAGAAAGAAAGAAAACCACAACGATTGCACCTGTTCACACTCAACGTGATGAGGGCAGTCATTATAATCCCAACCTTTAGTCCGAGTTACATGGGAACTGAAGAGGCAACGAAGGGAAAAAGCATACCGGGATAGTTCTATTCAAGTTGAGCCCATGCCGATCAGTCTTCAGTTTCTTTGACGAAAACTCGGAGAGAAACGACGCACGGATAGATTTCTGCGCTCTCGAAGGGGTTCCCATAGTTTGTGATCAAATAATGCCACATTGTGGTACATATTAAGATTGTATGCACGGCATCGGTGGCCCTAATTTGAGCGAACAATGAGTAGGCCTAAAGGTACTATGGATATCGATCCTCACCATATCCATGCAACCTGAGGAAGTAGGTGGCAATTAGCCAAGAATGAACAGAAAAAAACCACTTACCAGAATCTTGTAACGAAGGACATCTGAAGGAAAGATGTGAAAATAAAGAAGAGTCTGGAAGCCCAAAACGGCTGAGAGTCTAAGTTTGATTCGCTAATCAGACACTAATATATAATCAGAGGATGAATCTTACCCCACTGTAACCATGCATCCAGCGAAAGTAGCTCCCAGAGTAGAGGACACGTTGACGGACATCTTGGGACGAGTCAGACTCGGATGTTACCACAAACTTGGACTTTAATAGCATCGTGATTTCTTTTTAAACTCGCACTGGCGGTGCTCCATAACATGCATGAGCTGTGTTTTAAGGTTTCCGTCAATCACGTATGTATCTGATGAGGATCCTTGCGGCCACCAACGTACCGGCATCAGCGACCTTGGACTTGCGTGATACTGATACTCTTTTTTAACCCATCTAAGACTAGTCATATGGACGCCCGTTGGCGCAAATTTGGAGTCTTTTCCCATCTCCTGAGTTATAGAAGTCATAAACTAGAGAGAGAGAGGCGAGTAAGTGGCAAGACTTGATATCAGATATTTGAGGTGTTGAGTTGAAACCTTTGTGAAATGAAAAGTCTGACAAGAAGAATCGTTTGGAGTCAGAGATGACAGAGATAGCCAGCGATGCCAAAGGAAGTTTAGTGATAGCGATGGAAGGGCCCGGCGAACCTCAAGGCCTCACCCACGATGGGCGCTGAAAGGAGATTGCTGGCGGTGCTGCAGTCACATGATTATCACCCTCGCAATCATGATATCGTTTTTTTGCATACTGTCCTTGACCGCGAATCGAGCTTTTGCTCACGGAATGTCATTTTCTGCTCTCCAATTCGCGTCATAATTGATTGGCCAGTACGCGAACCAGCTGGGAAAAGTTTGCCTCTCGAATCCCGACTCCCGTGGTCAGATGCTCTGACGGTCGATACATTTCATCGTCCCGTCGGAATATCGCTCCTTTCCTTGTTTCTCATGTTCATCATCTTTCACTCGAACCCCAATGTCAGCTAACGTCGTGCTTGTAACAGGAGCAGGAGGCTTCCTCGCCAATTGGGTAGCTCGAGCTCTTCTTGAGGACAAAAAGACACCCAATATCCGGCTCATTCTTACCGATGTTATCGAGCCGAAGAATTCACTTACCACTGCAAAGAAATTTAATTTGAAGACGGCTGCTGAACCAGAGGATATCTTGACTATCAAGGCTGATCTTACCAAACCAGAAGCTATCGACGCCTTGTTCAATACTCCTTTTGGTATTCCAGATACAGTGTACTGTATGCATGGCATCATGTCTCGAGGGTCTGAAGAGAATTTTGATCTGGGTTTGAAGGTTCGTGTACAGTTAACCATCAGTTCCTCCTTTCATGGTTATCTGTTTCTGACTACTCAGATCAACGCCGACTCTGTCCGAGAACTAATCCAAGCCACCCGCCATTACGGTACCAAACTAGGCCGGCTCATTAGGTTCGTGTATACTTCTTCATGTGCCGTCTACGGTGGTCCATTTGTGAGTCATTATCCATTCATATCAGTGTAACGACAGCTCTAAATTTCTTTCTTTTGATCTTGTTTCAGCCCGAGATCATCACACAGGAAACAATCGCAACCCCAGAAGGCGCATACGGTCTCGCTAAACTGTCCTCCGAGCTCTACATCAACGAATTCTCCAGACGTGGTCTCATAGACGGTCGTATCCTCCGTTTACCGACTATTGCAGTCCGTCCAGGTCCTCCTGCAGCCGCCGCGTCCGCTTTCATATCAGGTAAATAGGAACACGTATCACTCTCATCTTACATGTGAATTTCTTGTAAACCAAATAAGGTATCATCCGAGAACCGATCCAAGGTCTCCCCGCGACCTGCCCGGTAGGCCAATCCCTCTCCTCCCCCGAACTCGATTTCCCAGTCTGGATCGCAAGCCCCCAAACAACGACTCAAAACCTCATCCATGCCAAACACATCCCCTCCTCCTCCTTCCCTAAACACAGTCGCGTCGTATGCTCCCCAGGTTTCACAGTGACCATCCGAGACGAAATCGAAGCTTTGAGACTGGTAGGAGGGGAAGAAGTCTTAAAGTTGATCAAGTTTGAGAATGATCCAGAGACGAAGAGATTGTTGGATTCGTGGCCGCAAAGATTTGATAATTCGTATGCGTTCAGTTTGGGTTTTGTTGTTGATGAGGGTGGAATGGTACCGATTGTGGAAAGGTTTAAACGGGATGTCGAAGCAGGTCTCGCGTGACTGAGGTGTCCCAATTCATTTTTTTTCAATATCAAAAATATATCATCTCTCTCTTGATTTGATTTGTGTACAGCAAGCAGGCAGGCAAGGCAAGGCACAGAAAGAAAAAAAAACAGCAAAAATCTAAATATGTAGTTCGCATTACGATCAGTGGTACAACAACAAAAACAGTCCTTTCTTCTTGTTCATCTCTTGGTAAAGATATGCGTCAGTTTGATTCAATCCGTCTACTTTTTGAGCAAGGCAGGAGGAGTAAGACCCGCCGAGAATCCCTTGTCGCCGGCGTAGATAGCACCAGAACCAGCGGTCTCCTCCCTACAGAAGCGAGAAAAGCATCAATCATTGGGCCATCAAAAGGAGGACAAGGAATTGAAAGAGGAACATACTCGATACGGAGAAGAGTGTTGTACTTGGCAACACGCTCGCTTCTTGCCGGAGCACCAGTCTTGATCTGGCCTGTACCAAGGGCGACAACGAGGTCAGCAATGAAGGTGTTCTCAGTCTCTCCGCTGCGATGTGAGACCATGACACCCCATCCGTCAGATTGTGAGAGTTGAGCTCTATATATACCAAATCATTCGTAAGATGAACAAGGAACGAGAGATAAATACGTACGCTTGGATAGACTCAGAGACGGTACCGATCTGGTTAACCTTGAGCAAAAGACCATTGCAAGCCTTCTTCTCGATGGCAGTCTTGATACGGAGAGGATTGGTCACGGTCAAATCATCACCGACAATCTGAATGCCGCTCTGCTTGGTAAAGTGAGTCCAAGCTTCCCAATCATCCTGGTCAAAGGGATCCTCGATAGAGACAATGGGGTACTTTTTAACATAGCCGAGGTAGAGGTCAGCGAGCTCGACACCGGTAATCCATTTGGTAGGATCAGAGTTGGCGTTCTTGAAGTCCAAGTCGTACTTGCCGTCCTTGTAAAACTCGGAGGAGGCGACGTCGAGAGCGATCTTAATTTTACCCTCGTATCCAGCCTTTTTGATGGCTTCGGACAAGAGCTCAAGCGAATCGTCGGCACCAGACACGTTGGGAGCAAAACCTCCCTCGTCACCCACGTTGACGGCTTTGTGATGGAAGGTGAGTAAAAATATGCGTGGAAGGACGAAACGGCGACGGACCATCGATCCCGTATTTAGCACTGATGACCTTCTTCAAAGTGTGGTAGGTCTCAGTTCCAATCTTCATGGCTTCAGAGAAGGAAGAGGCTCCAGTGGGTAAAAGCATGAATTCCTGGAAAGCAAGCTTGTTTCCTGCGTGCGATCCACCGTTGATCACGTTGAATGCAGGGCAAGGAAGAACGTAAGGAGGTTTGACACCGGCGAGTTCAGCGAGGTGCTGGTAGAGAGGAATGCCTTTCTCAGCGGCAGCAGCTTCAGATACTGCGATAGAGACACCAAGGATCGCGTTGGCACCGAGTTTCCCCTTGTTGGCCGTACCATCGAGTTTGATCAAAAAGTCATCAATCTCCTTTTGCGAGGTAACAAGGAGACCGGCTTTGATCAACTCTGGCGCAATGATATCGTTCACGTTTGCGACAGCTTTGGATACACCTATACAAACAACGTGTCGCGAGGTGAGTTGTTGTTCTAAAAAAAAATTATTTCCAGTACAAAGCGCGCACCTTTGCCGACGTAGGCAGTTTTGTCTCCGTCACGAAGTTCAACGGCTTCATGGATACCGGTGGAGGCGCCAGAAGGCACGGCGGCACGGAAACGGCCTGGAGGACAAGTTTTTTTATCATTCAAGTTATACAGACAAAAAGTAGGGGCGGTAAATACCTTTTGCAGTGTGGAGGTCAACTTCGACGGTGGGGTTACCGCGAGAGTCAAAGATCTGTGGTCATCGCAGGTATCAGCTAAGTAAAATCAAGTCTAATATGTCCGAGGATACCTGGCGAGCGTGAATCTTGGTGATAGACATTATCTGGTCAAGGTGGAAGTAAAGAAGAAAGAAAAGAATCGATCAAGGCGTTTTTAATCTGTGTTTCCCACGCTCAAGTTATCGCCTCATCGCCGCAACCGGTCTAAAAGTGCTGGAAATATTCAGGAGATTAGTATCGACTGGAATGCGACGCCGCAATCGCCGCCAGCAATAGCGGATGATATACTGAAAGATCTAAACTTTCCGATGGCAATCATTTGAGCTGGAAATAGCTATCGGTATCTATTGAAATTTGAGGCACAGATTCACCGAGAAAAATACTTTAGTACAGGCTACTAATGGAGTCCGACTACTTGGTGCTACCTGTGAAACGGTTGCGGTCTTACTGCGGTAGGATGTCTGATAATCGAACGTTCATGGGCTTAGTGGGCTTAGAGCCCTTTCGTTGGAACTGGCTTCAACTTCGGCAACAGAAAAGGAATCTTTATAATGAGTTGTGTGATACGATTATAGCCTGAAAGTCCCTTGGAAACTCTGTCAAACTTAAAGCACTGTCAAGTATTCGTGGACTACTTATCAGTAAGTACTTGAGGAGCATCGGACCTGCACCCAGCTTAGATAGCTACTTGTACAGTCTATAAACTGTGACACCACACACACTCCATGGACCACACAAGAGCTATACGCTGTACTATGCAGTCTCGGACTCCCCCGTAAGTGCTACACCGTGATGACTTGGGCGCCGAAGTTTCGGTCCGGAATGGCCGATGCCGACGGCATACATACCGTCGGGTGGCGACGCCCATTTTATTCCTTTGCCACTCTGTCCTCTTCCCCTTCTTTTGTGATGGCCAGGCTGAATTCTGAAGAAGAAGTTAGTATTTCCCTTTGAAATTTGTTTACTTCCTGTTAAATAGACCAATACAGACCGATAGCAGGAAAACTACCACTGCCAAGAAGAATGCAGCAGCGAAAAAGAAGGACAATTCAAGCAGCGGAATATGGCCCTGCACATTGGGGAATGGATGCACGAAGCAGTTTGCGAGAGAAGCTGATTTAAAGAGGCATCAGAGAACGTCAAAGTTACATGTAATGGCCGGCTTGTGAGTGCTCAATTTTTTTTTTACTTTTTACTTTCTGAATCCGTGTTCCTTTCTTTCCAGTGCTTGTCCTCAATGTGAAGCAACTTTCACAAGGGTAAGCTCCTACCGAATCCGTAGAAAAGATGGATTGGTTATGACCGTTAGTTCAGACCGACGCTCTGAAGCGCCACCAAAAAACTAGGTGTGTAATACGGATACTCAATATAAGAGCTTCATCTCAGGATCATATATAGACATAACGGTGTATTCGATACTGTTGACGTTGAAGAGGTTCAAGAGACGCAAAGCAATGCAGAGGCTTCCTCATCTAGAGACGCGATGGTTGTACCTGAAACTATTCAAGGCCGTCCGAGCGCGTCAGGTCCCGCTACTGGCCACTCCAGCTACTATCGGGGCCAGAACGTCCCTTCAGCCTGTACGTTCTTTGACCGGCGAAACCTGGAACTTCCTCTCACTTTCTTCTCAGCTTTTTCTCAACGTGGCCGCAGAATCGAAAGTTCCGAGTAGGTTCTTCGCCGCGGCGGCTTTTTGAGTAATTTCTGATTAATCATCAGGTGGACTAACGGCCATGCTTGGCCAAACGGCAACCCTCCTCCTCCTCCTGGTCGGTCAACATACATGTATGTTTCACCAACATACTATCGTCACGGCAATGGTTCCTCTGCCCGCACACGCCGTCCGTCGATATCTCCCCCTCCACACGAACACCGACATTCTCGCTCAGACCATCCATCCTCCCCTTCTTCAACAAGTTCACATTCTCGACACGGAGAGTCAAACTCTCCTCCTCCTTCGAAATCTCCACTACCCGTACCTCCTGCTCCGATACCTCCCCTTCCACCTCCTGTCCAACTAGAGCGTCTACTTCTAGAAGCCAACGCCGCCCGGACGCACTCTTCCGAAGACGAGTGCACCCAACTAAGCTTCGAGAGTGCAATAAAACCCGATAGGAGATGGGTAGAACCCGATATAGACGTAAACGTGACGGTGCGAGAGGTGGATCCAGTCGGGACGACGACAACTCGTCGTCGGTCGCTAGTGACTCTCCAATATTGAACGACAATCGCGTTTTGCGTGAACACGAGTATGGAGCGCGGCTGATTAGGCCTGAACCTATGGAAACGATTTTGACAGAGAATGGGGAGCCGATGTTGAACCCAGGTACGTAATGTCCTGGTTCTGGCTTTTTAGATTCTGTATTGACTGGCTGTTTAGCGGAGCTTCTTACGCAGGTCAGATAGAACGTATCCTCCATTCCAGGGCATCCTGGAATCTGATGACAAATTCCTATAGGAATCCTTGGCTTCACCCGAACCATCGTAGTCTTCGACACAATATTCATGTCTTTTGCTCCTTTTACTTCCTGTCGCATGCTCCGTCTCTCATACTCTCTCTCCCTTTCTCTCTCTTCCCGCCCTGTATTCCAAATCCAAACCCGACCATTTCTGCAGCCAGCTGTAATTCCATATTACTACCATAAAAAAGTCTTGATTATCGAATAAAATGTATTTGTACCCCTCTATCGGTCTCTCTCTCTCTCTCTCTCTTGTCCTCGTCTCTTCCACGCACACCGTTTTTCTTCGCTGCACCTCTCTCTCTCTCTCTCTCTCTCTCTCGGTTTTTTTCTCTAGCTGCTTTCGTTGCATTCCGCTTATGGTGATTTACTCTTCAACTCTTTGTTCGTTCGTTCATTTCTTTCAATTCGTGATGTCGCAGTACTTATGCCCAAGATCATTGTAATATCTTAGTTACCATATCTCTCGAGTTATAAGCCATGCGCCGTGTTTAGTCGAGTAGAGTCGTGCACGCGATTCCGCTAGGTTGAAGCAACGGAGGGGCGTAGCTATCTCTCTACTCTCTATTTCGCATACCAATTTACATGCTTTTCGATGAGCGATATCTGTTTTATGGCTTTGTTTTCTTTTTCTTTTGTCTTTGCTGCTGACGTTCCTTTCTGATCTTATCATTGTTAGTGTTATCAAAGAGTTTGAAATATCCTTTCCTTTTTTTTTTTTTTTTTTTTTTTTTTTTTTTTTTTCTCGTTGTTTTTTTTTTTTTTCTATGGCTATCGCATTTCCACTTTTATGCTTGGGGGCCTGGGCCTAGATCTTTTTCTGGCGTTCCTGCCATCTTGATTATTGGTAACAAGCTCTTCGGAGTCTGGGGTTTGCTCCATCAGCAAAAGTGACCGCACATCGCGTGCGGTTGTAGTAAGGGAATGAGGCCTCGTAGAAACAGCCCGCCTCATAGTGACTACGAGGAGCGGGGGGGTCTTGCGATGCCTCGCGATGCTTCGTTCGCGAGAATTTCCTCGTAGTACACTAGGTTCCGTGACATCTTCGGCGTTATCTCCGTCTTCGGCGTCCTCATCTTCATCCTAATACTCGATGATCTCCGAAAAAAAAAAAAAAAAAAAAAAATGAAAACAAAAAAAAAAAAAAAATCTTGGATAGACGACCAGTGACTCAATTCATACCGTTACGGCCTGCGATTGAATTCTTCCTGTACTTGCCAGTATTTGTGGCGGAAGGCCCTAACAAAGATGGTTAACAGAGTCTTTATAGATGTTTTTTAGTTGGAAGTAAGGAACCTACCCCGAACCAAAAGTCTTCCACGGAACAAGTCGAGGTCTGGATCGTCGGTATCGTCGGTATTGGCAAGAGCTTGATCATAAAGAAAGGCAGGCCAGTCGGCGGCTTTGATTCGAACGTGGCCAGCCTGAAGTTTTACAAAGAAAATTAGGTCGAAAAAATTAGCATATACCGACCAGAAAGTAGCTGGCATACCGCTCAGCTCATCCCCAATCTTTTTGAGATACCTCTGAGGAATGGATGGCTCGAAGGGTTGCGGGATGATTTATACCACGCGCGGACTTGATGAAATCGTCAAGATAGGGATCCTGGTCTTCGAAGATGATCCAATTGATGATTCTCTCCCTCAGAGGGTTCGTATGGTACTCTCGAGCCCGTCGCAACCTAAGTGTGAATTTAGAGCAAAAAAATGAGAGGGGATCAGAGAAAACCTCGGAGAGAGCGGACACATATCGGTCAACTTCTCGCTTGTAGCTTTCGACAGAAGGTTTGTGAGAGCTGGGCAGATAGCGGTGAGCTGTTTTGCATTCTTAAAGGAGTGTCCCACGTCACAAAATCTAATATTTTCTCATCTAACGGCCTCAGCTTTCGAGTTATACATACCCCGAGGCTCATTTTCCTGTAATTATTTCAATGGCAAGTAAACAGCCTACTTGTCGACCAAGTAAACATTGTTCTTCCTCCGGAGAAAAAGTGAATCCTTCTCAAGCGCTACGGTTGCTGCTTTCGGGGAAATAGATGAGGAGGTGAAAGTAGGCGTAGGTTTCCTATCGGCGTCATCAAATGCAGGGAGTTCTAACGAATCTAGTGTAGGTGGCACACTCGATAGTCGATACTGTGAACCAAGATGGCTGTTTTGAGATTGAAGGCTTACATGAACTCATGAGGCCGACGTCTGTAGAAGGTGAGTTAGTGCTACGGCTTCGCTCAAATAGTACAAGAAGAAAGAGGGAGTGAAAAGGTGACGACTTGCCAAGGTTGGTTATATCCCTCTGACGGCCCATCTCATCCATGTTCATAGGCCAACTGCACTGAACCCCGCAAGAACAATAGAGCCTGAACCTGAGCCTGAACCTGAAAGTCGCGAGGGGTATTTACCACGAGGTAGAAAAAGGGTTGTAAACTTTCGAGGCTGAAGGGGAAACCACAGGGCGTTGTGAATGGAGTGAACGCGAAATGTGTGCTGCTCATTAAGTGGTGGCGTCCGCAGCCGTCCAAGATGGCCGCAAGAAAGCACTGGTATGACGTCAGTGAGATTACGATGGAGGTAATGTGGATACCAGCTTGGGACAAAGTGCTGGCACGCGGTAATCCGAGCGTATAGTATGAGACCGGTGAGTTCCGATTTGGGACCACTTCTGGCACCCTTCCCAGTTGCACCGAGTATTCAATTCAATTCGTACCCTTCAGCTTCCAGACGAGCTGAATTGCGCTTTTTCCCCGGCTGCATAGCAAATGGAAGCTCCGGTTCAACGAGGATTAAGATCAGAACTGGCTTTCCTGAGTGGGAATTTCTCAGAGACCATTGTATGTGTGCTTGAGAAGAAACTCCCTCCATCCGGTCCTTCCTTCCGGCTGGATATATGCATTGATGGATAGGTGGGTAGGTGGCAGTACTTGTGGGACTTGGGCTTCAAATTCTTTCGAACGAAAAAAACAGCAAACCAACCGAGCCGATTGGGAAATTCGCTCAGAATGTTCAACGTTCAAATGTTAGCGCTGTTCGTAATGCATCTTTTGACCCAGCCGCGTTCAGCGAAGTCTAGCGCGTACAGTTGAGTCAGAAGCGAGCGAGGTGACTCGCGCGAACCTATGCAAAGTTTGATGCCAGCCATACGGTGCATATCTGATCAGGGGGTAAGGTTTTGACGCCCTCAGAAAGCGTTGATTTGAATCGTTAATAAACGCTGCTACGCAAACCCTTCGTATCGGAATTCCCTCCTATCATGGCCTCGTGCACGCCTGCGTTCTTCACACTACCTACTGAGCTCCATACTCACATCTTCACGTTCGCGTGTAGCCCTTCCGACCCAAACAGCGGTGCATTTTCCTATTGCACTGCCTTCTCTACTGGGTTGGCTCTCTCGCTCGTCTCAAAATATGTTCGGGCGGCCTCTGCCCCAGTCCGATATAGAACAACAGTCCTGTGCAGCTGGGACGAGATGCTTGCCTTCGAGCGCATCCTGTCTGGTCCACAGATCAGTCGCAGTCGAGTACGCTATCTGTCAATCATCTGCGACGAGGTACTCGGAGACATACCTCTCCTCTTGACCGGAAACGTCTGTCCACGTACACTGGAGTGTACTCTGCTAGATACCGTAAAGCAGATCTTATACGCTGCCGCCGATGACTTGTACGAGCTCGATATGGGCCTTCAAGCCATTTCTTGTATCACAAACCCGCTAGCGTATCTATCGTTCTCGGGTTCATTGTACTTCCCGCAGCTAGAAAGAATGTTCTACGCGTGCTCACCTTCAAATGTACTTCCCTGGTTCACGAGTAACATCACCTATTCCTCCCCCACGAGACGCCTCCCCGGATTTCCGATTATATGCCCCCGTGTCAAGGACTTGACAGTTGTATGCGCTTCTAGCGCGAGCGTCGAGAACTTTCATTTTCATAGTTCATCACATGAAGAACTTGAAGAGATATTTGGGAGACAACAATCGCTCAAGCGACCGAACCTCCTCAACAGGAGGAATGTTCAGAAGTGATCGGTGACCATTCCCGTCGCTTCAAACATTGACTATCCATGCTTCCACACCAGAGCAGGCTTTGACAGCGATTCTCGACGAGGATGGCTTGGCTTGGGAAGCTGGCTCGACCTTCCGTGTCAACTTGCCATGTATGCAGAAGCCCGGAAAAAGTTCTAGTACATGGCCACCCCGTAGTCTCCACACTGTCGTATTTCGTCCAAAGGTACTTTGGAACGAGCGATGGGACAGTTTACGTGACGTTTTAAAGATGCGAGAAGAGTCTGGACCAATCAACGAAGACGGAGATGCAGTGGCAGATAGTGTTTCGGAGATGAAGCTGAGGATAGTGGTAATTAAACCAGGCGGGCGGAATTGTTGAAGTTAAAAAAATCCTGTTTTTTGTATAAAATCGATTTATAAACATGCATGTTGAGATAAGGCCAAAGCTGAGAGATGATCGAAAAAGGGCAACTGAGATGGACGTTGACGGAGAAAAGCCTGAGATTGTCGGCATCGGCTCGGACCGGGCTGCCTGCATGCCGTTCTTGATTTCCCCACCATCAATCCTGGCCATCATCCATCATGCATCTTTTACACCTTCATGCATCTTTTACACCCTTCATGCATCTTTTTACACACGCTTTCCTCGCTATAACTCACAACAAAAAGAAGAACCTCGAGTAGCATCGCAAAGAAAGAAAAAAAAGGCTGAGCGTTTTGGACCGTAATTTCGGGACGGACTCGTGGCGAACCTGTTTTTTGATTTGTGTTTTTTTTTCTGATTTTTTGCCCCGTCGTTTCAAGTTGTCCGTCTTGTCTCTTCCAGCGGCTTAGGCATCCATGCTTGTACGCTCGCCATCGATGATGCATACGTGTGCATTGACCCGCCTTGGTTTGGACTCGGATGGAGAAAACACCAAGTGGTATACTGGACCAAAAACCTATCTGATTTACTAGATTTACAAACGGACCCTCATAATGCTACAACTTAACTATCCCACCCTAGCTATAAGCGACAAACGACAACCCGAATTCCAGCTACCAGATCGTCGAATGGTTAGATGAATGAATGTGTTATGATAAAGGTAGGATATCCTATCCCAGCGTTGCAGGTTAGAAGAAGACAGGAACAGATTAGGCATATCCGGGTGCCAGTGAAGTCAAAGCCGTGGCACGAAATTCTCAGAGCTGGAAGGGAACACAGCCGATAGAGATGAGGCTACCTGAATAGACAAGGTTTATTAGTGGGTTATGATGGGAATACGGCATAACGTTGAACTTACCGTGGCTGTTACCACTGCAGCAGACGGCTTGGTGAAAAGAATACATTCAGCTTCCAGTCGAGCGTTGTACCAAACAGACAATTACCGGGTGCGGCAGTGCCGCCAGAGAATGCCAGGGCAGTTCAGACCAACGTTGACATTTATGTGGGAAACTTGAAGAGCGATGGAGAGTAAGCCAGTGGAGCTGCTGCTGGCCGGGTTACAATAGCCACTGGCACCGTGACTGGCAGAAGCGAGGGTAGCAAGAGCGGCGAGGACGAAGGCGGGTTTGAACTGTATGGTCAGTTGCTTGGTTTTACAAAGTACTAGAACGCTGAGGGGTGCTCGAGTGAAGATGCTGGTCAACTTCGCCTGTTTTTATACCCTAGTACCAGGCTTCAAGTTCTTCCTCTTCCGGGATCATGAAGTGACAGGCCGAGTTGCCAAGGATGCCAGAACTTAGGAATACGTTCATTGTATCCGTAAAATGCATTCATCTCTTGAATGAAGTTGCCTCATGTAAAAACATTGTGCCGATTTAATTCCAAGTAGTTCGACTCAAGCGCTAACTGAATGATTCGTGACTGAGTTCTCTAGCTTAGTACTTATATGTACCATACTCGTTCAGGAACGTAGCCCTAAAGTTATCTTGGCGCATCATTAAATGTGGCGGTATTGAATGGCCTTTCCGGCTTCATACCTCCATACCATGAGTGCTCTGCGACCTTTTGAGGCCTGCTATATCAGTGATAATGTACTTACAGCGAGTCGGTTAATTTCATGCGCTGAGTCCTTCCTCGAGCCTTGACCTCGAACGGCGGGCTTTAGTGCAAAAAAGTATGCAGGACGACTCCGAGTCAGGATCAACGACGCCGTGACAAGATGCATGGAAGAAAGTGACAGGGACTTGACTGTCATGCTGTACCTGTACAAGAAAATGCGTAGCAGGATACCACCGTCTGAAAGTTTCTGATTGACAAACTTGAGAAAACTCACTGAAATTTTCGATATGCACTGGTTGGATCTTGGAAAGTTATTGCGTACTGCGGGAATCAAACTGGTACACAAGTCTGCGTCACGGTCTTAAGGACTTGTTTCTTGAAGGCTTGGGCCATTAGTATCTGGACACCATCCGACCTGATTATAACTCAAAACAGCGAAATCTACTGCACGGTTTTCTTGGCTTGCCGTGCCCGTATGCTGAGAGAAGAAGTCATGTTTGTGGAACTTCGAGTTTACTTATTTACTACTCACGCTAGTGGCGCTATCTGGCTAAAATTTGCTGCCAAGGCTTGATAAAATAAAGTCTGTTTCATGTTATTGCAGTCTTCTCGGCGTGAACGCCGTCAGACGCTGTATGTATGCCGAGTTGTCGAATACTATGTAGTCTCTCGAATACATCAGAAACATACATCATCCGACCGCGCGCCCCCCGCCAATCCGTCAACGAAAAGTCGCAACGACAAACACCAGCTAGGTCGTTTGACCAAGTCTATGTTTTGTCCTGAGCTGCTCTGAGCTGCGAGAACAACTCAAACAAGCTCGCAAGCCGTAAGCTCATGAAAGCAGCAAATCACATACTACAACTGATCACACTGCACAGAAAACAGTCAGTAATATGCTCTCCAGATACAACGATAGGAGTAGCGACAAGCAGTGTTCAGCTTTACGAACTTGTGCTGCATTGCGTAAAGCTGCAAGCGAGAAGCCGGCAATTGAAATGCATAGATTACTGATGTAAGATGTACCCGAGTATATGTACATTGTTCAACTGACTTTATGTTCCTGGATTAAAGCGCTCGACGCAGTCTCCACGTTAGAGGCACAGGCCTGATTGAATTATAAATGTGGCCAAGATTTCGGTATGGAGTACTTCGAACCTTCCACAACCAGTCACAAAATATTTCTCATTACCCGGGTCGACTTCTTAATGTCATAGCTGTCGGGTGTTCCCTCTGCATTTCGTTTTTCAATGGACAAACCTGGTACTAGATCGCGCCACAAGCGAAAAATCACGGTTTGCAGACACTGTAAGTAGAGAGAAAAACAATGGAATTCTTGAAACTAGGATCTGCGTAGAACCTAGTCCTAATTGAACCCCCAGGAATGGGCGAACGCAAACGAATAAATGTCAAAGCAGGAGAAAAAACGATATAAGAGAAGAACAACAAAAACAGTGGTAGGATCACAACTCGAACACCCCTCAGTAATTCTAGTATTTTGCAAACCAACCCACCATGCAGTTCAAACTCGCCATCGTCACTGCTGCTCTTGCTACCCTCGCCTGTGCTAGTCCCGCTCCGGCATCCGAGCTCATTACTCGCGGTCATGGTGGTGACTGCGTGCCTGCCAGCAGCTGCTCGACTGGACCTATCAAGTGCTGCGAGACCCTCTCCTCCGCTACCAGTGCTCTGGTTGTGCCCGTTCTTGGCATGCTAGGCATCGTACTCTCTAACACAGATGTAAATGTCGGCCTCAACTGTCTCAATGTACTCACCGGCGGTACCTGGTAATTCTCGTCTTGATCTAACCGTCGCTCGCTGGCTGACTTCCTTCCTTCCTTCCCCTCTCACAGTAACGCACAGGCCGTATGCTGCTCTAATAACAGCCACGGTAAGCTCGAAGCCAAGCTGCTTTTATCGTCTCATACCGGGACATTAGTTGACCATATATCGTATACAGGAACCCTCATTTCCATTGGTTGTATCCCTGTTCAGCTCTAAGCAGCGGGGCGTTCCGGAAGGCCGCATGCCTCGTCTGCTCTAGACCACGTTTTGCGTGTTAGGATATTTTCATCATAATTGTTACATCCTATACGCATGAACATACCTGGTATCTGGCCAATTGAAGTTGTATATGTAAATTGGAATTTTTTATTTTGTAAAATCGTGTTCAGCGTCGGATAAGCAAATCTTTGTCAAATCGATGCTTTGGTCAAACAATATTCTCAAGAAGGCGGCGAGAACGATGCCACTTACTATAGTGGATGGTGATGAATCTGAGTCTATCAAAATCAGTGGCTCGAGGCTGACGGTTGAATGACCTATCCATGCACGAGCAGGTACAGTAATCACAGTGGATATCTTGCGAAACAGGCCCTTCGTCACTTTCGATGCGTTCAACGCGGAGTGTGTCAAGGTGGCGATCCGTTCTGGCTTGTGGCCGACTATTATAAGACTCAGCAAATCATAGTGGCTTCTTTCAAATTGCTGATAGTAGAAAAAGAAACCCACATGCTATAGTCCTCAACCTCAAGGACAAACGAGGAAGAAAGCAGAGGGGGGAGTGAGTTCTGAAAACTCCCTTCCACCAGCGCCAGCTCTGCAGGCATTCGACAAGGAACTCACGAAAAGATGAAAGTGCTTATGTACCTCGCAGAAACGCCAGCGAACCATGAGCAAATAACAGGCCATAGTGACGTGGAAGGTACCAAATTCGAGCCGTATATCGAAGGCTCAATCGTTCCTGTGTAGGGCACATATACATATACATTGACTGTACATGAACCGCCTCCTTGTCCTTGTCCTTGTAAAATGGGCTGTCCGACTTTGTATGGGAAGCTGCCACCAAGTGAATCGAACTGGATGGCGTCAAGTTTTTTGCGCCAAATAATATCTTACACACAACAACTTCTATTCGGATATGAAATGACAGGTGAACGAGGGACAGACAGAGACAGAATGTTACAAACGGACAAGACAGGGAAAACGAGGGTCTGTAGCAAACTTGAGGTAGGAACAAAGGATCTTTTCCGGGCGGAGTTCTATCAACATTTGGCCGAAGAACGCTAAACCGTCACAAGTGTAGGCATGTGCGTGGGCGTAGCAGGATCCTGTCCAGCAATCAACGCAGGAACAAACCCCCTCATACCTCTCATACCAGCAGGCCTATACACGTCGCCCTCAGTATCGAGCGGTGCACCAGAGGCAGGCGGATGAGGATTTTGAGTCGCCGGCGGAGTAATGAACTCTCCGCCAGAAGCTGATTTGGCAGCGGCAACAACGGAAGCGAGCAGTGAAGGCAATGGATCGGCGGTATCAGTTTCGTCCATCTCTACCTCCGTAAACCGGATATGTTGGTCATCCCTTGCTTCGATAGCCTTGATGATCTCCTTCATATCCTCCTCTCCAGTCCATGCACCGACAATATCAACGAGCTCATCGTAGGAACGAGCTTTGACGATAGTCTCCCTCACTCTCTTTTCTTCCAACTTGCCACCGGGTTGAGTCTGCGCGCTCCTGAACTGGGACAGGCAGAATTTTGTCAAGGCCCAGTGGTTGTCGAGATATTTGCACAGGCGGAGATAGGACGGAACGAGAGTTTGGTGGATATCGACGAGCGGGGTAGTGGAGAGGCAAGTTGGGTTGGCTTCTGCAGCTCGGGCAATCATGACAGAGGAACAACCTGTGGCTTTTCGGATGCGCACAGCGTCTACCGCTCCTTGAGCATCGCCGTTTTCGATTACAGCAATATCCTTGCCCATCTTGACATTTACGAGTTCAACAACCTCCTTCAACCTCTCGATCATGGCCCGTTCGCGATCTCGCATATATCTCGTGCGGCAATGAACAGTGAGAGCGCTGACACCGGTGTTGACGATACGTTCAACAAGTTTGAGTGTATCTTCCTGAGAGGGAAGCAAGCGGATCTTGGCTGATATGGTGATTTCGGGGGGCATGGCTTCTCTGAGGGCGGTCAAGATGCTGCAGAGTAGATCTGGGTTTGTAAGGAGAGCAGCGCCCATACCGCCCTTTGTAGAAAATGGAACGGGGCATCCACAGTTGAGATCAAAACCTGATACGTCCTGCACGACTGTTTTGGCGGCTTGAACAGCTAGGTCAGGATCTGCGGTACCGATTTGGTAGATGAGATAGGGCTTTTCAATAGGATGGGTGGTCCAGACTGCACGAGATTTGCCGTTGTAAGAGATAACGCCGGTGACGGCTAATGTGGTTATTAGTGTGGAGCAGACGAATTGAACGCTATACTCTATACGCACGATCTACGACTCGTTCAGTATGCAAAATTGCCTTGTCTATCAGTTCTGGAGTCCATACGAGTGAAGCACCGTGTTTCAAAGCAAACAATCTGGTCGGAACTGGATTCGAAGATTTTGAAAATACAGAAAGGAAGCATTGGAAAAAGTCGACATACGAGCACCGGAACGAACCATAGGGGCAAGCACAACGCCATTTTTGTAGCTTTCCTTTGTAAGGTGGCTAATTTTCATCCGTTTTACGCTGCGGGGAACAGGAGATTCAGAATGAGCTCGTCTGGACATTGTGCGCCAGACGCTTTGCATATGTGGTGGTCGAAAGTCAAGATATTCGGCGATGACTCATGAATGGGCCGAGCCCGTTGTTTGGCCCAACAAACAAACGCGTCCCGTCGCGTCTCTGCTAAGTACCTCCTTGACCTTTTACCATCATCATGCCTGATGACCGCAAGCCCATTCCTCCAAATCCACCTCGATGGAAGCCGAATCCAGATCCAATGTCCATCGAAATTCCAGGACTCGATACCTCGGCTTCAGCACAAGATCAAATAGAGCAGATCGAGCAGTTGATTACTCTCAAATTACAGGTGAATATGATTTGCGCTGTATTCTGCAAAACAGGTTTTCATCTTGAGACCTAGAACATCGATGAAAACTTTGCCAAGGTACACAACACTCTGTCTACCAGGATTTTACCTGCCGTCAAGCGATATGCCGTTGGAACCGAGCCTGTCCGAGAGGCTGCGAAAGTGTGTTTCCAGACTTTTATTTTGGTTGGCCCAATCTCATTTGGATCAGTTCTGGGTATCATTCTACGAACAGGCAGCTCAGATTCGGATTCCGACATTCGAAGATTATGATGCAGCGACCGAATCCTCTGCCGTACAGACTACAGAACATGCTTCTTCTTTATCCGACCAAGAGGAGGACAATAATGAAGAAGAGCAAGGAACCCATTACAGTATAGCTTCCGCAGAAAGCTCATTCGCTCCGGGTCCCTTCTCATCCACCCCGGCTGCCGCTCGTCTTGCGCATGCCACCGCCGTCGACGACACAGACGCGTCCTGGTCCGCCTCCATCGAATCACCTTTCATCAGACTAGACAGAGAAATCAGGAATTTCTCTCAGGATGCCGACGAGACAGATTCCAGTATCGCCCCTGGATCGCCGACTCCTTCCAAACCTGCGTCAAGAACGTCTATTCCCTCTGTTCGGACACGCGAATCATTCCATCCATCCCAACATACATCTACCGTTGGCAAGGGGAAAGGAAAAGCCCGCGAACAGCCTGAGAAATCTCTCCTAAAAGACCTCCTCCGTCAAAACATCTACACCTCTGGAGGAATAACATCCCCGAGTCCCAAGAAAGGCAAAGCAAAAGCCTACGCCAACTCACCTATCAAAGATCTAAATCCATTTTTACCCCCGGGTACCAATCCGTCCAAATGGGATGGGCTCGTAGACCTACGAGACGTTTCTTCCTCTACTTCCGCGTCGGTGACTACACCCGTCTCCAAACGCTTCCCCACTCTGTCGTCCTATCGGAGATCTGCATCCCCTACCAAGTATTCATCAGTGGTTAATGATGATGATGATGATGACGACGACTCATTCGACGGTCTCCCGCCAGGGATGTCCCCGCCCGTCCTTATCTCCCCAGCCCGTCCCATAAAATCAAGTATCAGGCTCGGACAGACACCCGGTAAAGCTGCAGCGTCTAGAATAACCAAAGATATCGTTGCGAATGTCCAAGCTCGGCACACTTATGGACAACACCAGCCTGCCGCCAACGTTAAGCCCATTCGAGGCTTATTCAACAGAGGCGTGCTGGAATCGGACTCTAGTTTGAGCACGATGTCTTCACCTCCTTCCATGTCAAAGTATAATCTGAGCGGGATGAGTTCGAGTGGGATGGTGACGGACTCGAGTTTGGAGAGTATGATGAGGCAGGTTGGGTTAAGAGGTTCGATTGAGGGTATTTCTGAGCCGAGTCCGGCGTCAACATCGAGGGATGTCCATGGATATGGAGATATACTACAACTTGAGCCCGAGATTCAATCCCAACTCAAACAGCAAGAGAGTGGAGGAGGATACTTGACACCTATGGCCCCTCAATATCAACCAAATCCTTTCTACGACGACGACGACGACGACGACGATGACGACAGTGACATGATCAATAACACCGCTCATCCTTCTGCCGCCTTCCTTATGTTATCCCAGAATAGAGGACCAATAGGAGATGTAGATGACTCTTTCGATGACGACGACGAGGATGAAGAAGAAGTTATGGCTATGAGAATGGCTTTGGGTATGGGTATGCTCGGCGAAGTCGGTACTGGGGATCCAGATATAATGATTCCTATCCATCCTTTCGCGCGAATGGGGGTAATCGAGGATGACTCATTTGACGACGACGATTCATTCGGTGATGATATGGTCATGGCACAGCACCATAATCAGGGGATTGGTATGTTCTCCGGCCAGCTGGAAGAAGAAACTTTGTTCGGTGTGCCTCCTGCAGAACGAGAAAGACGGATGTCTATGGCGGCTGCTGCTGCGTCTACGGGTGCGAGTATGGACGGTGCTGGTATAGGTAGCAGTGCGCAGAGAGTGCTGGTGATGCATGGAGGCGATTTAATGGATAGTGATCAACTGACAGAGGATTTAGAGAAGGCTGCGGAGAGTCCTACTCCTGTGCCTGGGGGCCAGAGCTGGAATCAGAGGTAGCTGTGATTCCGAGGCGTGTATGTGCTTTGTCGTGTTTTGGTTATTTCTCGTGATGATGCTCATGTATGGGATCAAAAGTGCCTTTGGACGCGAGGTTTGCTCTGACTGAAGAGGTCCTTGGTCGCCGGTGAGATGAGGAGCGAGAGGAATGAGTCTGTCAAGACCCAGAAGGATTTGGCAATGGAGCCTTTTTCAACCCGCAGACCAAACCGCCGAACAGCTCACTCGGCCTCTAACCCCTGACCCATAGGGGCCGTCGGCTCCGATATGCCGATACTCGGCAATCCTTCGGCGCGATCATGTGATCGCGGAGTTTCAAATCGTACATAAATTCCCATCGTACCCTTTTTTAAGGGTACAAACAACTTGCCCACTCACAGTGACCTCTACTGGTTAGAGATCCTGCCAAACCGCGATTTTACTTGATTCTCGCCCAATCTCTCCTCGCGCCTGTATTTGATTTGCAATACCATCAAACTCATCGAGTTTATTTGAACCTTTTGCTAGAATTGAACGTTTCCTCATCGTCGACCCCCCTAAACCCACAAAAATGTCTTCTTGCTCGTATGTCATGGCTGAAATGGGAGAGATGATTGGCTGGAAAGTTGCTGACCGATATGAACTGGTGGAATTTCTCGGTGCTGGGTCATATGGAACTGTTTTCAAGGCAAATGACCTCAACGCTGGTCCCAGTGACCCCTGTTACTACGCTGTGAAGGTACTGCCGAATCCAGAGCTGGGCTCTAGGAATGAGAAGCTGCTAGAGTGCGAGATAACCCTGCATGAGCGCGTAAGAGGCCATGAGAATGTTGTTGGATTGCACGATGTCTTCAGAGACGATGAACGAACTTTCTTGCTAATGGACTTGTCTGAGGCCGGTACCCTTCAAGACGTGATTCTAAACAAGAAGTTCTACGCTGCAGAAGACCGCGATGCAAAGGTCAAGTCATTGTTTCTGTCTATACTTGACGGTGTGGAACATTGCCATCAACTTGAGGTATACCATCGCGACTTGAAACCTGAGAATATCCTATGCTCTTCAACTGGAGATGCCGTTAAAATCGCTGACTTTGGACTAGCTACGGATGAGAGATGTACGGACACCTTCGGGTGCGGAACAAGAGCATATATATCACCTGGTATGTGAATCCTTGCTTTCGTTATTTGTTTGTGATGTCAAATCCGCCTTGCAGAGTCTTTGGATATCACGCTATCGGGCTCTGTAACATCGCCTTGTTTTCAAGACCTCTGGGCACTGGGAGTCATTCTTATCAACATCGTTGCTCGACGAAACCCATGGCGTTCTGCAACACTCAACGACGTAGGATTCAAGGCTTACCTCAAACATCCCGAGTATCTGCACAAAGTTCTTGATATCTCAGCCGAAGTTGCAGAACTCTTGTCGGAAATGTTCACTCTGGATCTCTCTCAACGTTTACACATATGGCAGATCCGAGACAGAGTCATGGCCATAGAAAAATTCTTCAAGTCTTCGCTTGCTGATAGCAACAAACAGCGACCTCCGCTGCCTCCACGCCGTGTACTTCCGCCTCCACCCCGTCATCCCCATCAAGTTCCACAAACTCACTTGGTTGTGCGTGCACCCCCGCCACTACCTCCTCGTCCTACAATTACTGCCAAGGCTCCTGTAACTCCAAGATCCTCAGACTCAACTTCGCACCCCTCACTAGCATCTCCGAGCTCTAACCCTTCTCCACCCGAAAGTGAAGGGCCCATTACCCCCGACCGCGATCCTGTTCTCCCCGCCAACTCTCTCCGTAAAGATGAAGATATATCTGAAATTGATATCGCAGACCTACCCAGCGAGCCAGCGGAGCTGTGTCCACTGACGGTTCCGGTCAATCGATCCCTATCAATGCTTTTTCCTCCCGTCAAGTCTTCTCCTTGCTCCCACGATACTACAGAGCCTCGAGCCTTGCCTCCTATGACGATCACGCCTGTAAAAACATATTCCGGACGCTGTTCGGAATCTGGAGGGTCCCTGACGAGCTATCTCTTCAAGTGGTTCCCGTTCTGCGGCCAGTAAAAATCGCAACGATCCAAGGTGGCCGTATGCGTAACTTCTTTTTTCTTTTTTCAGCCAGACTGGATAGTGTTTCTTTGCTTTCTTTTTTTTCTTTTTTTTCTTTTGCTTTTGCTTTTGCTTTTGCTTTCATCGTTATACCCTTTGCTTTTTGGACGCTATTCATTCAGCGCTCGCTTTCGATTTTCCTTTTATACCCCTAAACTCGGAATCCTCCGTGTGTCTCTCATTATTGGGTTCCGGTGGACGTCCACCGAACCAATATCTTTAGATCCACATTCTCCATTGTCCATAACCCGACCTCATGACGTTTCCGAACACTCAATGGGGAAAGAGTCAAAGCGATATATATCCATTCCATTTTTGACAAGCGACAGCGGCGATCACACGATAAGAAAAATCCCGACTTCTTGGTTTTGTATTGTACCAGCACACTACACTACACAAGACTTGTCAAGAGATACAGTAAGGATGCATAGCATCCGAGAAGTAGCATGGCAGGCGCGCGCGCGATGTGAACCGTGCATGAACAAAAGGCGAGGACAGAGACAAATTTGGTAGTGCAGGCCTGGAGAAGGAAGATGGGTTTCAAGTTGAGTGTGTGGCCCATATTTGCATTTCTGCTAGCACCACAAGATTGGCACCGGCCCCGGATTCGGATCCGCTCACGGCGCCACTGGCTGTCTTGAATACCATCCCTAACTGGAAGGACGTTTTTGATCTCATCCAGTGGGAGCACGTTACCAACAGGCAAGATGTTCGTAAGATGACGGCGTCGGAGAGGAGACTGTTAAGGCTGTCTCGAACAGAAAGAAGGCTTTCGACGCTTCTAATGAGAAGAGCGTTCTGGATCTCCTTCAGCTCCCAAAAGACTGTTCAAGCCATCTCTGGAAGAGAGCTGCCGATGGGGAGCATGTTTTTAACTTTTTTCAGGGGGGAGAAGCCTCCGATAAGACTACCCACCATCCCAGACAGGAAGTGCAGCTCCCAGGGGCAGGCCCTTTGTGAGTCCGTTGAGGGGTACGACACCAACAAGGAGACTACCTAAATCCCCGAGGTTCAGGCCGGCAAGTGCGTTGGTATCAGCAGATCCAGATGTCCCAGCGCTGCTGCTGAGCATACTAGATAACGTGGAAGGAACTTTTCCTACGGGGCCAGAGATATCCTGTGGAACAGGCGCCTGAAAACACATGTTAGAATTGGATCCGCTATCGATCGAGAAAACCTGGGGGATAGAGGACGTACCAACAATACGAGGTCGGCACAGATAAGGGTCACCAACGAGCTGAAAAAGTTCATGTTGACTAAGTATAGAGAGATAGGGAAGGTGTGAAACGATTGTGGTCTGTGACAGAGTTAGGGGAGGCAGATAGCGATACAAGCAGGACGATTGGGATGTGTCGTTTGAAAGTCCCTTTTATATCCGAATCCTTGGAGAAACGGCGCCATCCGAAGAGTGAAGCGTTGCCAGAGCAAGGATTGTGATGGTGCGATGACACTGTCCCTTGGGGTCGATAGAAGAGTGTAAATCTCGAACCTCGTGATTGTCATTCCTCAGCATACCGCCAGAATCGGGTAAAAGTGTTTTAGAAGATATTGACAAAAGGCGTCTGTCTAGGACTTGAAAGGTGAGTAATATCATTTCTAAGATCCATCCAAACAGGCTATTAACCACAGATAATTTAAACAATACGGTATACCCAAAGTCCACGCACAAATAGATCAAAACACAAGCGCACACAACGAAATGAATCGAAATGCATCATCTCCACAGCCGCCACCAACGCCCTCCGTTCGAGGCCCGCATATCTTCCTCTAGCACCTTATTCTCCCGGATAACCTTCAGGAAGACACTTTCCAAGCTGGCTTTCTCGACTGTATGTTCCGTGAAGTCTCCACTGCTTGAAAGCAGATGGAACAACCGCGACAATGAAGTTCCGCTGCTGTCGCTCTCCGACGTTTGGATCGGAACTTCGAATCTGGTGGCAACGTCATCCGCCAAACGAGCACCAGGAATTTTCGACATCAGAACTTGAGCTTTTTCCACTTCATCTCGATTTCGGGTGGTAAAATGAACCTCATAAGTAGCATGTCGGGAAGAAAGAGATGTAGTGGTGCCAACAGCTATGGATCCTCAGCAAAAGCCGGTGGACGACTGTAAATTCAGAACTCACCCAGCATACGTTGTGCCAGTATTCCAACCTTGGTCGCGAGCGCCGCAGCCTCCTCCATTGAATCTGACACCCAGTATCAGCATACTGTCTCCCGATTGAACCAGTACTCACGAGTGGTAATAATGACCGATTTTCCTACGGCAACATTTCTCAACGTTTTCCACATTTCCCGCTTCATTTTGGCGTCGATCCCGGTAGAAAACTCGTCAATGAGGACGACTGCCGGATTACCTTTACCAGAAACAGTCAGAATGGGATCACTGGAAACATTTAAAACAATTTACCTATCAACGCGATAGCCAACGAGAGTTTCCGCTGGTTACCACCGGATAACTTGCTCGCTAAACGATCCGCGTATACCGCCAAGCCAGTCGCCTTGAGCACTATGACGATATCATTATCCAACACCGATCCTCTGACAACTCCCTTGAGCTGCCCGTAGATGAGCAAATGCTCGCGCACAGTCATCTGAGAATCAATAGCCGTAAACTGGGGACAAACTCCGAGCGAAAATCGAGCGTTCTTTGGATAACGGATAACGCTAGTGCCGGCAATAAAAATATCGCCATCGTCGGGTAAGACATCCCCACCTGCCACATCATGGAGCCCTCAGCTATATCATACTGCAAAAAGAAAAGATGACTTACGAATCATATTGAACGTAGTTGTCTTTCCAGCACCATTTGGCCCCAACAGCGCAAATATCGTGTCGCGCGAAACGGCAAAGCTGACATTGTCGACTACCCTATTACTATCGAACGTCTTCGAGACGCCCAAAACTCGAAGCAGGTCATCTGATGTTGAAGCTTCAGTAGCCTCCTTCAGAACATCCTCGTCTGTATCAGCCTTTAGTTCTGATCTCTTTGATCTTCGGAACCACGCTCGAGCGGGGCTTAGAGAACCAGAGGTGTCGTAGAGGACCAGTACCGCCATGAGGATAAAGCAGTAGAGGATCAAGTACAATATGGGTCCTCCAAAATGCATAATGTCGCCCAACTGTGAAGTGGTGAACGAGCTTCCCAGACATAAAAGGGAGAACAAGTTGACGGATACAAAGGCAGCTCTAAGCTGCAACCAGTAAGAAAAATCGAAGTACTTAAAAATGACGTCACGCTCACCGTGCTGGCAACGGGTGATAAGACCGAGAGGGTGAAATGGATTATAGTGATGATCTGATTCGCACTGGAAGTTTTGGCGTATGTCAAGGTGAGGAGATATCCGGCAACGTAGAGCTTTGGAATGAGATTGAAAGAGTCAGGAAAACCAGCAGCGGCAAGCGCACATACAGAGAGCTCCACGTACCACAAACATAATCACTTGATATCCGGCCACAGCAGCGAAGGCAGCTAACGGGGTAGAGACGAGCAGAGACATGCAGTATGCAAACAAAGTGCTCGCAAGCCCATATATAACCAGGACCACCCACTTAAGGAGGATGAAAGTCAGATAACCGTTGCGGCATAATGAGGGACACACTCACGAATAATCCTAACCCATGGAACTGATCGGACACCGCAGCAAAAATAATGATGGAAACAGTAGCAGAGACGATGGAGAACATCCAATCGAACATGAGATGGCCCAACCAGAGTCCAAAAGTATTAGACAACCCATTCGAGAACTGCATAGCCTGAACGCCCGATCGTCGCTCTTTCGAGACATAGATGGCAAAGAAAGCTGGGTACACGGCCTAGGTGAGAGGAAACCAACCATAAGTACCCACACCATCCATACCAAAAAAAATTCCCAGTTCACATACCATTGCTGCAGCGAAAAACGCTACCCACTTGAGCGCGAAAAGAGTTCCGGCGGCGACAGGAGGGAACGGTTCATAATTTGCACGTATCAGTGTCGGATCGCCCGATGCCCGACCAGACGTGTTCAGTGCGCGATTGTACAAAATATTGGACGCCAGATTTAACATGGCAGGACCAGTGAGACCAGGCGGTGACGCTTCCCAAGCGACCAAAGCCGTCCCTGCATCAACATCCAGCGAGATACCACCCAACGACAGATTTCTAAAATTCTGCTGGATGGTACTAACAAATGTCGCGTTGTCAGGGACATCCCTGATGCGGAAAAAGCTGGTGGTGTTGCCTAGGGTAGAAGCGATGGCTGGCGGAAACTGTAGAACCCTGGATGACTCGTCTAGGGAAAAGGCATCGATGGGAGATGCGGGGAGGTACAAGGATATAGTGGTCGAATTGGCAAAAGTTTTGACGCAAGACGGAGCTCTTCCGCGAACAAAGACCAGAGGAATGGTCGAAGCAGCTACGGCGACTAGAACCGCCAGAGCGAAGGTCAGCCAGCTCCGTCGTGCAATCAAAAGTCTCTTGTAAAAGATCGTCAGCGCTTGACGAAATGGCGAGATAGCGCGACCGGTCGAAAGCTGTAGCGGTGCTGCAAAAGATTCCGGTTGAACGGAAGATGTCGTGTCCGCCTCCGATAACCTCTCGCTGTTGTCCCCTTCCTCCGACATCCGTCCCTTGTTAATTTCGTCCTTTTGCATCAAATCAAGAAAGATGTCCTCTATCGTAGTCCCAAGAACATCATAAGACACGACCCGGAAAGCCTTCTTCTTCTCGTCCAGCATCTCTAGAACACTCTCCACCAAAACAGGGTCCTTGGACTTCAAATGATAAGAAGCTTGTTGCGGTGAAGTGACTGAAACAGATGCGTGTTCGGCATACTTGCGGATTTCCTGGAGTAGTTCTCCGGATGAGGCCAGGTCAGCAGCAGCAGCAGCATTTTTTTCGGACAGCATGGGCACATCGAAAGTGGCCTGAATGGTGTAGCCTTCACCAAGACTATGCTTCAGCGCTACAGGTGATCCCTGTGCAGCCAACCTCCCAGGGGCCGCAAGAATGGCAATATGATCAGCCAAAAGATCGGCCTCGTCCAGGAACTGGCACATGAATTTCAGTAGTCTAAAATCGAGAGCAGAAACAGTCCGCGTACATGGGTGGTGAAAACAATTGTCCGTGTCTCTCTGAATGAAGTCAGCGTTCGCCACAAAGCGCGCCTCGACAGAGGGTCAACACCGGATGTACACTACCAAAGGTATAGGTTGGAAAAGATTCCAGAGCTGAGGGTTGAACGTACCTCATCAACAAGCACGACTAGTCACACAGACAATGAATGTTAATAGGCGCTCAAACACACATCAGATGGACAGAGACGAACTGTTCGACCCTCCAACAAGCCCTGTGAATAAGGTAAGTACGAGCGGCCTCTGCTTGAGTGATCACTTGACTTACCGATAGCTAACTGCAGCTTCCTTTTCTGCCCTCCAGACAACGTGTTCGCGTTTGAATGAATCTTCGCTCCAAGATCACAGTCCCTAAGTAACTGCACGATGTCTTCATCGTCATCAGAGTACTTGCTATGTTTGATTGCCTTCCAGCTGTAAACCAACAGAGTCAAAATACCATTATGTGCAACATTCGAGATAACACACACTCACACTCTCAACGTCTGGTAACACGTAAGCTCTGGAAACAATACATTCTTCTGCGGTACAATCCCCATCGTTCCAGGCGGGGGCTTGTCAGTTCCTACGCCATCTTCGGTATTGTATCGAACAGAACCGGAAGTTCGTCCTGTTAAACTTGCCAGAACGGACAGAGTCGTCGACTTTCCTGCACTAGAAGAACATGACATTAGAAACGTAAAGGCAGATAATAACGCAAAAAGAACTCATTACCCATTCGATCCAAGTAGCACAAAGATGCCATATTTTGGAATGTCCAGCGAGAGATCGGCGACAGCTGTGACTAGACCCTTTTTGGACTTGAAGAGAGAAGTGTTGAAAGTTTTGTTCAGATTGGAGATGGAGATGGCGATGTCGGGCGGTATGGTAGTGGCGGGTTCATTGTCTGGTAGGTTCTTTCTCCGTCTCAGCCACGAAAACGTCGATCTACGTCTTTTCGAAGGAGGATTCCGAGCATCGTATAGCCTGTTCTCGAGCAGAACCGCGAGATAAGGCCAAAGGAAGACGTCGATCTTTTTGAGAGAGTCCGTAAGTTTATACCAAAAAAAGAAACTGATTACACACTATGGCTGCGATCAGAAGGGGCAACATCACCAACCCAGAATCCGGGTCCCCTTTTAGAACATCTGTCGCAAGGAGATGATTCTCCCATCCGCATATAGCTCTAATGGCAAAAATATACCATCCAGGAGGGAAAATGATTGAAAAGATGAACGCTGCTCCGGTACTTGCTCGAGAAAACACCAAGGCGATGATGGCAAAGACGATGGAAAGAAAAGTAGAAGCAACGGCGGCGAGCTGCGGACTTTTTCCAAAAGGCGCTGCGACGAAGAAGGACCAACTGGCAAAGATAAGTCCGAGCAGGATGTGAACGATGAATATGAGTCCGCCAGATGTCATGGTAAAAATTCGAAAGTGCCAAATGAGGGAGACGATGGTCCAAGCCGGGAGATAGACCAAGACGATACTGGAGTACCACGAAAGGATTTTTACCGAATCCATCAGACCCATCGCTTTCATGTGGGAGGTGATATGTCCAGCTCGTTCTGCCGTCACTGCTCCGGGAAGCTGATACGCAATACCAATGTAACAGATAAACTGAAAGGAAATGGTAAATCGGTATGAAGGAAATTCATGGGATGTAACTCACAGAGCCAACACCAACAGCGTTCTGAGGCCCCGTATATAGCTCAGCCTCACATCTCTGCTTTGGTCTTCATTCGTCTCTTGAGTGAATGGCCATTCCAACGGAGTAGGAAGCTGGACACCGGTCTGAAGTTCCACGATGGCCTGTGACAAAATGTCAACCATTTTGCAGCTAAAAATAGGATGACAGAAAGCGCACTTGATCTATAGCCCACTGCAAGGGCAGTATCCGGACTTCAAAGTCGCTTGTATGTCGGACGACATCTATATGGAATAATCCCCCATCTGCCTGAATAGTATAGTTGATTGAGCCTGTTCCAGGAGAAGGTATATCGTAAAATGCTACGGCAGCAAAGCATTCTGAGAACAGATTGAAATTCTGGGGACACTCCGATGGAATAGCGCTGGGACTGTCGACTTTTCGAACGGCGTTCCGTTGGGAAGGGGAAAAGTTGCTTGTGATGTGGGCCATGATATCTGACGGCGAAACTCCATTGGAAGAACCGCTGGTCCCATCTGCCCATATCAAAGATGTAGAATCATCGAACTTTTCTTGAAGACTTGCGACCGGGGTTGGACTTCCAATGCCATACTGTGGGGTTTCAGTCAGCACAAACAGAAACCATCTGGAGCCAGCCCTCACATTGTTAGGTTTGAAAAGAAAGAGCTGAGCAACGGCGAGAAATATTCCATATGCAACTGGGAGAACAAAACACCGAATCACATTGAGCTGAACCCATTCGATTTAGCTTTTTTTCCTAAAGGCAGAAATTCGTTGAACGGACAAAGGAATGTTTGGACAGAACTATCCAGTTCTTCCAGAATAACGCCCTAAATTGCAGCCAGAAGGACATTGTCGTTGATCAAGAAGAGCATAGACACATGTCTGAGCTATGCAGGGATCTGATTGTAAGCGGGAAGGCGGCATGGGATTAAAAACCCTCGATGTAGAAGTCATGCCAATTGAACTCGGCATGATGAGAAAGGCACAGACACCTAAAAAGATAGGCTGAAAAATGCAGTGGGAAAGGTAATCACATTTTCAGCAAATTTGCCGAGGCGAAAAGAGACCAACCCGTGGGAATCTTTCTTTCAAACGATTTCGTCTCGTCGCGTCGCGTCTCGCGTCATGATCAATCAAAGCCTGTGAAATCTCGACTCTTTGCCTTAGAGAAGTCGAGAACCATTACTGTAGAGATTACGCGATTCAGTCGTTGACCTACCCTCAATTACGACAGACACCCTCGATATACCTATCTGTTGAGCGCGCCTGTAGTCAATCTGCTCAACCGTTCACAAGTTTCAAGATCATTGACTTGAGGTATGCAATAAGGTGTGTAGTGGGAAAGAAGGTGAGAATGAGTATGGAATTACTGGAAAGTCACGGTCAAGCTAACATCTATTCAATTTACAGAACATGGTCATCGACGAGGTTGGTAGTAGAATCAACAGCTCCTGTGACGGTACCAAGAACATTCCGGAGACTTCGATATCAGCAACAGAGTTAACGAGCTCTAGAGCATCACCTCCCCCGACCGACGCAAGATTGCGGATACGTTGAACTCCGGCCCCTACACCAGTTCCTGCTCCCACTGAAATAATGGAAGGGCACAGGAGCCTCTTATAACCAGTCAGATGCCTCGCGCAAAAAATAAACTGAACCTCGAAAAAAGGTAATTACCGCCAAAATGACAGGACAGCGGGGCAAAGATAGTAAACTGGTGGAGATTTTCATTTTTTTGAAAGAGACTTACGGTGAACGAGTGTGGGGTGCTTGTATTGGTAGGTAGAAGGTGAGAGGCAGGAGGGAGATTCTGATCCAAGAGGCGAGAATTGTTTCTTTTGGTTCAGAACCTTAGAAATATTCATCTCTATAGGTGCGTTTCAGCTCCTTGCTCCGCCTTACGTCTCGTAGAAAATCGTAATTTTAAAGACCGATGTCGAGCAAAACAATGGAGCGAACTCCTAGAGCAGTTGAGGAGGGGGGGGGACCGGAGTTTTTTGACAGTGGTCATTCCGCCTTTGCACTTTTGCCTTGAGCCTTGGGGTTTGGACGATTAATGTAAGACCGAATGAGAAAGACAGATCGGAGGAGGAGTACCCCGAACTCTCCACAGAGCGGCTAGCTGAGCAGCAGAATTTATGACTCGCTGGGGCCCGCTCCTTACTGCCATGGCCGATGGGCAGACTTGGGGGGCAGATGACAGTTTGTTTTGTGGGTGCCGAATAAAACTCTTTCGATCTTTCGACTTACACAGGAGCACAGGGAAATCTTCTGTATGTCGGAACGAAGTAAACAGGTTCAGCCCGAGGCCGGAAAGCCGAGTCATGTTCTGTCACCATTTCACCCGAAGGCAAAGTTGGTTTAGCATTCATCATAATTCAACACTCCAAAGATTCGTCCATCTTTTATATTATTTCCGTGCAGTGCATTGAGTTAACACCTCCTTGACATAGTCAGCCATGATAGTGTGTGTCGCTGCAGACGGATGCCTAGAGTCGCGCTCAGATTGTCTGATCAACAAGCAAGGCGATGACGAAGCTCACCCTGGAATCCAATAAAATGTATGATCTGGGTCATTACACGCTTGCGACATAGTCAAGTCACTCAAAAGGCATGAACCAGCACTGATATAACCAAACGCTTGGTAGCTAAGCCAAAGAGTCCAGAAAACAGTTGTTAGTTTTACCAGACCCTCGGACGTAGGAAGACACCTTACCCTGGATTACTATGCAATACGCCATCCCACAACGTCTTGAAATCCACGAAACCGATGTTGAGGCCCATCCCATTTAAACTGTTCAGCTGTGAAAAAAGCGACGTCTTATATGCATCCCCTACTGCGGACTGAGTCCCTCTACCATAATTATCCACTACAAGGAAATCCGTCCCAAATATTGGACTTGAGCTGAGTTCCAACATGGCCCAGATGATATCGGAAGCAAGGATGAGTGAGACGGTTTGGACCTCTGTATATTTCTATTCAAGGGGTATTAAAACTCTTGTCCAGATAAGTGTACTGGCGAAGAGCAGTAACATACCATTTCTCAGCTCATAGTCTCTGTGGTATAGAATCAGCACAAGTGTACTAGAGTACATCAGGTCGTACTGCGGAAACACTTACCCGATACCCATAAAGATCACATACAGAGTTTCAGCGGACGCCAAGCGCGTGTCGATGTAATTGTTGACTGCATCGGGGATGGAAAGATACGGTTAAGCCTCCGGTCACAATGTAGAACCTTTCCTGGGCCTGGACCCTTGCTCACCTTGCGTCATGAAATCGGGAGCATCGAAGGTTCGATTCAGATAGATTGAAGAATCCACTACGGAACCGTTCGCCTACACGCGATTACACGTTAATGCTTCCCGTTCATCCGAGAAAAGTTCGGCAACAAAAACAGGAATGGCATACGGCCCAATCATGAAGTTCCGCACCAGCACTCGATGCAAGATTCTCAATCCAGAGCGGACCGTTCGATATTCGACCTCCAGCGTTTGGATTCGGAGGTGACAGAATAGGTGGAGGAAGTTTGGAACCGTTGATCGTGCCTCCAGAGGTATACGAGTCCTACGGTATACATGATATGAAGTTGGCTTTGGTCCTTGGAGCAATGAAAAAACACTAACCCCGAACGAAACAATGCTTTTATAGCTACCCAAGGGTTGCAATCCCCCGTTGACGTCTGCAGGAGGACCCGATAAACTTCCGCAGTTTGGTTGTACAGCGAGATGAACAGGCTGCAGCGTCTGTCTCCTGAGCGAGGCAGCTCCAATTGCAAAGCTCAAAAGCTTCCAGACGGAGGCGAACATTGTCAGAACAAGTGCAAAGCGAACCGTGAGAAGTGCTCATACCTTGATGGCATTTGGTACTTATATAAATCTGTGACTCCAACTCACCAAATGGTACTAGACTTGCGGTATGTACATAAGGTAAGTCTTCCCAAGAAATTAATTTTCGCTGCAACTCAAAAACAAACCGAACAGAAAAGCAAATCGTATTGCAGTGCGTAAATTGGGTCATTGAAATGTATTCATCTATTCAAACATAGATATGCCAAAGCTGTAAGGGATCTAGATAAGGGATCTAAACGGACATGTGTCTGCTCCATCCTCGTTATCATGTAACACACACGTCACATCGACAACACCTGACTCCCGCGTCTTCACTCACACATGAGTACGTACCATCGCGCTCATTATCAAACTCCACGGCTGCCACCACCAGGGAGTTAGAGTATCCAAAATATCACAGACCACCTTGAACCTGCATCGCCAAGACACTAACGCTCGTAGCAGGGAATGTACCTCGTCGGATTCTGAAACGAAAACGAAGGAATGATACTCTCGGGTTCTTCTATCGTATTAGAAATGTTGAACAGGCCGGAGATCGGGCTCAGCACGGGTGAGTTGAGGGAGATAGCGGTTGCGAATCCGCTCGTCGTGAAGTCGAGGGTGATATCGCCCACGAGGTCGTCTGTTCCGGTATTCGATAGCTGTAGCACTGATGTGATTGTGAGCGACCGGCTGCCCCGCGACGAAAAAAGGGTATACCTTGAGGAAAACAACATGTGTCTCGTTATTGTAACTCGCCACCCAATATAGAGGTACCGAGTTTGCATCGGAGGCAGGTAACGTAGCCAGTACCTGTGTTCCTCGATTTGTTGAAAACATCTATTCATAGGCAGCAAGAGCCTCGTCAGAACGGGTTCCGAACCTCATAAAATAAACGCAAAACCTGCTGGACATGGTACGACGTAGATTTCACGACCCTACTTGCATCGAAGGAAATGATATCCGGCGTCCACTGGTAGTCTCTGATATGCTGCAAGCTATAGGGAAGAGCAGGTTTTTCAGAATTCACTGCTACCTCCAAACTCCACACCTGGGCGCGTCTAGAAGAAGAAAGATCAGAAAGTAGTCCCGTGAACCTGTAAGTTCTAATCTCTTACAAGCAAAAGCGAACACTACATAGCTATTTCTCCCCATGCCAGTCATGAATGCTGCCTCAGCAGCAGCGCCTGCAAGCGTCGGATACTGTAGTCTCCCTTGGTCGAACGAACCCAAGGCGTTGGAATCATTTGTGGATGTTACTTTGATCAAGGGCGACCTCAGTCTCATACCGTATGTATACGGACGAACGACAGAAACTCACCAGCGTATTCACCGATGAACCACTTCGTGCCGTTCCGAGGGTAGGAGTCGAAGAAGAACGCGTTCTCCTCAAACCGACGGTGAGTTGTATTGATGAAAGTCGACTACAATGCTAACGCTCAGTACTCCTCCGGAAACACCGAATTTAAGAAGGAAGATACGCACTGAGTTTATACGGAGGATCCAAAGCCAAGCTTGGAAAACTGGTTGCCAGGAACTCCATTTCCGGATACTCGGCGCCAATAGCCTCAGTGAACGATTTCCATCGGTATGCCGCGTACAAGTCTTCTTGGAACTATGGAGTGATAGTAAGGTAATCCACACCTGATCTTCATTCCCTCCGTCAAAGTCAATATCAGTTTCCAACTTTAGTCAAATGCAGGTATGAATAACTCACACTTTGACAAACCTCAAACTATACCTCCCTAGGCTCGCCCTCACCTGACCCCATTTTGTACTCGAATTCCCGACGATGAACTCGAGTTCGTTCAATACGTCTTCGATGTATGGCTGTAAACCGGCTTCTGGGATAGTAGGCCAGTCGGCGAAGTCGGAGTAGTTCGCTGCGGATATTCCTGCCCAGACCCCTAATTCGAGATCCTCACGATGAGTCGAGTTGAACAGGAGCGAGCAGACGCCAGCGTACCAAGGATAGGTTCCTGTGCAAGTAAGAATCGATTAAGCTGGGATGGCAACGGGATATTCAGAAGGAGGACTGACTGCGCCTGAGTCTTCTGCCCAGTTGAGATATTCAAGCAACCCCTGATGTAGGATCCCTTTAGAGAGATGTTGGCATTCAAAGACACAACGTACCAAGCCGTCCGTATTCGGGTAGGACCAATCTGCTACGCGACCAGGCCTATTTTCCGGTCTTTTCACACTCTCAGTAAGTCGGTTTCTGCATCCAACTGGGATACACTTACGGCCCTATAGTCTCATTCCACTTCCACCGGGTGTCGAAGCTCAGACCCTATAATCAGAAGAAAGCTGCTGTTATCGTGCGTGAGGCATTAGAGACCAAGGGTTACCTCCAACTGGTTACCTCCAGGAAAGCTCCAGACCGTTGGATTGGTCGCGGCCATTGCCTCCGCCAGATCGATTCTCATTCCATTCTCTCTCTTCCCCTAAACGTTGGGGGAAAAAGAGAGAATAAACTGAAGTGAAAGGTTTGACCTGCAGCCGCATTTCAATCGAGAACGATACCAAACACATTATCATCGTTAGCAGCGCTAGTAGAAGGTTTGAGCTCAAAAGAGAATTTTTTGCACGAGCTGGATATGCCTGTAAGAGATTTGCTAGCGAAAATGGTGCCGCGGGCGGATTTTAGGGATACAGTGATCGAGCCAGTGTAAGTGTTGAACTTGACGTAGAAAGATCCTTTGTATGTCCAACCCTCTTGCACTTTGATTCCTGCGATCAGTCAGCATAGGGCATTCGGGTAATCGATTTCGTCATATTACCCCAAAAGCCCGTGTTTTCGAAACCTATGGGTCCATTTATCACTTTCGGAATGGTGACTTCCAAACTGGTGGGAAGAGCAGCCGAGACGCTTTCGGTTTTTGAAGCCGATTAGTGATCGACAGCCGCGCTCCATTGAACGGTTGCCACGCGTTAAGACTGGAAGGAGATTGAGCGAGGATGTGATAGAGAGATCAAAGTGAGTGCTTACGCGTTTGAGTACCCGGAATGACGCCTTGGAATGTACGATTTTGGAGTGATTCAGCTTGGCAGAAGATAGTAATTAAGACCAATTGTTACCCGGGATACAGCTAGACTTACCATAGAGTCCTCCGTCGCCACTAGGAGCGGCTAGTTTAGAACGACGATTTCGCCCGGTCACAGCAACGTACCTATGGTTGATATCCTACAAATTTTCCGTTAGATGAAAAGCCATGCGGAGGCGTGATTGAGCTCACTGACCTCCCACATGTACGCGTACAGGGTAGAAGGGATCTCATGAGTGGTGTTGGTAGTGATCCGAAGATTCAGAGCATTCGACGGAGCTAAAACTGATTGGACCTGTAAGGGAAGCAGCGAGAAGATGCAGGAGATGAGATATAATTTCCCATGAAGGATCATTGTCGCAGAATTTAGAAAAGTTTAAGGTGTTCGAAGCGACCTTTTTATTTGGTGACTTTGAGGAAACTCCGGCACATGATGCATGATACCCCTAGGTTGTTTCCGGGTCACGATGGTCAGTAGGGGAGCGGCATAATGAAGAGTTATGCCCGGACCGTGCTGGGCAGGTCATGGGCAGAGCCAAGGGAGAGCCCGGAAGCGTTCAGCAGGCCAGGGTTTGTATAGGCCATGAAGTTGAACATCCGAACTGGAAATCGATGGGTCTCCTGCCGAGACATGCATCAATTCTGGTGGCCAGAGAAAGAAAGTGAGGACGGCAGTGAAAGAAGGAAAAACATTTTATTTGAGGTAGTTGTCGTCAACGAGTAAGCCAACGTGGGAATTACAGGAATACAAAACAATTCCTCTTTGAACCTGCTCCGCCTTCATTACACTAGGCCCGCTCGGAGTCGCTCATCCAAGCGTTTCGGTCTCGGAACCCATCTATTTTTTTATTAGAACTTCATACAATCCATACAATCATGCATAGGGTACCGAGGCACCATAATGATCTCCTTGAAGGGGAGAGAAGGCTCACGCGGTCTGTTGAGCTCTGATACACACGAGGTCAATATTTCGAGGACGGTGAGACACGTCATAAAAAAAAGAAAAGGATGTCGCCACATGCTTATAAGAAGTCTTTCGTATCCCACTTCTCTTCACCTCGCGATACAGGTAAGCAGGCTGTGAACGGCCAAGGGCTTTGTCTGATATACCCCTCTGCTAGAATGTGGTCGACGCCAACGTGTTGGCTGTTGCTACTCGTGCACTCTTTACGCGTTCTCGCCCAGAGCAACACACTCGGTCTGAGCGATGGCTTCCTCTCGTTCAGCACCCCGACTTTCTCAGTCCAGCTTGTCAAGGACTCACAAACATTGTATTCCTTGACTACTGTCAATGGGAATTTCAACTTCATTCCCACTGACCAGATGACGGCCCGAGCAGGTAATAAAAACTATCACCTCGGAGATATCACTTTCCGTGCTCGTACTGTCGGCTCTACTGCATGGATCAGCGGAGACACTTCGACCAGCCGTGTCAAACTGACTGCCGCAACAGTATCAGGGACTACGAAGGCAGCCGCTAACCTTGCTCCAACTCTACCTTCTGGATCTCTCCTCAACATAACCCGTCGATGGGTTGTGGACAGTTCCAATACCCTCCAGCTGCTCTTTGACGTCACCAACTCTCAAAAAACAGCTGTCGAAATCGGTGCTCTCGGTGCACCTTTGGAATTTAACAATGTGAGTCCAGTGCGCTTTGATTATCTTGAAATCAGTCTGACGACATATTTGTAAGATATTCACTGGTCGTTCGGCTGCACAAACCAATACCCTGTGCAGTCTTTTCGATCCATATATCGGTCAAGATGCGGGGTAAAATCTCTTGAATATCCAAATCCAGTATTCGGACTTACACGCTCTTTATAGATATGTCCAAGTGGCCCCACTCCTCGGAACCCTTCCACCCCTCGTCGTCCTCCCCGTTGGCCAATCACCTCTCGAGGGCTGGCGTTTTCTCACTGAATCCACTTCACTTACCCCATTCTATCAATCCCAAACCTTTGAAGGTCTGTATGAATGGGACTTCCATACACTCGCCTACGCCCAAAACGAATGGGCATCAACGACACCGTGGAACGCTCCGACGTCTTTCGTGCTGCAGCCAGGTCAGACTCGAACATATGGTCTTCAATTCCGCCTTGCCCCAAATATTCGCCAGATTGAAAGTACCGTGGCTGCTATCCAACCTCTAGCCGTTGCTATCCCCGGGACTATCCTTCCTCTTGATCAGACCGGGAAACTTTTCCTGGGTACCAATTCTACCCCCAGTGTCACGGTCGCAAATCTCTCTGTCAGTCCGGCTGGTGCACTGAGCTGGACTACGAATACCGATGCCAAGACCGCTGGATGGCACGGGTACACTATCACTCCTCATACTTGGGGTAGATCTCGCTTGTCGGTGACCTATAGCGATGGGAGGGTACAAACAGTTCATTATTATGTTACTAATGGCGCGACTGCCGCCATTGACAATCTTGGAAACTTTTTGACTACTTCTCAATGGTACACCAATACCGCGGATCCATTTCATCGTGCTCCGTCTGTTATCAGCTATGATAGGCAGGTTAACCAGGTTGTTACGAACGATCCGAGGTGAGAATTCATTCTAGCTGAAATACTGTACGACAGTGCTGATGATGCATACCGTAGAGTCTGGATTGGTGGTTTAGGAGACGAAGGAGGATCGGGATCATGGTTAGCTGCAGCGATGAAGCAATTCGCTCAGCCAGATGCCGCTGAAGTGGCCAAGATGGAGATGTTTGTCAATCAGACGTTGTGGGGAACTATCCAGAATACTAATAACGGTACGTGGTCTTCTTCTCTTTTCCTTTCGTTTTTCACTCATATCTATCTATATTCCCTTAAACAGCGACTGTCAAAATGGTGAGCGCTCTAAGAGTTGCCGAGCTGGTCTTCCGTGCTCAATTGTTCGTAGTCTGTATTCTTCTACCAACCGGCCCTAGTTCCCAGTTACGTTTATCCCACCAATGAGGACTGGGGCGTGTGGTGGTCTTGGAATCGGGCTTCAGCTTTTGGGACAGGTAAGATATATACAGACTCTAGGCACGAATCATCTTCTGATTGTTCTTCGCAGGGAGGTAAGACCGCGTTTCCTTTGCAAGTCCAGGTATCCTAATACTGATGTCCTTGACACGTATATCAGAGGTTATGACTATATTCACGTCATCGCAGCTTACTGGGCTATGTATCGTGTCGCCAGGAACTACCCTAGTCTGGTTTCGGTCCACAACTGGCAATGGTACATCAACCAAGCCGTCACGACTGTTGCCACTTTAACGGCTGGCGGAGTAGGATATACCACTGACGGACTCATGGGAGAAACTGTTCTCCGCTATTTATTGACTGATCTGCAACGGGAAGGGTTGACTGCGAATGCTACACTGGTACAGAGTAGGATGAAAACAAGATGGCAACTTTGGTCAACTGAACGATATCCGTACGTGTTCTTTCTAGTTTCACTCGACCTTTGTTAATTAACATGTTGCCTTTAGATTTGGCTCTGAGATGGCTTGGGATTCTACGGGCCAAGAAGGAGTCTATGCATGGGCAACTTTCTTCAACGACACAACCACTGCAACGAACGCACTCAACTCTATTCTTGCTTACCAACCTCTCATCGCTCATTGGGGCTACAACGGCAATGCTCGTCGGTACTGGTATGTACTTTATGAACGTCCATTGCGCTGGATGACTCACGAGTGGCCGAAGGGATAACATCTACGCTGGCAAGCTGATGCGGATTGAGAGGCAAATCCATCACTACGGAAGTGGTCTGAACGCTCTGCCATTAATCTCCGCGTTCGAGTCTAGTCCGACAGACAATTACCTCCTCCGTGTGGGCTTTGGCGGTCTAAGTGGACCTCTGTCCAATATTGACCAGGGCGGATTCGCGGCCGCATCTTTCCACTCTTTCCCTGATACTCTCGCATGGGATGGATATTCAGGAGACTACGGCCCCAACTTTAGCGGTCACACTATGGGCATGGGCACTTTTATAGTCAATCACCCAGACTTTGGCTGGCAAGCATTCGGCGGAACGGTCACCTCCACCTCCCCATCCGTCACCGTTCAAGTCAAGGACTCCATCCGTCGCAGAATCTTCATCGCCCCCCTCGCAGCGCTTATATCCGTTGATGCTGGAGCATTCACTACAGTCAGCTACAACCCGACTGCGAGGACTGTGACGGTGACGATTGCTGCAGTGGCTGATGGTGCTGGTTCGGGTGCTGCCAGTGCGCCGGTAGGTAGACTGGTCGTGGCCCAGACCGCGAGTGGCTTTGGAGGCGTAGGTGTCTTGAAGCCTACCACGAGTTTGACAGTCGATGCGGGTGCCTATGTCGTTCCGTTCTCAAACGGAGTTGGGACTGTCACTCTTTCGTGAACAAGGCGAGGAAATAAGCCGTAGGGTTAGAGTAGGCTGTTGTATTTGTAGTGCTTCAATTGACGCAACGATTGTAAAATGTATCGTTCTTGCGTATGAGTGAATCCGAGCTTTGTTCGGTAGTCCGGATACCCTCTTATTTCCTTGAGCCCGGAGCCCGGAGAGAATCGAAGATCGTATAGTATTTCTCTACTAATCTCGTGATGCAGAAGAGATTCCTTCCTGATCATTGCGCGTAATACAAATGCATCCACCATTTCGCCATTACATTAAACCACATATTTTCATCAGGGGAAGAAGACAACAACGCGTTCACTCGGGAGAGAACAAGTTTCTCAAGCCGAGTCAGCTTTTTCCTTCTCGTGACGTACTTCATGAGCGATTGCCTTTTCATGGGCGCGCTGTCCAAGACTGGGAACGAATTTGGTCGAATTCCACGGTTTGATACCTGACCTATACATCTCATCGACTTCTTCGAGTGTGAGACCCCTTGTTTCGGGGATAAAGAAATAGACGTAGAAGAATGCGACGACGAGCATCCCAAAGAAGATGAGGAGAATCAGAGGGCCAATGCTAGAAAAGAGAGAATATTGGTTTGTTTAATAACCCCGCACACGCGTGCAACAAACTTACTCATTGGCGATCTTGGGAGAAAAGAAACTCAGTAAAAAGTTCCAGATCCAGTTGGTAGCACTGCCGAGGGCGATAGCTTTGGGGCGGATACGAAGAGGGAAGGATTCACCAAGGTACACCCATCTACAGGTTTTAAAAGCCAGTCAAAGGCCAAAACAGGTCAAAGATAAGAGATCACGCACGGAGTAGGTCCCCAGAACATAGAGAAACCAAACACATGTAGGATTGCAAATGCAATGAGCAAGTCGCCGCCCTGCTTATTGCGACCGGTCAGTTGGGCCAAAGGTGTACCTGGTGACGCTATCATGAAATGTCCGCCCAATCCAGCCTTTTCGTATTTGTCAGGGAAGCAAGAGAGGTTGATACAACGAGGAACATACAATGATTGCGCACACAGCTTGCCAAAGGGCACCAATGAGCAACAGACGACGGCGACCGACCCTTTCGATGGCCCACTAGAAGACCCGGTCAATTCTTTGCAGGAGTGAATGAAGAGAATCTAATAGTACTTACCAAGGCGGGAACAGTACCCGCGACAGAGACGGCGCCAAGGATCACTTGAATCACATACGGAGAGAGCGTCGTTCCAGCAGATTCAAAGAAAGTATCTCCGTAGTAGTCTAAAAAATCATCATCAAGTTTTGTTTTCCACAAACTATTTTGAGAAAAGGCACACAGTAGAAGTTTTGACCATTCAGCTGTTGCAGGAATTGGAGCATCATGCCATTTATCGTTCGTTTGTACAATCCGTTGACCGGTGAGAAACACTCGAGCCATGTCGCCTTCCCGCCTTCATTCTCTGCATCGATAGCGTATTGCAGTTCGTCAACAAGTTCGTCAACCATAGGGTCATCGACCGGGACACTGTTTAGTGAAGCAATAACCACAGCGGCCTCTTCGCGTTTTCCAATTCCAAGGAGGTGACGCCTGTGGATGGACGGCTCAGAGACGGCCCGTCACACTGATAGCAGGAAGTACGTACGGCGACTCGGGCAAGAAGAAAATTCCAGAAAGAAGGATGGCGCCCCAAACCAACTGGAGACCCACGGGTATGCGCCAAGAGGCTGGACCCTTGAGGGCGTGTGTGCCGAGATCGATAACATAACTCAAAAAGATACTTTGGTGCGATATTTAGCTTGATTAAAGTTTAAACAATCGAACCAAACTGACCCCGTAATAATCTGGACTTGATAAAGCACCAACAGGGTGCCTCGGAGGGCTTTTGGAGCCGTTTCTCCATTGTAGAGTCTAGATTCGTCCGAACTACTCAAGAACAGTTGCTCAAACCAGTAAATTTGTCACGTACGGCACGATAGCTGACATTGCTCCAACACCCAGTCCAGAAATGAACCGACCAATGGTAATCTGTGCGACAGAATGCACTGTAGCAGTTTGAATCGCTACACCGACGGTAAATATAGCAGCCCATATGAGAATACTCGGTCTACGGCCGAATCGGTCGGCCGTGAAGGCTTGACCAAGGGCCCCACTGCGATACTTCGGCGTTAGGATGTTAGAAAGATTGGAGCTGAAATCCATACACAAATGTCCTAAAACACGCCACGCTATCAGTGCTGAGGACTTGAGCATCGAGAAACGAACATACCCAGCGCTCAGAAGAGATGTGATCACTGATTGGCGGGATGGGGAAAGTACGAAGGATCCATCAGCATTTTGTGTACCAAATCGTTTCTGGAAATCAGGCATAACCAGGAGTCCCTGTAAGGTCGTGTGAGTAGCCAATAATGCAGAATAGTTTCTGGAACCCGTACCGATATGACACCGATATCATATCCGAATAAAAAGCCTGGTAAACACAACTTCTCAGTCCAGCAGCACTCTCTGCTCTCTTGGGTATGTCTTACCTCCTACAAACAGCACCAAGGTCAGATGGGGAGCGCCACGCGTACGACTTGAAAACTCACCGAAGGCAACAAAGAATGCGAGCACAATCGCCCTTGTGTTCGTTGGGACCGCTGTCATGTTTGGAACGACTTTGTTCTCGAGAAGCACGGAGGGGTGGAAATGCTTCCCATGCTCCTCTTTTATAGCATCGGAGGGCAAGGTAAAGAAGAATGCCGGAAAGAGTGTATTGAATCAAATACACTGTCTACCGCGTCCAGCACCTGATGTAGAGAAGATTTTTTCTGAACTCAGTTGACGGTCCGGGAAGCTCAGCTCGCGGGTGTAAGAAGTTCGTCAGCTGGTCGTAGTTGCGGAATGTCGAATCTGTAAATGAATAAAGCTAGGAACGGTAATTTAAAAAAACACACAACCATTAGATAGAATCTGGAAACACACCTTTGTCCCGGTTCAATTCTGCCAGCGCCATGCCAATGTGATATCCCGCTGCGCTGCTAATAAGCTCTTGAACTGTGTAGATGCAAGGAGATACGGTGGATAATATCTGGGTTCCTGCAAAGTGCTGGGCTGCATGGAGGAAGGGACGGCTAGGGACGGTTGATCGCGTTGCCGGCGGCCACATGATTTATTGCCGAGGTTATCCCGCTACGACCACAACGTATCAGAACAAAATATTCTAGACTGTCCTTCTTACGATTGAACTGCAGGCCCCAGAAGCAGATATGATCAGAAGCTCGGTCAAAGCTGATTCTATCGAACCGGATTAGCAATGGCTCCGGTCTAATGCAAGCTAATCGAAGCCCAACACCTCAAAGCCCAGCACCTCAATGTCCCCGCGAGAAGAAAACAATCTTTTTATATATATCAGAACTTTCTTCGTGGCATCGGATTTCTGCTTGTACATTGGTATGTCATATGTCACAGGCTCCGTCGGTAAGCTCAAGCCAGAGATTTTCCTTCCCAGTCGCACAATGAACCGGAACAAGTCAGAGCTCGCGAATAGAGTGGGCATATCCACTGTGTCGTATTCGACTACAACTATCTCATTGGGCAGGACGTTATGATTGCTCTTGCAAGTTCGGAAGCAGTCTTACCCAGTCTTACCCCAGCAATGATGTGGTGATGCGGTAATTTGTTGACGATTTTCTTTCTATTTCTTCCATTTACACAACTTGTGCGTCATGCAGATTGTGGTATAAAACAAGCGAGTGTCGCACTCTCACTGAAGTACTGACATTCTATAGTCCGCCCACAATGATCAGCAGAAATATCCTCCCTTTTGCCATTGCGGCTACCACTCAGTTGCTCAACTACGACGGTCTCGTATTTTCCTCTCCGATCACCAGTAGTAGTGCTGCAACTGCTACTCCCTTCACCCCAGTTGGGGGATTGGGCACCAACTCAACCCCTCCTGTGTATGCACCCTTGAGTGATTTTGATTTTCAGTCGCTGGTACAGTGGTTCTCATAGTCTTCTGTTCCGTGCCATTCAACTCAGCCTCGTTCGCAGAACTTGGGGTTGAATCAAGAATACATCGAGCTAGATCTTTTCCATCACGGTCTGGCACAATTCTCTACGAATGAGTTTCGCCAGGCAGGATTCAGCGATGATGACTTGTATTTGATCGAGTTTATGGCTGACCAGGAAGTGGGGCACGCCAAAGTGTTGACTGACATACTCGGTCGTAGGTCGCGCCTGCATCCCCCCATTGCGGAATTTAACACTCAACTTCGTTTGTTACAGCCAATGCCGCTAAACAATGTGACTACCAATATCCTTTTACAACAGTTCCAGAGTTTATCGACTTTTGTCAAAAGGTGTGTCCACGTTGAGAAAAGTCTCCATCCTGACCGCTCATTCATAGTGCTTCTTAGCTTACACGCTTCGGCGAATCGGGAACCTACGGCTTCATTGAGCACCTTGATTCGCGTCCCTCGGCCCAGATTTTACTTCAGTCTATCTCGACTGAAGCGAGACAGCAGCTCATATTCAGACAATTTGAAGGTCTTTTCCCAATGCCAGTGTGGCACGAAACGGGCATCACGCAATCTATGCAGTGGACGCTTCTAGCTCCCTACTTGAAGAGCTGTCCAGCTGAAAACCCACGTATTGTATTCCAAATATTCCCCGATTTGAATATTACAGTGCGTTCTTTATTTCTATCCACACCTCCATTTCACTGAACACTGAATGCGCAACATGAAGAACAATCCCAATGCTACCGAACTGTCACTCTCGCCTGCAATCTCAAATAATGTCTCGTCCCTATCCAAACCTGGTCGCATACTCGAACTTTCCTGGGATAATCCCGGAAAGGTCGCTGGATACAATGACTCGTATACGACCAACACTACCGCCGGAACTGCCAAGGTAAATGTTCCCTTACCTCTATCAGATAACGCTCGAACATTCCCTGTCATGCAGTTCGCCGCTTGGATCTCTCAGCTCAACGTGACCTACACCGACCTCAATCTCACATCTAGTAATACTGCTACCACTGTGCAGCCCGGAGGCACGTTATACGGAAACGGTAGCGCTCCTATCGTCAATGGCACGATGTAAGTATCTATGTATTGATATGACCTCCAGCTAACCCGTTGTCGATTTGGAGGTTTATCGTTATAACGGACTCGAACCCTTTCCTCACCCCATTCAATATTTCAATGATAAATCAACACATCGTTGCCGGTCCTGCTCTATATCAAGCTGATTGAGAACATCGAAAACATATAAATCGATGAAAAATGATTCTACTGTATTTACGTTGTATCGCGACTCGAGACATTCAAACATAGCTATGAGCTCGGAATGTGACGAGCTTACTTGCATCTGTATCCAGTATGAATTAGACACGAGCCGCAACGCGCAAATTTGCTTCACCGGGGCTTCCCGGTGATCTGTACGGCCATCGTGAAATATTGAAATATTGAGTTCGGCCTGCCCGAGGAGGAGAATCGCGGATCTCCATGAGTCATATAAAAAGGCTGTCGGGATCGGAGGGTGCATTGCCTCAACTTCTTTTCGTTCCACCAACTAAGTTGAGTCGAAATTCTCTCTGTGCTTTACACATCATGGCGGTTGTCGAGTCGGGGGTGAAAGTCTGGCTCACAAAAGCAACAAGAATTCTCCCTACTATGGAGACGTCGCGGACTAGATTTGAGGACACGGTCTGGATTGAGACAGACGTTGAATCAAGTGCAAAAGATTTTGTATCTGTATCTTGTTTTACCTTGCATGGAGTTATTACTGATCTCTTGCCTAGCGTTATCATATCGAATGGCAGAAAACAAATGACTATTTGCCTCGCCTTGCTACCTGCGAGATCTCCACCTCCCCTCGAAGTCTCGCAACCTGGACATCCCGAGGAGAACCTACAATTATGAGTCGCAGTCCGGGAAATATGATCTATTCAAGTAGAAACTCCGTCAGTGTGGAGAGGCCACTTCGAATGCGTTTGCAGACCACAGAGGAAGCGTTGGGTAGGATCATAGGATACGTACAGTTAAAGATCGTTTTTACTCAGGAAGGTGATGCATCTACTACCGGCATTGCGACGACGAGTCCCGGAAGTCTCATTTTTCGGTTCAGATTCAAATACAACGACGGTACGTACTTTCTTTTGCCCACTAATTCGAAAGTACTTTCAACCTTTTACTTCATTTCTCTCCCTAGGATCGGCGCCAGACATGAATAACTGTGCATCAAAGTCAAGCAAGGCTACACCTTCTCAGTCTACCGCGGCCCACTATTGTTCCAGAAATCATCCTTACCAGAATGGAGGCAAATCCTCTCCCTCGACAGAGGTGCCTTTGGCTGGCTCCTCTTCTGGCCCGGGAGATCATCACGCAGTACCGGTGAGCTCTTATAATTCATCAATGCCATATAGCTCGTTTATTCCATATAATTTTAGCCTACCTTTTCATTGCCTGAGGTGATCCAGGAGAATGTAGCCTCCAGCACTACTGAGCGTACAGAAAACCCAGAAGATACCGAGTTGAATCCTGAGACGAAACTTTTTACGGCTCATAGCAAACTTGAAAAAGCTCGAGTGAGCATCAAATGAACCCTTTGAGACACAAAATATAATGCGTCTTTATTCATACTGATGAACGCCAACAGATAGCATTGAGAGAAGCTCAAATTGATCAGTATGAGATGGTGATTGAAACCGAGAGACTCGTTCAGGTACTGTGCTCCCCAGTCTTCGAACTAACAAATTGATGCTGAGACTCTTCCCCCCTCTAAGGAAGAGACAAATCGATTGAGGGAAGGAACGGAGAAAATACGGGACCAAAATCAACGACTGAAAAGGATTCGAGATTTAGAAGGAGTGCCGGCCGAACGTTAAATTGGCTCTTTATGTATTAGTTGCAGATTGTCATTCTTCTTTCAGTGGTCGACAAGTTTTCTTGATCTCAATTACAAAGCGATAAAGCAATCAACTTTTGTAATTTACCTTCGGTGCTGACCGACGCGACGATACCTGGTGCCTGTGCGTGACCGCGATGCGTTGTGAATCACCGCGGCTCGGCCCGGTAGTATTCGGCAGGCATTTTGCTCTCCTTTTCCTTTTTCGAGTTCGTGACTCAGGCGTCCGAAAACATTTTCCAGCTTCTTTTCCATGATGGAATCAAAGAACAGAAATCTGAAGATTGGGAAAATAATGGCGTATAAGACGCGACTTGTTGCTCCGCCTCTCCCCTCGCCTCTTTCACTGCAAATATGACACTCGTCGAATGCGGTATCAAAGTTTGGATTGTCAGGGCTACAAAAGATCGCCCCATTCTCTCGAGCAAAGAAACCAAGAGAACGTACGGGGATACCGTTTGCGTGGAAGCCGAGGTGGACTGTACTGTAAAAGGCTTGGTGCGTTCCCGCCGGGAAGTCGGTTCAACGTCCTTCACCCACACTTTTTTTTGTTTAAAACAGACTTACTTTATTTACTGGCAACAAACTGAAGACTACCCTGCTCGTCGAGCCACTTGCAAAGTATACACATTGTCACCCACTCTTGCCGAGACTCAACGAGGTCAACCGGTAACGATGATTCCCGGACAACAAGCAGTCGTACACTCCACCCGTCAAGCTGAGGTTCACGGCAAATTCTTCAAACTATCTTCATCCATCTTCTCAGAAGAGAGATTGAAGCAGAGCAATGGTATTGCTGGGTATGGTCAATTGCGAGTTGACTTTGAGAACGAGGCTGCGAAACCTGCAAGTGTCTTGTTTACCTTTGTCTTTAAGGACGGTAAGTCGAAAATCTGACGCCTTTATTGATGTCTTAATGTGTCTTATAATCTACATGCAGCCCGGAAGAAGTTGAACGAGCCTTTGTTATCGAAAAAACCTTCAAGCTCTCCTCAGGCTAAACACACACGTGTAGGTCTAAATCCCAGGAGCCAGCAGTCACTCGAAGGTGTACCAGAACAGAACGGCTGTAACGCCTCCGCGGGGCCGGCGCAACAAGCTGAAAACGATGTAAGTTGAAATCTTCTTTGCGCACCTGCCCATTCTGAATTGGCTAGCTTCCGCGTGCAACCCGCTCCCAACAGAAGCGAGCTCGGTCTCTGGGGGCGCCATTGGACGATGATTTGCAGCAAAGTCTTGAAGAGGCGCAACGCGGTCTGAAGGAATCAGATGTACGTGAACATTTTCTTTTTGTCTATCATGTTATCTGGTTATTCTAACGACAAAGGTTTCTGGTCCTGTGCAGATTATGTTGAAACGGGCACGACTTGGTCAATATCACGCCCTTCTGGCAATGCAAATGCACAATGAAGTTCGTTTTTGTTTGTTGCGGGTCTGATTTAACTCTAAAAGCATTACCTTTGTATAGGAAGAGACTGAACGCGTGGACCAGGAGACCAAGAGAATTTGGGATCGGTTCGAGAAAACATTCTAGTATTCGAAATCGTCAACTTTGCAGGATGCTTTGAGAGTGATCATTATTTGTCCCGAGTTTCCCTACTTATTTCAGTGGTTATACTCAGTTCTTCTAGACTGTAATTTTTTACTCTGAGGGCGTGGCTCATTACGGCGCAAGGCACAGAGGGGCATCGTCAATCTCTACAGATGTATCTAGCCGGGCTGAATTGGATCCATCATGTCTCGCGTTCACACCTGCTGTGGCGTGTCTTCATCTCATTTCTATAATCGCGCGATTGCCACTGCCTTTTTATAAACAATTTTGCCCAACCAGGCCATTTTCTCCGCAACGCCTTCAGATGTTGCACACGACACCTTTTGCGATTAAAAGGCTCGCACTCAGTAGTAACTCCAATTGAAAAGTACCAAAGTTTTTCCACAGGACAAGATTCAGGTAGTCACGTGATAGTATCCGGCCATGCGTTAGATTCTACTAAAATTCTACAAGCAGCACCCATCTTGTAATCCGATCCTTCGTCCTCTCCAGTATAAAATGCCAATCGTTGAATGTGGTCTCAAAGTATGGCTCGTGAAGGCTACCAAAAACAAACCGATCCTTCCGAGCAAAGAACTTGAGGGAAGAATGGTCGGGAAGACTGTTCATGTCGGAGCCGAGGTCGAGATCAGTGGAAAATCTTTGGTACTGCGTTCCTACTTTAGAGTCAAAGTTGGCCTTGTCAACTGATTCTTACACTAGTATTATTTTCTTTATTGGCAACAAACAGATGATTATCCCCTTCGTCGTGCAACCTGCACAATCAACACGTTGACCCCCGCTCTCTGCAAAAACCAACGAAACAAGATTGCAATGGTTTCTGGACCAGGATCTGTCGTATACTCCACGGAACAGCCTAAAGTGTTTGGGAAGGCTTTCCGTGTATATTCTTCTGTATTCTCGGCCAGTAGCTTGGAGAAACACAACGGCGTCGTTGGGTATGTGCAGCTGCAAGTTAATTTTCTCAAACAGACGGCGGCCTCGACGGAGCCTTCTAGTGTTATTTAAATTCAAAGGTATGAAAGTCGAGGATCCAAATTTCTACATCAATTTCCGACGAGCGTCGTACGGCCGTAAAAATCAAAATCTTGCTACATACTAGCCCGTGGTCATACATCCACACGGTTATGCTTGGTATGCCTGAACCCGCCTTCAACATTTAGGCCAAGTATGCTGTGGCTCTTTTTTATTCTGATCGGTATCTCATCAGCCTCGTGGACGCTTGAGACAAGAACAGACTATCGTAGACGGGACAGGGAAGACGAGCCATAACGTCTCTGTGGGGTTAGCACCACGCGCTGTAAGTCGACATGTCTTGGCTCTGTTCCTTGCCTCCAGTAGCAAATGATCCAGATTCCTCACCGGGTACAGGCCAAGCGACCACGAGTTTGCACACCCGTACCTGTGGAAATATCAGATGACTCTGATGAAGACCCCGACATGAGCCTAGTTGAGGAGCAACGGAAGTTTGAAAAGGTAGATGTACGTGAATGGTTTCGTTACTATTGACAGAGGGGGTAATTTCTAACTGCAAATTTTGGGTTTTGTATAGGCTGCGTTGAAGGAGGCTAAACGTAGCCGAAAACACGCGATCTCAGAGATGCTAAAACGCGTCGAGGTTCGTCTTTTCTCTCTGGTGTTCTTGCCTCTTGATTCTTTGTGTTCTTCCCCCCCCTGTAGGAAGAAACGGAACGTGTGAAGAGGGAGACTCGACAGATGTTAGCTCGTTTTGAGAGACCAGCGTAGATCTTAGAATGTATTTGTTGAGCTGCTTTCGTAGAGTGTATTTCGTTCTGCGATTTCGCTTTCATTCAGAGCGCTCGAATTGCTTGTCGTTCAGACCCTGCATCACCGCATCACCGCATGTTTTTTTTATTTTATTTTTTTAGCGCGTCTTCTGTCAACTTTTTTAGGTGAGGGAAAAAATCAACGAAACTCAAGCCTGCAGGCAATGCTTAATGCTTCTTTTACCGGTTGTGGGATAGAACCAAGAAAGAAGTCCGAAGAAGAAGAAGAAAATGGCTTCATAAACCGTCGAAAGGTTTTCGCTCCCCTCTACTCTAGCTCAAACTCAGGACTCAGGACTCAGTACTCAGTGGCGATCGTCGAATGTGGTCTCAAGGTCTGGATCGGTAGGTCTATTACAGATGAACCGATCCTCTCGAGTAAAGAAATCAGAAGGGTGTATGGAGATACCGTCTTGATCGAAGCAGAAGAGGTGTAACGTGAAAGGCATGGTGCGTTCCCGCTCCGAAATTTGGCCAAACATTTTTTTTTTCAACGCTGTCTTTTGTCAGAGTTACTTGATCGGTCCTCAGCAGATGTATTACTATGGACCCGGGAAGGCAACCGCCACTGCACGATCAATACATCTACACCTAAAGGTACCTTGACTGAACGAAGCAGAGTTCCAATGGAGCCCGGACAGCAACCTGTCGTATAATCGTAAGTATGGACTTAAAGAATCACTTTCTCCAAGTCGCTGAAGAAGCACAACAACGTTATCGGGCACGCCCGATTGTGCAAGCGTTTCCTCGAGCAAGGGAACGGCTCCCCTGTCAAAGCCTTTGCGTGTCGTTGTATTCAAATACGGTGGCTTGTGGATTCATTGTTATTTTCCATCAAGTTCTGACATATCTTGTTATCTGCAGCAGAGAACGTACGACATCCAATTGTTGAAAAGACCTTCGGGGTCTCATGACACCGACCACGCAGCCAAACGGGCGCGTTGTGACTCGGGTTCCTCTGACCGGGATCAAAGTCTAATCTAATTCAGCCAGGATTTGCATGTAAGTTAGCTTCCGCCTAACCTTCGTCGACGGGCAAGTCGAAAGACATGGTATAACACAAGAACAAGGCCCTCACGGCACTGTGGGATCGGGGCAAAGCGGCCTGAAAGACGCGGAAAGCGACGTAACTCGACAGCTTTTCGCTTTCGCTGATCATGAATCATCTCCCTTGAAACAAGTTCCACGTCCGCAACGTCAAAAACAATGCCGAGCTTCTTCACCTGTGGAAATATCTGATTCGGATGATGAACCGCCTGCGAGGATTGCGGAGGAGCTGCGCAAACTCGATCAAGCCGCTGTACGTGAACATTTCTTTCTATAGACATTACGAAAGTTTTGATAGCAATGCTGGGTTATTTGTATTAAGATCGCGTTCAGACAAGCTCAGCGCAGCCGGCAAGAGGTAATTTCAGAGCAGCGAAAGCTTATGGAGCCTCGTCTTTGATCGTAGCTCTTGAGTGAGCGATCTCTCAAGCGATAGTAGGAACAGGTGGAATTGTTAAACAAGGGACGGACAAAAACCTTCGCATAAAGAATACATTCAGTGGTTGAATTGAAGAAATATATCGTTTGCCGGATGTCTTGAGAACCGTCGCGGTCGTCACTCGCTTTGCGGGACATGTACTTTAATCATCAGCTTGGTCGAGCCACATGCAACGCAACCCTTTCCCATCGAAAGTTATGTTATTCTCGAATCCTCCACATATAATAGTGACAAGTCCAGGCCTACGTTAATGTACCTTTTAGAGGATCTCTGCGTGCCTGGATCGCTTGCAGTCCGGACGAGTTGAATTAGTTGGATACGGGAATCCATATTGGTGGCGGGATGACCGGCAGGCGAGAACCGACAGCAGTTGCCTTGCGAGAAGCTTCGTTACCCGTGCCACTGGGACTGAGCTCCAGTCTGTGAATAATGCTCTGGTGAAACTGCTTTGCAAATCAGGGCTATGCTTTTTGTTGAACGTAAACTTAACAACGCTGATAGGCGGTGTGGCGTTGCGACGAAGAGCCAGTGTGGCTGCCATGGCCGCGCCAGTATCTAAGTATATGTTTTGCGAGGCGAAGAGCCGCTAGCGTCGCCAGCTTGAGCTCGGCCAAGCCGGAGTTAGGATCAATTGAAATTCTTTAGGTCACTCACGTGTTCTCCCCAATAACGCGGGGCGTGGAATCCCAGAAAAAAAATTAACTTTCCCTTCCATTTTTCGGGCTTCTGCCAATCCTTTTACTTTTCCTTCCGTCTTCCGTCTGTAACCACCATGGTCAAAAGCCGGAGTCAGGATTTCGGACGCCGTCGATCCCTCTCAGATCCTCTTGCTGCTGCTCTGCTGCCGCCGCCCAACGAAACCCCGGAGGAAAAAGAGGACCGAATCAGGGCCGAAAACGAAGCAAAGAAAGTCAGCGATGGAATTGACGAGATGATTAGGCAAGAAAGGAATGACAAAAAGAAGTCTAGAGGCGAGGTGAACGTGCTATTGCTGGGCCAGTCAGAGTCGGGGAAGAGCACCACCCTGAAGCGTGAGTTTTGCGCGTATTTTTCGCTACCGGTTTATTTGGTTTCGGTCCTTCAAATGTGAGTACGGATTTCTTGTTCTTCATCCCAATGAGCTGATCGGACTTTTGTACAGATTTCTGTTCCTTAATTTCTGACCTTATCTTCGCAGAATTCCAACTGCTCCATTCACCCGCTACTTTTCACGCGGAACGAATCGCATGGAGAGCCGTTATATATCTCAACCTGGTGAGATCAATACGAAGGTAGGAATTCTTCAACATACATACAAGTATCTTGGCATTTGTACCAACGCCTTTCTAGAATCCTTGACGCCTTGTCACCAGAAGCGGATGCTGAAGATCACGATGACTATTCACTTGAAACAGCCAGTGTCATTATATCTTCCAACGGCCGTCCACCTTCCGCAATATCAGGCACCAGGGTCCCCAATTACGACCTCTACAGACAGCGTCTTGCACCTCTCGCTGAACTCGAAGCGAAGCTGACCCGCCTCCTTACCGCACCTGATCAGGATGAGCCGACCCACCTCCCACATTCCTCGGAAAGGTTTTATTCTCTTAGTGGCGTTGCGGTTGCAGCCAACGGCCGACCAGCACCTACCATTACGATTCCCCAAAGCAGCAGCAGCAACCATTCCCAGTCCCTTCCCGTTTCTCCAACCTCGTATCCATCCCCTACACGCGCCAACGGCTCTTCCAACAACAACAACAAGGAGATCTCCGTCCACACTCACGTAAACTGGAGAAAAGCCTTCCAACTCGGAGGCAAATCCAAAAGTCCGAAGAGTCCGAATTCTGGAGAAATTGAAGGGTGGTGGGAGGACCCCGATGATCCAGTTCATGCTCTGCATGCTTGTGCCCCGGCGATGCTGGATCTATGGAGGGATCCCAATGTGAGGCAACGGTTGGAAGAGAAGAGGTTGAGATTGGAGGAGAGCGCGGGCTTGTACGTTTTTCCAGTTTTTTTTTCACTATAATTTGTTTCCCTGACTCAGTTTACAGCTATCTCAATGAAATTCCTCGAATTACAGCCAAGAAATATATTCCGACTAATGGTGCCGTAATCATTATTCGTTTGCTCTCAGAGATCCTGATGATACTTTTCGACAGACGACGTTCTCAAGGCAAGACTAAAAACTATGGGGGTAGTCGAGCATACTTTTCTCGTCTCTGCCGGGGCGAACCGGGGGACACAATGGAAAATTTACGATGTCGGTGGAGCGCGAAATCAAAGGCACGCCTGGGCGCCCTATTTTGAAAATGGTGAGCTGTTCGCCGTCATTGGACTGGATTGAATGCCATATTCATAATTTGACTGCGGAAATCCTTTCAACAGTCAACGCCATTATATTTTTGTCTCCGATATCAGCCTTTGATCAAGTGTTGACGGAAGTGAGTGTATACCATAACTAACATAATGGGCGCGCGGAATAAAGGCTTTTTTTTTTCTGTTTGTGAACTTGACCTTTCTGACTTTTTTTTTGCGTGCTACAGGATATGCGTGTCAATAGGTTGGAAGACTCCCTTCTGCTGTGGAAGTCGGTGTGCTCGAACCTGCTCCTGGCCAATGTGAATATCGTGCTCTTCTTGAACAAGTGCGACCTTTTGCAGGTATGTCCTCCCCCCAGGAATGATCACTTGGAATTAATTTCGGGTTTTTCTTCTTTCCTTCATTTCTCTCCAGGCTAAGCTTGAAGCTGGAGTGCGATTGAACCAGCACATGGTCTCATACGGAGACAGACCCAATGATTACAACTCCGTTTCAAAGTGTATGTGTGACTGTTTTTTTTTTTCTGCCGCTTCACTTTCGTAATGATTCTCAACTGTCGCGGACCTGGGCTCTTTTTTTTTTGCTTTCGAAAGATTTCCGCAATAAATTTGGAATGATCCACCAAACTGCTACGTCCAATAAGGAACGGGAGCTGTATAGTACGTGCCTGGTCTCGTTTATGCGTGTTTTTTGTGTCTAGAACTTATGCTTGCTTTTTTTCATTGGGTATGTAGTACATTTAACGGCAGTTACGGATACGAGACGTACGGGCACTATAATCGCGGACGGTGAGTTTTCCTCTTCATTTGGCCTTTTTCTTCCCGATAATGTCGCTCGTGTAACGCTCATTCTCTTCTTCCCCACCCGCGGTCTCTTTAGTGAGAGATATCATAATTAGGGCAAACCTCCGAACCCTCAGATTGGTGTAATTGTCGCCCTGGATACTTTTTTTTTTTGTTCCGACTGAAAACCATGACGACTTGCATGTCTCCTTTGCGAATATTCATATCATGCTGCTTCATCTTTCATTAACCGTATTTCTCTCTCTCTCTCTCCCTTTTTTGAAAGCTATCCTGTTATCGTTTTTTTGCAATGAATTACTTTGGATTTGTTTTTCACTCGCACGTAAATAGTTGGGCACGGAGGGAGTTGGGATAGGTTTTGTTGCTTTTTTTGATATCGATGTTGTGTTTCTGTTTGTGGGTGTGTGCATTATTTGTCGATAATCTTTTTTTCTTTTACTTGCATTTTTTTTATGTACGTATTATATATACTTATGTATCTCCCTTCCTGCTAATTTGTATCCTTTTTTATTCTGGTTATTACTCAATTTCACCTTATAGGATTTGGCTTTCATGTATGTAACCATCACTCAATAATCCCTGGGTTCCTCCGCGACAAGCTCTTTCGAGGATCTCGGTGATGACAGAATCCGGAGTCGGTATCCACAGCTTTGACCGACTGGTTGGTAACGTGGGTAAAATGCAACGTGACCTTCGGGGCCCCGATGTTTCTTCTTCATCTCAATCTGCCACGGTCAGCTCGAGCATCTACTAGGACGTTGACTGCTTGCCTCCCAATAACTTTTACCCAGAAACAGAGACAGAGATTTTTACGTGGATCTACGGCAACGATAATAACGAGAATGGCTACCACACATCCTTCGTTGAGTGTTGTGTCTACTCCTGGTACGCCGTGACCCGTGATCCCGATTATCGATTTTGGCTGGAATTTATATCTTGACTTTCTCAGACGCTCCCGGCGCAATAGGACCTTATTCTCAAGCTATCAAAGTCGGAGATTTGTTGTTCGTATCCGGATGTATCCCTATCGACCCATCGACAGGTGAAGTGGTACAAGGGATTGAGGAGCAGACGAAACAGGCGTTGAAGAATCTGGAAGCGGTCGTCAAAGCGGGTGGATCTGAAATTGGGAAGGTTGTTAAGACTACCGTTAGTTATTCCTTGTTCTTTTTTCGTTACCTTGTTTGGGTTTTTGTTGTGGCGTTATGCCCATGTCCCCGTTCTACCGTTCTACCGTTTTCTGACGTGGTTTCTCTTGGGACCTTTAGGTTTTCCTAAAAAGCATGGACGACTTTGTGACCGTCAACGAGATATACGCCGCTGCATTTGGAAATCATAGGCCTGCGCGGTCGGCAGTTGAGGTTTCGAGGCTTCCGAAGGATGTGCTTATTGAGGTGGAATGTATTGCTAGGTGAGCTTTATGTTACCATTATATGTGCGGCCGTTGACAGCTTTTCTAGCGCTGCTGGGTCCTAGTTTAAAATAAACAAAGTGGGAGTCGGGGAATGGACATTCCGACGCTGGAGCATCATGTACTTACGGAAACACTTGAACCTGAGAATGGGGAAGTCTTTGAATCTTGATTTGCTGCGCAACCCATGTAAGCTAGCGACTACTGTGATGTGATCATGATGGTCTGTTCTGCACCTCGTTCATGCCCGGGGGATCTACCTTTCTCGTATGAAGGAATGGCCCGTGAGCCAAGCTGCTGACCCCAACACTAGATCTTAAGAAGCTCAAGTGTAAATCTCCTTCAGACCTCTGGCTTTTGGGTCAACACGCCTTTTTCTTTCTTTTCTGTTCCTTATCGGAAAAAACAAAAACGTAAGGGTCGCGATCATGATCAGGGGCGCGCCGAACCAAGGCACGTGGCTCGCGTCCGAAGCAGAAAATTTGCTCTTGAACCACAACGTCCAGCATCGAACCCAAGAGTTCCATTCACCAATCTGTCGTTTCACTGGACGTTGGGTTCAGAGCCCGAAACTTATTGTGGACCTACGGTGCTTACGTTTTTCATTTATGATCATGAAGGTGTAAACTCTAAAGTTTCTTTGACGTTCACCGGTTTTGAATGATATCCTTGTTCTGGCGCTCCATTATAGACGCTTTAACAGGTCTTGTGGTCTTTGTTCTTACCTCGTTGCCCCAACGCGTTTCCCTGCAGCTACAGCTTTCCTATGAACAAAGAGATCGCCTGGTTCTTTGCTAGTCTTTCTCTCTTACCACCACCACCAGAATGTCAAGCAAAATCTCAAACGACCTTTTCTCCAGTTCTCGTTTAACATCCTTGGCCGCTGTCGATGAATCGCTATCCAAGTTTGAAGTCGCGATTTCAATCAACTTTCACCACCCAGAGAATCTTCTTGCGGAGCTTTTGAGCCATCAGCCCCAAGCCTTGCCACTCGTCTTTTCGTGTGCGCTCCCCATCCTGTCTCTTTGTTTTTCTTTACCGCAGTAGAACTGATCATCCATGCGCAGGTATCAACGAGGATGCGTTCATCCCTCTCAAGACTCACGTTTATGGCGCTTTCCAATCAGAAAACAAACTGTTGACCGATTCCATGGCCTTCAAAGTGCTAGTAAACCTATCGCATTTTTTCTGCTTTCACCCGACCGCGACATCGATTATCAAAGCTCAAGATCATTACCGCACGGTCGAGGGGGCCGCGGCGCTTTTGCAGTTACTTTCGACGATGGATTTCATGCAAGAAACGCCCCCTCTCGAGGAGGAGGTAGAGGATTTTGGTGTTCGTGTCCGGATTCGCGGGAAAAAGCAGAAGAAACCTAGCCGCGCCAGACTCTCCAAGGCCGTTGACCCCAAACCCTTCAAGAATCTTGACTTGCAAATTCCTCTCGATCAGACAGAGGCGGATCAGATCAAGAACCATCTTTTGAGAATCCTCGAAAGTATTCTCGATGTACGTCCTGGGCCAGGACTGTTTCATAATTTTCTATTCTGATTTTATTTCTTATTTTTTTGCTAGTTCTACTTGCTCAACCTCCGTGATGAAGAGTTCAGTGCTGCAATCAAAATCGCATCCGTCTCGTTATCGATCGTCGAGTCGGAAACGACGCAAGCTACCGCATCAGATTCTTTTGAAGGTGGCGCTACTGTTGTAGAATTCACTCCTGCCGCATTCCCTAAAATTCAGCCAATGAAATCGTGAGTTTTCTTAGTCCAGCTGTTGACGCCCGACACCCCTAATACCCTTCGCAGGGCGCTGTACTTTGATAGCGTTGAGGGATTCGGTGAATGGTCAATCTTCATCAGTCAGAAAGCAGAAGCCGAGATCCGGAGCAGGCACCGAAAAGACCAGCACTCGTTCGACATCATCGTCAAGAAGATCAAGTGGGTTTTGCCTTAATGCGCCACGCAGCTTCTGCGTGTTCTCAAACTGACGATGCCGTTCGCAGGGAACTTTCCAATGGCCACTTTTCTCCCGACAATCAGAAACGCCTGAGCGGTCCTAGTTCCGAGGTACCGATCTTTGAAGCGAAGATGACTGCAGACCTTCGTTTGATTGTACGTCGCCGCCTGCGCTCTAATATCGATTTGCTTATGTTATTTTAGTATCAAATTGATATTGTGACTAGCGACGACGAGGTATATCGATTTCATTTTGTAAAAGGACTTTGTTGTTGACCCCTCACTTGTTTTGTTGCAGCGGGATAAGCAAGGTGAGTATATGGCCTCAGATAATTAAGCAGTGCGCCCTCACGACCACTTCAGCGATCAAAGTGTTTGGTATCTATACCCATGCGCATATGGATAATCGCATGTGGGAGTCGATTGGCCACCAACTGAGCAGAAAGGGTGAAAATTATCGTGAACGGTATGGACGCTTTTGAGACTGTTGAACGTGGTCTTTTTTTTCTAATATGTCTAACGTAGATGTGCGGTTCGTAAACCGGCCCAGAATGCTGCTGACGGACAGACCTTTGTCCCAGCTCTGTTCCCCCCCTTGCCTGAGGTACAAGACGAGGCAGGTTTGTATAATTGGTTGTCGGAGGAAGATGACCCTGTGAGCTATTCCGCTTGACCACCAAATCAATCCCCCGGTTCTTAATCTTTCAAAAGGTGTACTCTCGTTTCTTGTGAGAGTTTGTTCTGTCTACCACTCGATAGTGCCCAATTGAAGAAACAATCCAGGATGGATAAATATGTTGTTTTTTCACAGGTGCGCCCGATTTAAGTGGTGCAATTGGGAGTACATTTTGACTTTTTTTCGTCCCCAGCCTTTGTTGAATAGTTCGTGGTCTTTTTTGTCAAACACTGTTGGATGTCATTGATGTACTATCAGCTATGTTGGCCGACTTGGATGCAACGTTCCCCCATCTCGTCTCGTGAATAAAACACTCGTTCCTCGTCCGGCTGTTTACGCTGACTTACGTCACTTCTATCAGAGCGAGGGAGAAGCAAATTATCGAGCACCCGTACTCCTGCTATGTCATTGGTCGCAGCGGAACTGGGTGAGTCTCTCCTGTTCGTTTCTAGATTCCACTACTGAGCCACGACTTGTTTGTAGGAAAACTACAACCCTATTGTTCAAGATGCTCCTAGTTGAACGAACTCACCAAATGACCGGAGGTGACGCTCCGAAGCCCAGACAAATATTTGTCACCCAGTCGAGAATCTTGGCCAAGAAAGTCGAACAGTATTATCAGACTCTCGGTCGTTCTTTGACCGCTACGTCCCAAACGATCGCTCAGCTTTCTGAATATCGGGCTCGAGTGGGGAACGCCATTTTTGACGAGGATAATGACATGATCGATGCTGATGATGTCGTTGATTGGAGCGGGGAATTGCCACCTAGGTTCAGTGAGCTCGGTGACGAACATTTTCCTCTATTTACAACGTTCAACGGGGTACGCGCGAATATTTTTTTCTGCAAGTGCCTTTCTCTTCTGACGTACTTTTTTTCGACCGCAGCTTTGCTCTTTGCTTGAAGCTGATATCAAAGCAGCCTCCGAATCATCTATGTCGAAAAAGGCTTTGAAGCAATCGGCAACACTGTCGGCCCATCTACTCTCGTCTGAGCGGGGCAGTCAGTTCGTGACTTACGAAGTCTTTTATCGGGACTACTGGCCTCATTTTCCGCAGACGCTGACCAGTAAACTGGGTGAATACATTCCATTCCTAGATGATGTGTGATTTAAGGAGCTGATGTCTTGAGCCAGATCCTTCCCTTGTTTTCAGCGAGTTCATAGGTACGTTCGTCCGTCCACACCCTTAAAACTCTGCTCTGAATGGCTTCATATGATCTGGAAAATAATAGGTGTCATCAAAGGCTCCGAGGAAACTCTAGAGACGACGAAAAATTTCCTGGAACGTTCCGCGTATCAAAACATGAGTGCCAGGAATCAGTCAACTTTTGCGGATAGTCGAGAAGACCTGTACGAGCTGTTTAATGCGTACATCACAAAGAAGAAGCGGTTTGGCGACGTTGATGCTGCGGATAGGTATGTGTCTTTGGGTCGACACTGTAAAGATGAATGGAGTGTTTGGGATCCTGATATTGTTTTCTCAACGCTTCTTTAGGGCGCATAAAATTTTGAAGTTTTTCAAAACGAGGGCGTTTGCTGGTCAACAGGTTGATCATTTGTGAGTATTCCCGTGACGATATATATCAGGCTGCCAGGAAAGGCGCCTAACGTACATATTCTTTCCCAGATATGTCGACGAAGTTCAGGACAACTTGTTGATTGATTCACTCGGTATGTAGACTGAATAGCCCAGGGTCGCGATGATGGAATGCTTATTTCGCTTTCCCAATAGTCCTCCGTCTGCTCTGCCATGATGAAAACGGCTTATTCTGGGCGGGAGATACAGCGCAAACGATTGCCGCTGGTAGCTCCTTCCGCTTCAACTCTTTGAAAGCTTTCCAATGGAGGCTAGAAGTCAGTGATTCTCTCTCTCAACTGCATCTACCTGCTCTAATAGCTGTCCTCAGAACAAACGTCGGACGGAGTCGTCTAAACCCCAACTCGGGATCGAACCCAAAACTTTTGAATTGCTCATCAACTACAGATCTCATTCGGGCATAACCAATTGCGCGCATTCCATAATTGAGCTAATCACTCTGTTCTGGAAGGACTCAATTGACAGGCTCGCACCGGAACGGGGCGTCGTTGCGGGTCTGAAACCGTCTTTCTTTGTTGGGTGGGATGAAGATGCTGCAGGACTCGACCACTTCCTTTTTGGTGACTTGGGTAATCGTATCGAATTTGGTGCACAGCAATGTACGTATGTTTCCCTTTGTTTTCTTGTGCAGTGTTGAAGCATTCCTAGGCATTCTTGTGCGCAACGATGCGGCTCGAGAGCGCCTTCAGGCCAGACTTGGTGAAAATGTAGGCCTCATAATGTAAGGAAACTGTGTATTCCTTAATTCTTTTCCGAGATCTGATAGCCAAGGCAGGACGATTTACGATAGTAAGGGCTTGGAGTTCAATGACGCAAGTGATGTTCTCAGATGTCTCTAATTTCGGTCAAGCTCATCTTTCAACGCAGGTCCTGCTGTATGATTTCTTCAACGACTCGCCCGCGAAATTGACGCAGTGGCGACTTCTTCTGAACGCGTTGAACGACCGCTCAGGCATAAGCGCGCCTGATTTTGAGAGGAATAAACAGCGTTACACATCCATATGTACTGAAGTAGGTGGCTCTCCCCTAAGTTCCCAGTCTACAGTCTAAAGCTTTAACTAGCTGAAATTCCTTTATGTCGCAATCACAAGAGCCCGGGAAAATGTTTGGATCATCGATTCCTCGGAAAAGAGTGAGCCAATGAGGGTGAGTTGTCAATGACGATTTGATCTACTGTTCTGAGCCTCTATAGATGTACTGGACCGAACAAGAGGTGATTCGAAATGTTGAACCCGGTGCTGGTACTCCTCAACTCGCGAGCTCATCTCCGCCCGAAGAATGGGAGCGTCAAGGGCATAACCTGTTTGACCGGAAGAAGTGGGCTCAGGCTAGACTTTGCTTCGAGCGTGCGGGCCAGCCAGAGAAGATGGCGGTAGCGGAAGCCTATAATCTTCGGCAGATTGCTGAGCGTATCAGTCTTGATTCGAAAACCGCCCGATTGGAGAGGAATGCTCAGTTCGTCAAAGCTGCGGAAGCCTTCGCCAAGTGCTCTAAATCCGCAGGTCCCAAGCGAAAGCGGGATTTCAACCGAATTGCTGGAAAATGCTATAGGGAAGGTCGAGAGTTCTTGCTTGCTGCGGAATGTTTTCATGCTGCCCGTGAATTCAATGACGCGGTTCGGTGTTACCGCAAAGCTGAACGATACGATGAAGCGGTGGAAATTGTTCAGAACGAGAAAGATAAAGTGGACGACTCCTTGGCGGAGGACGTTATTCGAGTAGCGAAGATGCTATACTTTAGCCAAGTACAATCACTCCCTTCGGCAGCGGATCGCGAGAAGAAGCTGCAGTACGTTCCGTGCTTTCTTATCAAAGTTCTTTATCTCACTCGGTCTACAGACAGGTTGGCGTTTTGTTCGACTCTGTGGACGATCAACTCGAATACCTGGAAGATAGGGACATGGATGTTGCTCGCGCTGCTGTGCTTGTCTCCCACGGGAGAGCTCGCGAAGCTGCCGATCTTCACTTGGCCAGCGGTCGAGTCTTGGAAGCCATAGATTTCTTCATCCAGGACTCGGAGAATGCCGATTCTGCTCGGAGGGCAGCGGAGTCTATCCTCGATGGTTTTTGGCGTAAACTGACGTTTGCTGTGAAGCCATTGGAGATCAAGGGTGATCCTCTTGTTCAAAAGATTCTTGACCTTGCGCAGAAGATCGACTATCGGCCATTAGATGTCAACCTTCGTGATGAAGTGCGTTTTCCATCTAATTTCATGGGATTTAACTTATTTCATCAGATCTCGATGTTCCGGACAATTCTGTCCAACGATCATACAACTCTGGGAAATTTGGGGCGCACCTTCTGGATCGCGAATAATCGCCCGGCAGCCCTTCTTTGCTTGGATTATTACCATGGTATATCCTCGCTTTTCGAAGACCTTACTGTGTATGAGATGGCAGAGGCGCAGGAGCTGTTCCGCACGTATTTGCGGCTCTTAATAGATGTGTGGGCAAACGGAAGGCCCACCGAACAAGCTGGCCTTCTCAAGTTGTTTGGGTTCCAGAAACTCTCAGATAGTCATGTTCGTCTCACAGATGGAACCTATCTTCGCCAGAAGCTTGGATTTGCCGACCAAGATAATACCTTGGAAACGTCGGAATTTATACGCCGTTTCAAAGCATGCATTTCTAGACACATTCGGAATCGAGTCTTTGCACAGACTTCCAGCTGCAAAGGGTCCAAATCATTCGCACCATGTCTTACGTTTGCGGTCTTCCAGTTTTGTCATCGGGGAACTTCTTGCCGAGAAGCTCACCTTCCTCTGGAATCCTTGACCGCCTCATTCTATAATGCACGGCTCAGGATTCACCTCCAACAAATCCAGATTGTTCAGCTCCTCAATCCATCAGATGGTTATAGTTCTCCTCAGATGGTGTCCTTACGGAGGCGAGTAAAAATGCAATCATATTCACCCAGGTCTGATCTTGCCCTTAGTTTCTGGCTTAACCGCCTGTACAACGCTCTGTTTCCGCCAAGCTATGTGCTTGGAACATCTGCGTATGCACAGTTCCAGGAGATTCCAGAATATTCTGGAGCGACCAGAACTATCAGAGGCTGGGTTCGCGATTTCATCCTCGGTCGTCACTACCATCCATCCGATACGTTTTTGTCTGACCTGACGCGTCTGGGGACACTAGCAATGGTCTTTGATGGGCTTTATGCTCTAGGCACATCGTTGATTTATCGAGGCAAATGGGGGCTTACTTCGGGTCCATCCTTCTTCAATCGAAAGGGAGGCGGCACGGTGATACCTGAATTGATCGGACTCATTACAGAAAATCCACATTCAAATCACAATTACATTACGGCCTCTGGTTTGGCATTAAGGTGAATCATTTGTGCCGCTCGTGTATGCTATATTGCTTCTAACTGAACGATAGCCATATCATGAAAGATGAGCAAGTTCACATCGACATCGGCTTGCTGTGCGATCTTTTGGATAAGTTCGTTCGATCCTATGTTTTGGTTTGCTGGGTCCAAGGAGGTCACAAACATCATAATGTAATGCTTCCACGAAGCTGGCTTTCAGAGCCCATATCCAGCGAGAACCTCCAGCTCAAACGCCTATTTTTGGTCCTACCTGTCCTGTCATCTGTCGGAGAGCTTCTTTTCAAAATATACAGCGGTCGTTTTGCAGGTACGATAAAGGCGATACGATAAGAACTAGGATTAACGTGGGTACAGGTCACTTACTATACGAAAATCAAACTCTTGCGTCGGAAGAAATCCCGCTGAGGGTCCGCACAATTTTCATATCGCGAATGTGAGCACTTTTTCTTCCACCCCTTTTTTTTGCTTTGACAGGAATGAATGGCGTTCCTTAGATGCAGAGCCGTGTGTCTCCGTAAGCACCCACTTATATTTCTAGAAAAAAGCATACTGTCTCATAACCGGATACTAGTTGGCTACAATGTCATGGACCGTAACATCAGGTCGAGAATTTGGACCGAGCTGACTTTGCTTCGCAAATACAAGAAGCCGGAGACCCAATTCCCTCAAGCCTACAGATTGTACGTGCATTTTCTGTCACAGCGGACATTCCTGATTGTTTTCTAGTTACGTCGAAGCAAATGGTTGGGATGACTTGGCGCGCGAAGTGCGGCGCTCTACCAAAGGCTCACCCTTGGACGAAATGGTCAACATTGTTCATAAGGACAATTATACGCCCCACACTCTTCGTGATGCTCGTACTGTAGTTTACGAGAATCTTGAGGACCTTCCGAAGTTACTCGTTGGAGCGATGGCCCCCGTAGGGCAGACGGTCGCTAGGACTGGCCCTGTTCAGATCCTCAGGAACCCTCGTTCTGTTGCGTCATCGACTTCAGGATCCGTGCAATCTCAGCCAAACGTCACTGTGATTCAAGGCGATTCTCGCCCGGTTGACATTAGCGCAAACGAAGAGCAAGCAAACGGTGCTGATGACCCAGAAAATAATCCCGAGGAGCGGATTGAAGATGCCGCTCGACCCACCATCTCTTTCTCTATTGACGGCCCTCTCACCGATCAACCGGAAATACAAGAACCGACCGAAAACGAGAAGCGGAGCGCGGCGGTCATTCAGCAGGCATACAGAATATACGTGTCGCGAAAAGCAAAACAACCGGACCAGAACACGATTTCGCGAAACAAGTACTTCGACACGTACATGAAGTTGGACATTCCAGCTGGACGTTATCGCAAGATGCTATTGGGACCTTTGCCCCATATTTTGGTCTTTCTCGAGCTCCTCTACACGGGATCTTATGAAGCAAAGGCCAAGACTCGGAAGCGTACATTGCTGCCGCTGAAATCCGAAGAGATTGACCTCGTGGACAAGCAACTAACAGATATAATGTATGGTTTGCCACACCTCTTTGTGTCGTTTAACTGACCGGCCGTGTTCTCTTTCTCCTAGCAACATGATGAAAAAGATCAAGAAATGGCAGACAACGCTTGAACCCATCTCCAAGTTTCATTCTGGTCGAGATTGCCTTGAGCTTCGGACGCTCATGAGGGAAATTCAGGACGTCGTTCAGAATGAAGTGATCGGACTGCCTGTCAGGATTTTGCCGCAGACGAAAGCTGAATTCGACACAGGATTCAAGGGGATCGCACAGGTGCCTGCTCCTCCAAAGGCGGTCCCAACGACTTCCGAGAGGCCCGAGCTGAATACCGAAGACGTGTAGGTAAAACAAATGGATAATTTGATCTACCTTTCGAAGATATAGCGTACACACCTCACATATTACATAAACGGTAAACCCTGTAATCTCCTACTCTACTACATATATATACGCTATTGCTCAATCTATATTAGGCTTGTGATGCCGACGGGCGTGTGCTGTAGTTTGAGAGTGCTTTGTACTGCTACAAAGGCAAGAAAAATAGATAAAGAGATTCTAGACTTAGATCTATTTTTTTTTTCTGAATGAATTTCAGTGACTCAGTCAACGCAACGCTGGGAAAGAGCACGTGTTGTGTGTCGCGATTAGCACATCCATCCATGCACAGGCTCGAAAATTTGATGCTTCAAGTTCCTCTGTCTGGCGTTCACTTCGCCCATTCAGAAAGGGAGATCCCAATTTCACACCGATGCCACTTTTTCTCTTGTCACTTGACTGCGTGGACCCATAATGCCATCATTGTTCTCTTCCATTCCTAACAAGTCGTTGCTATTAAACTCTAAGTTTCTTTGAGAGGTCTTGTGGCCCCGCCTCGTTGTCCCACAGCTGCGCAGCATCAAACTGTTATGAACAAAGGGAACGGCCCAGGGTCTCTTTCTTACTATCACTATGTCCACCAAAATCCCCAACGACCTTTTATCGCTTTCCCGATTAACATCGTTAGCAGAAGCCGATGAAGCTCTAGCCCAGTTCGAAATCGTGGTATCAATCAACTACCACCGTCCTGGGCTTCTTCTCGCAGAAATCTTGGAGAACCAGCTTCCTGCGTTGCCACTTGTCTTGTCATGTATGTTCGCCACCCTTCTGTGATTCCTCTAAGTGAAACTAAGATACGCCTCTAGGTATAAACGACGATGCATTTAGCCCAATCAAGGCCCACATCGATAGCTCCTTCAGTCCCGAAAATGAGTTTTCCACTGACTCGGTGGGGTTTCAGGTGCTGGCAAATTTAACGCACTTCTTGTATTTTCACACTGCCGCGCCGTCTGGCGTAATTACTCAAGACTATTGTCGTAAGGTAGAGGACACGACGGCGCTTCTGAAGCTGCTCCCCACAATGGATTTTGTCCAAGAGGCGTCCATTCCAAACGAAGAGCTGGAAGATTTTGGTGTGCGGGTGCGGGTCCGCGGAAAGAAAATCAAGAAAGATGCCCGTGCCAAAACATCCATAACCGTCAACGCCGAACCGTTCAAAAATCTTGCATTACAGGTTCCACTGAATCAGACCGAAGCGGATCAAGTCAAGAGCCAACTTCTGAGGACTCTGAAAAATATCCTAGACGTATGTTCCGATTGATTCCTCTCGGTACAATTTTGCTGATTTTTGACACGTTTGTTTTTACAGTTCTACTTTTCTATTCTTCGTGATGAAGAGTTTAGCTTTTCAATCAAGCTGAGCTTTGTTTCGCCTTTGACTACTGAGCAACCAACGATGGAGGTCATTGAATCAAACTCCGCAGAAGATAAAGCTGCTCCTTCGGAAGCACCCCCGGCGGCATTCCCGAAAATTCAACCGATGAAATCGTAAGGTCATTGCAGTTCACGGCGCCACGGCTGACGAATAATCTCTTTAGAGCGTTATATTTTGATACTGTACAAGGATTTGGTGAATGGTCGATACTCATTAGTCAGAAGGCAGATGCGGAGCTGCGCAGTAGACATCGGAAAGATAAGCATTTGTTCGACATAATTGTCAAGAAAATCAAGTGCGTCGTTCATGCCATGCACTGATTCAGAGTCATTACTGATGTAGCTTTGTAGAGAATTGTCGAATGGCCACTTTTCTCCAGACAATCAGAAGCGTCTGAGCGGTCCCGGTTCTGAGGTGCCAGTCTTCGAGGCAAAAATGACTGCGGATCTCCGTTTGATTGTATGCCTTGGTTAATCTCGCAGGTGAAATAGGAAGGCTCATGGATTCTTCTAGTATCAAATCGACATCGTGACCAGCGATGACGAGGTATTTATGTTGGATGTTCGGGAAACTTCTTTCTAATATTATCGGTTCTTTTGCAGAGGGATAAACAAGGTCAGAACAGTACATTTATCTCTCCAGCGTAGGCTCTCACAGCCCGTTAGCGATCAAAGTATTTGGAATCTACACCCACGCTCAAATGGACAGTCGCATGTGGGAATCAATATGCCATCAGTTGAGCAGAAAGGGGAGAAGTTATCATGAGCGGTATGAACGATTTACCTTCGAATATTTTACTTTTATAACGTCTATATGGCAGATGTGCGGTCCGCAAACCGGCTCAGAATGCGGACGGGCAAACCTTTGTACCAGCTCTATTTCCTCCTTTGCCTGAGGTTCAAGAAGAGGAGGGCTCATATAACTGGTTATCGGAGCGGGATGACCCTGTGAGTTACTTGCTGCAAGTTAGTTCAATCTGCGGCTCCTAATGTTCAACAGGTTTATTCTCGATTTTTGTAAGGCTGAATTCCTTTTGTCGATGGCTCCCATTTGAAGAATCATTCCAGGATGGATAAATATGTTGTTTTTTCGCAGGTGCGCTTGCTTTCAATGGTGCGATTGGGTGTATTTTGACATTCAGTTTTTTCTCGATGCTCAGCCGCTGTTGAATAGTACGTGGCGTTTCCCCGGAAGGCTACTGACTGTTATTGACGCCACTTAGCGATGATGGCCGACTTGGATGCAACATTCCCCCATCTTGTCTCGTGCGTGACAAACTCGCTATTCGTTCCTCTGTTTGTCCTGACGTACGTCATCATTCTTAGAGCTAAGGAAAAGCAAATCATCGAGCACCCAGACTCCTGCTATGTCATTGGCCGTAGTGGGACTGGGTACGTCTTCCGTGATCATTCTGCAGCAGAACTTTAGCTTAGCCCGTCTCGTAGGAAAACTACGGCGCTTTTATTTAAGATGCTCCTTGTTGAACGGACTCACCAATTGACCGAAGGCGACGCTCCGAAGCCCAGACAGATATTTGTCACGCAATCTCGAATCTTGGCCAAGAAAGTCGAGCAATATTATCAGACTCTCGGCCGCTCTTTGACCGCTGCCTCCCAGATAGTAGCTCGCCTTTCCGAATCTCCGTCCACAGTGGAACACGCTGTACCGGACACAGATATCCACAGGGCTCACGCTGATGATAGGCTTGACTGGAACGCAACCTTGCCATCCAAATTTAGCGAGCTTAATGACGCACACTTCCCTCTGTTTACAACCTTCAATGCGGTGTGTGCATCTATGTTTTTTGCCGCCATGTTTCACAAGCTAACATATTCGATATCGTGTTCGGGTTAGCTCTGCTCTTTGCTCGAAGCTGATATAGCTGCAGCTGAATCTCCGATGAGAAAGTCTTCCGAGCAATCAACAAACGTTGACTTGTCTGAACGGGGCAGCCTAGTTATGACTTACGACGACTTCTATCGGGATTACTGGCCTCATTTTCCACAGGCGCTCACCAGTAAACTGGGTAGGCGTTCATTTATTCACGCTGTAGCATTTTGATGCTCATGGTCTGATACAGACCCTACCCTTGTGTTCAGTGAGTTGATCGGTGAGTTTGTCTCGCCAAACCCGCCACCGCATCCTGATCTTAGTAGCGCTTTGATAAACACAGGGGTCATCAAGGGCTCTGAAGAAACGCTCCAAGGTCCGACGAGTTACCTGGAACGTTCTGTATACCACAATCTGAGTACCAGAAGTCACTCTACATTCGCCAACAGCCGAGCAGATCTCTACGACCTGTTCAATGTCTATATGACAAAGCAAAAACGGACCGGTGACGTTGATGCTGCTGATAGGTCGGTTCCCTCGGATGTCTAGTGTTGGAAGGCACTCATATTCGTCCGCTTTTGTGTAGAGCACATAGAATTCTAACCTTTGTCAAGACTGGTACATTCCCTTGGCAAAAGGTTGATCACCTGTAAGTTACCCTTTTGATCTTTTCCATCGGATTACACCCGCTGTATGATGAAGCCTTCGAGTGTCTCTTTTTCTCTTGCTTCTTTTTGATTCATCTTGCTCGTTCTATTGCTCTTAGATATGTTGATGAGATTCAAGACAACCTCTTGATTGACTCCCTCAGTATGTGCACTTTCAAGGATAATTGTCATGTCGTTCGCTGATTCAAAACTGACCGTAGTCCTCCGCATGCTCTGCCATGATGGGAACGGCTTGTTTTGGGCTGGAGATACAGCGCAAACGATTTCAGCTGGTAGCTCCTTCCGGTTTAGTTCGTTGAAAGCGTTTCAGTGGAGGCTAGAGGTCAGTGGTGCTTTAGTCATTTGTGCAGACTTATAGTGTCACAAGCTTGATAGCCCGTGACTTCGTCACGGGGTGTACGCTTGGTCGGCGCTTTGCGCCTCCTTACTACCAAGTCGGTGCTTCGCACCTCCATAAATCAAATAATAATATATTTTTATTTTCATATATAAATGCAATACATTTAACTAAGAACACTGGATATACACTTGGTTGGCGCTTTGCGCCTCCATAAATCAAATCATGATATACATAACTAAGGACACTTTAGTAACACCTCAGGATAGACAATGTTCACTGTTGAACAGTCTTCATTATCTTAAGAAAAAAAAACACATTTAATAACTTAATGATATACAGAAGATCAATCACACATACCTTCTGGAAACAGCACTGATATAAAATCTATAGGCCAGTAGTAAGCGATACTATCTCGCTCGTGGAAGTAGAAGACCATATATAAATACCTATAGGCCAGTAGTAAGCGATACTACTAATATAACATGTCAGTATCGAAGCTGTATAGGTATTGAACACGGTACTCACTCTCGCTCGTGGAAGTAGAAGACGAAGAGCGAGAATGATGGAAAGTAAACCTAAATACTAAAAGCGCCAAACAACCAGAAAGAGATAAACGATCGGAACAAATAGCATGCCACTTTCCGATCAAGCCTAAGTCCGTACCGACGCCCCGACACCCTCATACCTATTTCCTAACACTCCCCCTGGCGGCGGTACCACCAGTCCAAACCCAACGCCTGAACAAAACACTGATGTAGATCCCTCGGTAACGATTTCGTGAAAAGATCCGCGATGTTGTTTTGCGTCTCCACCGGATATATTTCGACCTTCTTGTCTTCGACCTCGTCTCTGATGAAGTGATATCGCACGTCAATCGCCTTCGAAATACCATGCTCGCGCGTTGTCTCCGAAAGACTGATAGCCCCAAGGCTATCACATAATATCTTCATTGGCTTGCCATTGCCTAGATCAACCTCCTCAAACCAACTCTTCATCCAGATAGCCTGTTGAACTCCTCGGGCAAGTGCCACATATTCGGCTTCGGTTGACGACAACGCAGTGATGGATTGAGGCTTGGATGACCAGGAAACGGGAGCACCATTGATGAGAAAAACATAACCCGAAACGGAGCGACGATTGTGGGGATTTCCAGCCCAATCAGCATCAGTATATCCTATCGGATCGATGTTGCTGAGGTTTGAACGACGATAGCGAATCCCGTAGTTGATCGTATGTTTGATATATCGGCACAGTTTGATGAGTAATTCCCAATGTTCCCGAGTAGGAGAATTTTGAACGGAAGACAAGCTAGAACATGCGTAGACAATATCTGGCCGGGTTGAGGAGGCGCCCCACCAACAGCACCCGAGTATACGACGATAGGGCTTATCCTTCATGAAATCTTCGTCCTCGCTAGATCGCTTTGTCACTGGAACGACATGGTATTTTGGAGGTAGTGGTGTCAAGATAGGTCGCAGATCGTCCCATATGCCGAAATATTTGAACGCATTAGCAAAGAACGGAGCTTGAGAAATTGCGATACCATCCGAGAAGTATTCCATTGTCAATCCGACCAGAAACCCTTTCTGCTTTACGTCCTTCAGCTGCCATCGGTTGAAGTCGCCCATGGAGTTGTTTGCCTCCCGTTCAGTAGATGCAGTTGACCAGATGTCGTCGGTGTGTACTGAGTGAATTGAGTGACCATCTTCGTTGCGTCGATAGCGGATACACGGGTCTGCTCTAGAATTCTTGAAGCCAATTCGAGCCGATTCCTTCTTCAAATCTTGAAACCATATGTGGCCGGCTTGGGCTAATCCATACAAAGGACGTTTCATCAAGCATACCTTAGTTTCCTCCCCCTGCTTGGTGAATCCCGTTGGTTGCTCCATGTATACCTTCGGAACGTCTGGTAAGTAACCATTCAAATATGCAGCAGAGAAGTCCCATTGTCGACTTGACCATCCAAGATACGCCGACACCGCAATCAGTATCCGGACTGATTCCATCCTCGCTACCATCGACCACGTCTTATCAAAGTCCAAACCAGGTCGCTGCATATCTCCTCGAGCTACCCAACGCGCCTTCCTAGCCGTGATCTCCCCCTGACCATCTACCTTCAGGTCGTATACCCACATTCCCTTCAGTATCTTTGCATCCGATGGCCGATCCACTAGTGTCCAGCATTCATGCTCCATCAGTGAATCAAATTCCTTCTTCATTGCTGGCATCCATAGCGCTTCCTCCTCCATCGCTTTGCTGAAATTCTTGGGAATCTCAACCTGATCTGCTCCTTTCACCGTACTCGCCAGGACAGTAATTGTAGCCCATTCTTCTTGGTTCTCCCGTGCCCGTTCCTCATCTTCTTCGTATTCTCGTGAACGTTGCATCACCTGTGATGGGACCGAATGCCGCGCAGACCGTCGAAGAATAACCCCTTCCTCATCCTGATGTAGGATCTCCTCGCGAGGTATTTCGGGAGCTTCTTGGTTCACATCCACTGGTGGCGCTTCATTCTGTGGTGCCTCACTGACAATAACCTCGTCCTCTTCCTGATCGAATATAGTTGCCCGGCGCTGAGTGTACGGCTCAGCCAAAGTCCGTCGTGGTAGCCCTTCATTAAACACCACATCTCTGGCAGGAAATATGTGTCGGCGAAATGGATCCCATATGCGCCATCCACGACGGTCCAGATACCCAACCATATATCCTTCCCATCCCTGGCGACCCAGCTTCCCTTCCCTGTAGTCGAGATCCGTGGCAATGACTGGGCAGCCCCACCTGCGCAGATGTGACACGTTGATTCGGGCGTGGTTTGGAAACCATTGTTGGATCGGAATGACACCTGGAACTCTCGAGGTAGGCACCATGGACTTGACATAGCAGAAGGACGAAGTCGCCTCAGCCCAAAATTCATGCCCAAGTACCGAGTCCTCGATCATAGTACGAACGTTAGAAATCACGGTTCGGTTTGCTCGTTCCACCATGCCGTTGGCTGACGATGAGTCCTTCGGTATCTTCTCGACAATAGCACCAATTGACGCTGCATACTCGTCGAACCATCTGTTATCAAACTCCCTCCCCATATCGATCCGAAAGCGTTTCAGCCTCTTCTCCGTTTGGTTCTCTGCCTTCATCACAAACTTTTTGACCAAATCTAGAATGGTCAATGCCTCTTTGTTCGAAGAGAAGAATGGTTCAGGAATCCCGGTCGCATCATCGACAGCGAGCATGAGGTAGTAGGCACCTCCGAGGCTTCTAGTCCGTGCTCGTCCCCAAAGGTCTAGACTGACGCGCTCGAGCACTTGAGTAGAGGGTGTGACAATGGCATCGAAAGGACGTCGAATAGCTTTTCCAAGCAGGCAAGCTTCACATTTGCCGCATAGATTGCCATCTGTAATTTCTAGTCCATCAACGAGATTTCGACGCTTCATGAGAGATATAGCATTAGTGTTGATGTGAGCAAATCGATTATGCCACATTGCGAGCGAACAAGGTTTGTTTAAGGATTGTGCTCCGGCGTGCACAGATACTCCTGTCGCGAGGGCAGAAGCTTCCTCGTCGGCCAGGATGTCAACTTGATATAGACGTCGACTCCCTTTTTCATGTGCCAGAACACCATCCACGATGGTATATCCAGTCTTGGGGTCCTTGACCTCCATTACTCCCCCACCCCAAGACCCCACAAGGCCTTTAGAGTCAAACGCCGGAATTGACAACAAATTCATACCGAACGATGGAGCATGCACCGCAGCTGTTGTGAACACATTGATTCGCCCTGACCTCGTCTTCACCCTCAAGCGAACTACTCCATATCCCTCAATCGTGAACTGTCCATCACTTCCCTCCGCTGCCATTCGACCATACGCCTTTCGCTCCACGTATGAAATGAACTGGCTTCGGTCTCGCACGCATGACTCGGTAGCACCACTGTCAAGAAAGGTCGGCGTTATTTGATTGAATGCTGATACAGGTACATGCGATGGTACGTTATTCTCTACCGCACATCCGAACTGATTCCCTAGAATGGGATGAGCCTCCCCTCGATGTCTAGGGGCAATGCAGTCAGGTTCAGGATGTCGAGAAGCAGAATGTGTCGTACCGGAGATGTCGGAACCGAGGTCATGAATGGTTGCCAGAGCAAGGGGAGCTGAGATCGATCCCGTAGCGGTAGATGACGAGCTGTCGACTGCAGCGGCAGTAGTGTTGCGAGTCCTCGGCGGAACCCATCCTGCAGGAGCCTGGCCTTCCAGTCCACCACCAGGGGCCCAGCAGCGTGCCTTCGAATGGCCACGGCGATTGCAGTTGTTGCATATGAGAGGAGCACGCGCCGCAGTGTTTGTAGCAAGTGCAGTCGGCACAATGGAATTTTGAGCGTAAGCCTTTCCTCTGTTGTCAATCAGATCCTTGTGGAGCTGGTATTCCACGAGCCCATTCGAAACCGTGTCGTAATCGTCCCCAACGTACTTCTGGATGATCCACATGCAAGATTCGGGGAGAGAAGCGAAGAACTTAGCGAGCAGCTCTGCGTCCGTAACGGTGCATCCAACAGCATTAGCTTCGGAGCGAAGACGGTTGAGTGTGTCGAAGTAGACGTCGAATCGGTCATTTTTAGAGAATGTATGCGCGTCGATTTTCTTCTGGGCAATGGTTTGAGATACCATGGTCTGTTTGTTGAATTTAGCTTGCAATTTCGTCCACATAGTGTTAGAGGAATCAGTGGTCTCGAGACCGATAGCTCTCGGGTCTTTGACATTGGCATAGACGATTGCAGCGAGACGGCCATCACGAAGATCCCACTCGGCGGCGGATGGTGTGGTAGAGTTGACACCCGTAGCAACAGCAGCGACGGGTGCAGCAGCAGCGGCGCCGGCTGCAACGACAGCAGGCAAGGCATTGGCGGCGGGACGTATAATGGTGCCATCAAGGTATCCTCCAAGACCATTACCGCGAGCGAAGTTGAGGATGTGATCGGAGAAGTATATGAAGTTCGAGATTCCAGCGAGTTGGCGGTTCTCTGGAAACAGTTGGTACGCGGGAAGCGACGACGACGTGGACACGGTAGCCATTACAAAAGGACGAAGGTTGGAGGGGATTACGGAACAGGGTCAACGATATGACAGCGGTGTTAGAACGGCCTGAGCACGCTCTGACTGCGAATCTGATATAAAATCTATAGGCCAGTAGTAAGCGATACTATCTCGCTCGTGGAAGTAGAAGACCATATATAAATACCTATAGGCCAGTAGTAAGCGATACTACTAATATAACATGTCAGTATCGAAGCTGTATAGGTATTGAACACGGTACTCACTCTCGCTCGTGGAAGTAGAAGACGAAGAGCGAGAATGATGGAAAGTAAACCTAAATACTAAAAGCGCCAAACAACCAGAAAGAGATAAACGATCGGAACAAATAGCATGCCACTTTCCGATCAAGCCTAAGTCCGTACCGACGCCCCGACACCCTCATACCTATTTCCTAACAAGCACTTTTACTCCAGACTTACTTGTACTTCGAGATAGAGCAACATAAAGCTGCCCATGGGTAAATACTGGAGTTTGAAGGTTCAATCCCACTTGCTTCACTGATTGACCTTGGGATTTATTGATAGACATTGCAAATGCCAAACGGACTGGAAATTGTCTTCTTTCAAATATAAATGGAAGGTCAAGATTTGAAGGTCTCAGTGTAATGTGAGGAATAAATGTAGTTTTGCCAGCATTTTCACCAGTCAGTATTCTTGCTTCTAAGACTCTGGAAGTGCTATTTGTTAGCACTGCTCGAGTACCATTGCAAACTCCAGCTGATATATCCAAGTTTCGCAGAATCATAATAGGACAGCCAATCTTTAGCTGCAATCTTGAAATAGGCAATCCTGACCCATTGATACTATTTAAATATTCCACAGGATATTGGAACTGATCGTCTTGTGCTGCACCATCTGGAATAGCTTTATCTGCACTATTGTATAGGCGAATCTCTCCAGGTATGCACTTGAGACATAACCAATTTACCTCATCAACAGCATCATTTTTTGCACAGAGAATAGTACGCTCCATGAACCATTCATCATTATTGCCGTTGATTTCTATTAGATTAAGACTTGGATAAATGGCATTAATCAATGACTGCACAGTATTTCCATGACATCTCATATTTTCATCAAGATGAACAGTATTTTCTGGACCATTGATAGAGCCTTGACCAATTTCCAACAACCACTTTGCATATTCTTGATCTTCTACCGAACCACTGCTCAACCGTTTATTTTCAGTTAAGAAGAGAACTTTGATTTTCCTCCACAGACGTGATCGCTGAATGCATTGACCCACAATTTGCTCCCAATGCCCTTTTCTCACTACAGGAAGAATCTGTTGGAAGTCTCCACCAAAGACTACAGTAATACCACCAAAAGGGAGATTATTTGATCGCAGGTCTTGCAAAGTCATATCAACAGCCTCATGGCAATATTTATCCTGCATAGGCACTTCATCCCAGATAATGAGAGAAACTTCTTTTAATAAGTGTCCTAAATCAGACTGTTTACTTATGGAACAGGTCTTTCCCTCAAATATATCAATAGGGATTTTAAAAGCAGAATGGGCTGTCCGACCCTTTGGAAGTAATAATGCTGCAAGACCGGATGAAGCACAGCACAAAACAATTTTTCGATCTGAACGTAATTTATAACATAGTGTATTATATGTAAAGGTTTTTCCAGTGCCTGCAGGCCCATGCAAAAAGAACATTTCAGGTCTATTTTCAACAACAGCCTCAATAACTGTGTTAAAAGCTACTAATTGTCGATCATTGAGCTTTGAATGTGCACATTTGCACGGCGACCACGCACAGGCTGCAGTGGAGGCAAAGCTCTAAGTTGAGCTGCAATACCTGGGGTTAACTGAAAGGCCTGGCCATTATGTTGAACTGGTTCAAACACAAAAGGGTCATCATCATTCTGAGAAGGGGGAGGGGGAGGAACAGAAGGAAGCCTGTAATTATTTTGGGGAGGAGTTTGATGTAATAAAAATGGAATGGGAGGACCCCTGCCTTGAGATTGAGGAGTCCGGCGATGCTCAGGACTATTCAATACTCTCTGAGCTTGTAAGCGACAGCGTTCAGCATCTCTTTCTCGCTGTGGAGTAGTTGGAGGTGAAACCCTACAATTGAAATCATAAAAATGGTATAATAACAGATTAAAAATACATACATCAAAAAAGGCAGTCTTTAAACAGTATAAAAAACACAATGAAAAAGGCAGGGGGATATTTTACATATCTTCTGCAACCATATTTAACAGTACCAAAGCATGTTTCAGGCATGTTTAAAATGCGGCCTTAAACTCGAACAGGGACCGGCTGCGCCGGTCCAAAAAGGACCGCTTGTTGATTTGTAAGATTATCTAATATTACAAATCACCTTCCCAAAAAGGACGGGCGCCTGACGGCGCCTAACGGGCGGCTAAGCCGCCTTAATTTCATATATAGGATGTTCTTCAGAAACAACGCGAAAAGGAGGCGTCAAATCCCGCACTCAGCGTCGAACCAACAACATTCAAACTCCTAGTCAACTATCGATCACACTCGGGCATTACCAATTGCGCACACTCCGTCATCGAGTTAATCTCCTTATTCTGGAAGGATTCCATTGACAGGCTCCCTCCAGAACGGGGCGTCGTTGCGGGACTAAAACCATCTTTCTTTGTTGGATGGGATGAAGATGCCGCCGGGCTTGATCACTTTGTTTTTGGTGATTTGGGTAGTGCAATTGAACTTGGTGCACAGCAATGTATGTGTGACCTCTATCATTCGATACTCAGAATTCAAGTATTCGTAGGCATTCTTGTGCGCAATGAAGCGGCTAGAAGTCGCCTTCAAGCCAGATTGGGTGAAGATATAGGGATAATAATGTATGTGAAAGCTTGTGTCCATATTATTCTGCTCCGAAATCTGAAATAAAGACAGGACCATTTATGAGAGTAAGGGCTTGGAGTTCGACGACGTGAGTGGTGCTTTAAGAGCTTTAAGTGCGGTCAAATACATTTGTCACGCAGGTCCTCCTGTATGATTTCTTCAGCGACTCTTCGGCGAAACTGACGCAGTGGCGAGCGACTTATTCTGAATGCGCTGAACAACCGCTCAGGTGTAAACGCGCCTGAGTTCGAGAGGAACAAGCAACGCTATTTGTCGATATGTACCGAAGTGAGATACTACGCTGATCGGTCCGTTGCGATCTGACATCTCAACCAGCTGAAATTCCTTTACGTCGCAATCACGAGAGCACGAGAAAATGTCTGGATCATTGATTCCTCAGAAAAGAGTGAGCCTATGAGGGTGAGTTGGTAAAGTTACTATTTGATATGATTTTCCAACACCTGTTTAGATGTACTGGACTGAAAGAGACGTAATTCGGAATATCAAACAGGATGCTGGCACCCCTCAACTTGCGAGTTCATCTCCTCCGGAAGATTGGGAGCGGCAAGGCGATACTATGTTCGAACAGCATAAATGGGCGCATGCTAAACTTTGCTTCGAGCGGGCGGGGCAGCCGGAAAAGAAGGCATTAGCAGAAGCGTATCATCTTCGCCAAAAAGCAGAGCGTATAGGTCGTGACTCGAAAGACGCCCGGCTGAAGAGAATTGCTCAGTTCATTGAAGCTGCGGAAGCTTTCACCAAGTGTTCTGAATTCGCGGGTCCGAAGGGAGCACTAGACTTCAACCGAATCGCTGGAGACTGCTACAGAGAAGGTTGTGAGTTTTTGCTTGCTGCGGAACGTTATCGTGCAGCTTGTCAGTTCAATGACGCCGTTCGGTGTTATCGTCAAGCTGAACGATACGATGAAGCGGTAGCGATAGTTCAGATGGAGAGAGACAAGATCGACGACACCTTGGCGGAGGATGTTATTCGAATAACGAAAGTGATCTACTTCAGCGAAGTACAATCGCTGCCTTCGACCCTCGTCCGCGAAAAGAAATTGCGGTAGGTTTTATATATGCTTTTCAATCTTCTCAAGTAATTTTGTCTTTAGGAAAGCTGGCGCCTTGTTTGATTCCTTGGATGATCAGCTTCAATACCTCAAAGAGAAAGAAATGGATGTTGCCCGGGCCGCCGTGCTGGTATCCCACGGAAGAATTTGTGAAGCCGCCGAGCTTCACTCGGCCAATAACCGGCCTCTGGAAGCTATCAGTCTTTTTTCCCGTCACGCGGAGACAAGCGAAATTTCTGCGCGACGAGCTGCGGAGTGTGTTTTAGATGGTCTTTGGCGTAAATTGACCTTTTCCCTCTCGCCGCAGACTCTTGCTTCAGACTCTGATTTTCTGGAACTTGTTGGTTTTGTCGAAAGGCTTGATTTGACGTTGCTTACTCCTAGCCATCGCGATGAAGTACGTTTGACCTCTGTGGCTCAACTTCTCACCGTAGAATCTGATAAACATTTTGCCCAGATGAAAATGTTCATGGCAATTCTGAACGGCGATCGCCCGACATTGCGGGATCTGGGCCGCGCTTTCTTCTCAGAAAGTAATCTTTCCGCTGCCCTACTCTGCCTAGATCACTGCTTCACTCCACCTTTTTTCCTAAACCACCTCACCGTGTATCAAATGGCCGAATCACAAAGTCTATTCCTCATTTACCTGCAGCTCCTGAGGGACGTTTGTGGCGATAGAAGACTCGCGAACTTTCACAAGGTGTTTGGCGTTCAGAAATCCTTGGACAGCTACGTTTTACTATCTGATGGAAGCTATCTTCACCAAAAGCTCATATCTAGCGAAGAAGAAAACCCGCTTGACATATCAGTATTCATACATCGTCTTCGAAAGTGTATTTCGGCGCGCATCGAGGAGCGAATCTTGCAACAAGAATCCATTTGTCGAAATTCGGGGACCTTCAGACCGTGTTTGGCGTATTCTGTCTTCCAGCTTTGCCAAACTGACCCGTGTCTGGACGATCACGTCCCTTCGGCAGCGCTGACACCTGCATTCTATAACACAAGAGTGAGGATCCATTTGCAGCAGATTCAGGTTCTTCATATACTCCATCTCGTAACCCCGTATAGTCCTCTGAAACTGCTGCATCGGAGGTAAGTATGGTACTTTGAGCCGCATTCGTTGCTCTGATTCTTGATTAGAATCTGGTTAACCCGCCTTTACGATGCTCTCTTTCCATCGAGTCATGTGCTTGGTTCGTTAGCGGTCGCGCAATTCCAGCAGATAGCAAAATACCCTGAAATGTGCAAGGTCATAACAGGATGGATTCGTGACTTCATTTTGGGGCGCTATTATGATCCAATACCAACGTTTCTATCTGACCTGACAAGGATCGGTACATTGGCGATGGTTTTTGATCGACCCTACGCGCTGTCAACATCGTTACTCCAACGAGGCCGTTACAGATACGCCCAGACCCATCCACAATTATTCTTGCGCGGAGATAACACGGATATCGTGCCTGAACTGATTGCGCTCATAGAGGATTCTAGCTCTCATACCTCTTATCTTGGCCGCCCAATGCTAGCATTACAGTGAGTCTATTTCCTTTTACTTCTATGGGAATCTTACCATGAGGTCTACCTAGCCACATCGTGGCCCACTCACTCCACATCGAAATAAACGTTTTGTGCAATCTAATCGATAAGTTCTGCCGAGCCTACATTTTGATTAGCTGCTCTCGCAGAGACATTAACCATCTCCACAATGTCACTCTACCCCGGAGCTGGCTTTTGGAACCCATATCCGTCGAGGACGAACGCCAGAAGTCCTTTTTCCCTCTGATTGCTATTCTTTCGAATATCGGTAACCTTCTTGCTCAAATCTACAGCGGCCATTTTGCAGGCGAGACTTGGGATTTCTGAATCAGAGATATGATCCTTATTGTTCTTGCAGATCACTTATTGTACGGTCACAATCGTCATTTCGGAGTGGAGGGGAAGGTCCCAATTAGGGTTCGGACGATTTTTATGTCTCGCATGTGAGTTTTCTTCGCTTCAGATTTATTGAAATAGTCCCCATTGAGCTCTTTATAATCAGATGCAGAGCGATCTGTCTACGTGAGTCTGAGGCCATGATATATCTATACTCCCTCTTATATCCCAAGTAGTCGGCTACAACGTTGGAAATATAGCTCTCAGACAAACCATCCTCAAGCAGATGAGGTCCCTTTGCGATGTAAAGCGCCCCGACGCACTTTTACCTTTCGCGTATAGATTGTACGTGGTGTTTGATCACCTTCAGGACTTGATATTAATCAAATTACAGCTTCGTGGAGGCAACCTGCTGGGATGACCTGGCAAAGGCACTCCGGGGGTCTATGAGACGATCTCCCGTCGACGAAATGATTACCATTTTGCACAAAGACAGATACAAGCAAGACCGCCCTCCTTCTCGTAATGTCCGCTCGGTGGTATATGACAAGATTGAGGATCTTCCAAGTTTACTCTCCGACTTACCTTCATCCGAAGATGTACTACCGGCGCCAGGAACCGAGACGATAGGTGATCACAGTGTTCGACTTGCAAATGGCATGGACCAAAACGAAAACGACGAGGAAATCGAAGATGTCGCTCAACAGGAAATTCCATTATCTGTCGAGGCCTCGTCCACTACTCAGCCTGCAGTTTTAGAAGCAACAGATGAACAGCACTGCAGCGCATCGATAATCCAACAAGTGTACAGACGACACCTGTCTCGGAAAACGCAGCGAATAGGCCAGTTCACTCTATCGCGGGACCGTTACTTCAAAGCGTACGCAAGAATTGAGATTGAGGCAGGTAGATATCGCAAGATGATACTTGGACCTCTACCGCATATCTTGGTCTTCTTCGACCTGTTTAACAAGGGTGCGCTGAACCTAAAGGCCAGTATGCATAAACGCCTTTGCTCATCTTTGAGTCCATCGGAGGCTGATACGATAGACAAGCGAATAACCCGAATGAAGTATGTCTCCATACGTCCCCCTCCTCCGACTAACGTCGACTGATTTTCTTGTCTGCCAGCGGTATCCTTAAGAAGACCACGTACTGGAAATCAACGTTGGAGCCTCAATCAGACTTCCATTCTCGTCGGGATTGCCGTGAACTGCAGCTGCTCATACGGGAGATGCATGAGGTTATTCTAAATGAGTTGGATGACTTACCCATCGACGTACCGGCCGAAACGAAGGCTGAATTCGATATCGGTTTCAAAGGCATTGCACTGGAGCCAGCGGCAAGAGACGACGTGGAGATTGAACGGCACAGTGCATCGGTAATTCAACGGGCATATAGAGCGCACTTGTCTCGGAGAACGCACCGGCCAGATCCAGTTGCTTTACGGCGAGAGAGTCATTTCAACCTGTACATGCAGTCGGACATCACGCCTGGCCGTTATCGCAAAATGATGTTGGGACCCCTTCTTCATATCCTGGTTTTTATCGAGCTACTCTTGATCGGAACTGCTAAAGCAAGAACCAAGTTGCGAAAGCGCACATTGTTGCCTTTAAAATCTCACGAGATCGACCTTCTGGATAAACAGCTCATCGATATCATGTATGATTAATCTCTATATGAACGATACCTTCTGACCTGTCTCTTCTCCCAGTAATCTCATGAAAAGAGTTAAACGATGGAAGTCACTGTTGAAACCGGGATCGGAATTCCATGCTCATCGAGACTGCCTGGCGTTGCGCGCGCTCGTTAAGGAGATTGAAGCGATGATTCAGGGTAGTAAACTGACCACGTTGTGTATCAAGGTTTCGCCGCAGATGATGAATGAGTTCAAAATTGGGTACAAGGGGATTGCTCAGCCACGCACTCCTCGCAGGATGGTTCCAGTGAAATCTGCGAGACCCACGCTTAACACCGAGGATGTATATGAATTCTAATTCGAGAGGGTTCATTCATGCTTTCTCTGTAGATAGTCCATTGTAAGGTATACATACGCCGTTTTGGAGTCGCTTGTAAATTGGAATGGAACAGGGACAAGACGACCTGCACGTGTACCTGTTTTCGATTATCCATCTTCCCGGATGACTCGCAGCACCTCCGGGAGCATCGCGTCAATCGTAGTCCTGCTATCGGCATGGTCGATTATGCTGCGCTTGGTAGAATGATGACCATTCATGTCAGCCAGGAGGGGGAAACCGGAGGAGACGACTCTGCAGTGATGATAACGATACCGATGGATTGACCGCCTGTTTTCGTCACCTACATCGATCTTTGATTTGAGCTCAGTGTATTCCCCATCGCTATCGTCTTTTCTCTGCGGTAACGCCGTTGGGACAGCGACAAGACGGCACTTCTATAATTTTCACCCGCAATGGACTCGTTATGCCATGCCCTTCGCCGCGATGGCCACCCCCTCACGTTTCCGTCTAAAGAATTTCGAGTATGTCAGACGACCATTGAAGTTGGAAGGCTTAACGAGACACAAAATACAATAGATAACCTCGAACGTAATCAATAGTCTTTCACCTGTTCCTCCATGTACGCCCATAATTCCTTGGCAAGCTGAGGGTCTCTGAGATTCTTATGGGGTCCATCCGGGTCGTACCGAGCCCAAGCTGTCAGGTACTGAAAAGAGTCCAAAGACGTTAGCCAAGTCAAACTTCCAAGTCATAGTACATGACATCGCCCACCTTTCCATTGTATTCCGAGCCTTCAGGGGCGGTAGCTGCATACAGAGGTCCTATCCCACCAAACTCAACTGGATAAAGAATTGCCCAATTCTACACGGAAGAGAGAAATAATTATCCGTCAGCAGGAGGGGAACGGGGGGGGGGCCGATACATACCAGCAACATGACAATAAATTTGGGTGCTTCTCGAGACAGCTCTGTTCTGATACTGCCAGGATGGAGCGAAATGGAGATTACGCCTTGAGATCCATATCTTTCTGCAAGTTCACTCGAGAACAAGATATTGCCCTGAAATGGCAAGAAAAGAAAAAAAAAAAAAGATTTATCAAGACAAAAACAAAACGAAATTGCGCAAAACGAGTTATGCAGCACTCACAGATTTACTCTGTCCGTATAACTGAAGTCTTGCCAATCTCCTGCGTGCAGGCCCATCTTTCAAAGTGTTGAAATCCACCTTTGGGAAAAAGTATTGGGCGTAGGAAGCAACGTTGACCACACGGACTTGTTTGGTGGCTGTCGTTTGTGCGGTCGACGTCAGGATGGGAAGGAGGAGTTTCGTGAAGTGAAAGGGACCTAGAGAAGTAGATGTCGGAACGTATAAAGAGCCAAGATATGAGAAGAAGTGGTACCAAGTGTGTTTACTCCAAACTGTTTATCGAATCCCTGCGCCGTTAGTTGATCCATGGGCGGTGATGAGATACCTCTGCAATAGAGGTAAGAGCTCGTTTGTAATTGAATAAAATGAAATAAGTTAAACGTACGCGTTGTTGATCAGGACGTGAAGCTGAGTCTCTTTCCTGGATTGATTATGATTAAGCCTCATCCAGAAATGAGTGTCCTTCGAAGACTTTACTTTAGAAATTCATCCACTGTATGCCTGATCGTCGCCAGATCATTCAGATCCAGCTTCAAGAATACGGCTTCTTTCCCAGTTTTCTCTTTCAACTCTTGAATCGCAATCTCTGATTTCTCTTGACTCCGAGCGGCTATGTAGACTTTTGCGTTGCGTCTCAGCAGTTGCTCCGCTACATACTTTCCAATCCCTGCGGCAAAGTTCGAGTGCAAAAAGTACGTAAAAATCCTGCCCGAGTAAGTCCTTTTGTAGAACCACTTTTACCTGTATTAGACCCAGTAACGATGATAACTTGACCGGTCAGGTCTGGAATTTTGTCAGGGGACCATGTCGGGGCTGGGGGGAAGTTGTGAGAGATAAAATGGCCCATGGTGTGTAAGAGATCGCAAGGGCGTTTTGGAAGGCACATGCATTAGCTTCATTCAGTTTTTATCGTTGACGCGTTGAGACGTTGACGGCTTGAGTTGCGTAGCCTGGAAATAAACGGCCAGATTCGGCGGGCAGGACGCGCGTACTCGTGGTTTATAAAGATGTCACGTTAGACGCTGGCTTCCATTCAGTCGCCGGGAACTCCGCGGTTCTACGTTTATCACTCCATTTGAGAAACCTAACTAGACTGACTGTACAAAAAATACATGGTGTAGACCAGTTTTTCATGGACGAGCCCCAGGAGCAAACGAGATGCAAGAATAATCTACTTGTCTATTTGAAACTGGAGGCAGGAACATATACTTATGCTGGCATAGCTGCCACAGACTTCCTGACAGAGCTTTAAATTCACGGGTTGCCAAAAGCTTCCAATTCATTGGAGGAGGCTCAAATCAGTACAGTAATCATTTTTGACTAGTAGTCGCCGTTTACGGGGGCAATGAAGCAATTTACTGGATCCCGTTTCCCTGCGGGTCCCGGGGTTGATACCGTCGGATTTTATGAAACCGCATCTATATCAGACCCACTTCGCCCGCCCGATTTCTCAACCCGACATCGCGTCAGGCGTATCAACTGCCTTGCCCTTGCTATTTGAGCCAGCCCGACTATTGTAAAGTCTGCCAACAGTGTCGAAAATTTCAATGAGCTTGAAGTCGGGGCGGAAAACGCGTTCGCTACAGCACGTGAGCGTAATGACGCGTGAATGACGTCACGCGATCCTGTGATTCTTCCGAATCTGCGGCCTCGTGTTATCAAGCTCGCCAATATACTGCGCTGATAGCTGAAGCCCACTGAAATTTCTCGAGCTTGAACGTCTAGACCTCCGTTCACATCTACACCCACACCATGAAGCGCGGGTCCGAAATTGAAAAGTGAGCTGAAAGCAACGATGCTCGAACGACGAAAAGAAGAGAATCAAGTCAGTGAAACCTCGTCGACCAAAGTTGACCTACTAGGTAATGAATACCGCCTTGGTGTTTTTGTTGTGGAAGCCAGTGAGTGAAAGTTCATACCATTTCTTGGATTCGACTAGTTTCTACCTTTCGCTCGTGACTCGATATTTACAGCTTTGATCTTTCCATGTTTGGTTATTCGCCCGCCCGAGTCCGACGCAACAATCTTCAAGTTCTCAAGGACCACATTGTAATTTGCCTCAGACTCGTTCGTTCGCTTTTGGCATGTGATGTATCCCAGGTATAGGTATAGGCTCAAAGTACAACAGTATATTGACTACATATACTTGAAAAAACGAGAAGAAAACGTTCACTACAGGTTTTCAGTTTCAGTTCTTATCATTCCAAGCAAGCACAAAAACTTTACTTACAGACAAACGTGTTCTCCTCAATTTTTTTTTATGTATATCATGATGGGTGTGAAGTGCTGATGCACCCAGTGCCACGATCATCAGCTTTTCTTCTCTTAGGTTTGGCTCCTTACTAGGCTTCGGACTCGTTATGCCATGCGCCTCGCCGCGATAGCCACCCCCTCACGTTTCCGTCTTGTAGAGAGCTCGAGTATATCGGACGGCCATCACAGTTGGAAGGCTTAACGAGACACAAATAGTACTTTATCTCCAACACCAACGCCAACTTGCTCCAAATTTAATAAGCTTCTCCCCCGTAGCTTGAATTTAATCTAAATCGACAGGAAAAATGTACAGAAATGCCTGTCCGTGTCGCAACCGTGGTTCCCAAACAAATCCTCTTATGGTATAGATAACCTCGAATGCAATGATCAATAGTCTTTCACCTGTTCCTCCATGTACTCCCATAATTGCTTTGCAAGCTGAGGGTCTCTGAGATTCTTATGAGGTCCATCCGGGTCGTACCGAGCCCAGGCTGTCAGGTACTGAAAAGAGTCCAAAGAAGTTAGCCAAGTCAGACCAAGTCATAGTACATGACATCGCCCACCTTTCCATTGTATTTCGAGCATTCAGGGGCGGTAGCTGCATACAGAGGCCCTATCCCACCAAATTCAACTGGATAAAACAGTATCCAGTTCTACATGGAAGAGAGAGATAGATCATTCGTCAGCACATCAAGATCGTTCAATGTTGAAGGAGGGGAGCGGGGGGGGGCGCCGGATACATACCACCAACTTGGCGACAAATTTGGGCACTTCGCGAAATAGCTCTGTTCTAACACTGCCGGGATGGAGCGAAATGGAGAAGATGCCTTGAGATCCATATCTTTCTGCGAGTTGACTCGAGAACAAGATATTGCCCTGAATGGGCAAGAAAAAAAAAAAGAATTCTTAAGACAAAAAACGCAATCGCGCAAAAGGGAACCCGTCGAGTTGCACCCCACTCACATTTTTACTCTGTGCGTATAAATCAGATTTTTCCATTCTCCTGCGTGCAGGCCCATCTTTGAAAGTGTTGAAATCCACCTTTGGGAAAAAGTACTGCGCGTAGGAAGCAATGTTGACCACACGGACTTGTTTAATAGCTGTCGTTTGTGCAGTTGATGTCAGGATGGGAAGGAGGAGTTTCGTGAAGTGAAAGGGACCTAGAGAAGCATATATTGGAACGTATAAAAAGCCAAGATATGAGAAGACTGAGTGATACCAAGTGTGTTTACTCCGAACTGCTTATCGAATCCCTGCACCGTTAGTTGGTCCATAGGCGATAAGTAGACACCTCTGCGATAGAGGTAAGAACTCGTTTGTAAATAAAATACTAATAAAGCGTAAAACGTACGCGTTGTTGATCAGGACGTGAAGCTGAGTCTCTTTCCTGGGTTGATTATGATTAAACCTCATCCAAAAAAATGAGCGGCCTTCAAAAGACTTTACTTTAGAAATTCATCCACTGTAGCCCTGATCGTCGCCAGATCATTCAGATCCAGCTTCAAGAATACGGCCTCTTTCCCAGTTTTCTCTTTCAGCTCTTTGATCGCAATCTCTGATCTCTCTTGACTCCGAGCGGCTATGTAGACTTTTGCGTTGTGTCTCAGCAGTTGCTCCGCTACATACTTTCCGATCCCTGCGGCAAAGTTCGAGTGCAAAAAAATACGTAAAAATCCTGCCCGAGTAGTCCTTGGTAGACCACTTTACCTGTATTAGACCCAGTAACGATGATAACTTGACCGGTCAAGTCAGGAATTCTGTCAGGGGACCATGTCGGGGCTGGGGGGAAGTTGTGAGAGATATAATGGCCCATTGTGTGTAAGAGATCGCAAGGGCGTTTTGGAAGGCACATGCATTAGCTTCATCCAGTTTTTATGGTTGACATCTTGGGTTGCGTAGCCTGGAATTATGCGGCCAGATCCGGCGGTCGGGACGCACAACAGCAGCACAACCGCTCCTATTATCCCTCCGACCACACCGTCAATTAAAGCAGATATAGAATTAAAGCAGATATAGTGACTGAGATATATCCGGAAGTTTCAACCCGATGTGATTATTTAATAAAAGAGAAGAGAGCACGCACGAACTTTACTATCGGCTTGGCTTGGGCTGTATCCAAACCTTTTGACCCCATTTGGTGATTTAATCTCAAAATTCATAGAGTACGCCCGAGTGCGATGGGATATGTGTACGAGTCCGTGAATGATGAGACGAGGGACTCGGATGTGTCACGGCCCGGGTGCCATTATATAAGGATATGAAGTTTCAAGTGACCACTGGCACTGCGCCTGGAGGCAGGACTACATCGGCAGATAGGGCCTGACAACGTGTTAGAGTTACAAGTACCGAAGCTTTTAATTCACGGGCTCAAATCGATACAGTAATCATGGTTACTAGTCGCCGTTTACTGTGCAGGACTGCCAGAAGTTGATGCGTGGTAAGTAGTCTGGAGGAGGACAGTTCATACGACTTGACGTGGATTCGTCCCGTAAGAAACTCTCGGAGGGTTTCAACCAGAAGTAATTTACCAGTGAATCCCGTTTCCCTACGGGAGTGGGGGCGTGCGTGTGCATCATCCTAGGGCTTCTAACTATTTCTCCTTGGGTACAACGGGTGTGTTCATGCCGGATTCAAGTTCTATGAAACCGCTTTCATACTACTGGAACGTTGTGATACGGATTTATTACATACCATGTGCTTCCCGTGTGGCGGCCCTTTTTTGATCATCGCGCTGCGCAATGGCTTTCTATATCCGTATAATCACTCGGGGTGAAAACTGGGACGGTTACGGTTGAAGGCGGACGGGCAGGTCCGACTCTCACCGTTGCCGTAGATAGACTAAACCAACTTACCAAGGGAGTTTCGCTCACTGTCCCGATCCTCGAAGCCTTCGGGAGTTTTTCCCGCTGTCCCTATCCTTGGTACCTTCAAGAGACTCTATACAATGAAAAACATCTGCATACATACCAATTTACAGATAAAATAACCCTTGAAACCCAAAGTGTGTACTATGTATGGGAGCGCTCACGGAACTTGAGCGGAACATCTAATACAGCAGCGGTGACAGTGTAAAAAATTTCGTCCGAAAACATTGTATGATCAATGAGCTTGAAGGTGAAGAAAAGTCGGCTGCCTGCAGACGGAAATCGCGTCGCGCAGTGTTGCCACAGCACGTGAGCGTGAGGACTAGCGAATGACGTCACGCGATCATGTAATTTTCCCATCTTGCGATTCTTCCGATTTGCTGGCGTCGTGTATTGAGCTTGAAGCTTGAAGCTTGAACGTTTGAATGTCTAGGACCTCCGTTCACATCTACACCCTCACCATGAAGCGCGGGTCCGAAATTGAAAAGTGAGCTGAACGCAACGATGCTTGAAAAGAAGAGAATCAAATCGGTGAATCATCCTCGTCGACCCAAAGTTGATCTAGGAAATGAATAAAGCCCGGGGTATGGAAGCCGGTCAGTGAAAGTTCATACTGGCATCATTTTTTGGATTCAACCAGTTTCTACCTTTTGCCATAGGTGTACCGATACAAAGTGTTGAGAACGGGTATCAAAGGGAGGCGGGTTAAGACCTCACTGAGAAAAAGAGCGCAGGAGGCGGCGACGACGAGGATGAAGACTATGATGATGGATTATTACGACGTGTCAATACAAAACTAATAGAATGTGGTCCGGCCACGACAAAGCGGATCAAGACCCCGGGCCGAAAGCCTACATCTATACCAGAATCCCATCTCGCCTCGTCACACAAAAGACTTTCCGGTGACAAATCCCTGGAGGTTGGACCGAATGTTTGAAATCTGCAGGCTTTGTAAAGCGCAACATTGGTGAACGTATTGAACGTGATAAAAGTCTCGGGTGCTGCGAATTCATTATAAAACCCGACTCTGCTGTTCAAGTCATTTGCGTCTCTGAACGCGACGAGCTCCCATCCGGAGCGGACACCACAAACTGTCAGTGATGGTGGAATAATTGGGGTTGGACCGTGAACCCAGTCGGTGTCACCGAATCCAGTTGTCAAAGGCACTGACGAGAACTTGAATAGGTTCCTTGAGCGAGACTGCGAATCCAGATTTCGTTGATTTGCGCGAGGGAGCTATCGAAGAATTACTCCGTCAGTCAACTTTGCTCGGACAAGGCTATAGCAGGAACTTTAAAGGCTCTAGTGTGTGTAAGTCACTTTGCGTGTGTCGGCCACTACTAAGGATAGGATAGGATATGGGTCGAAAGCCTGAGTGCATTCACATAAGGGTGATCGAAGGCCATGCTCTCGCGTAAGCTTGTAAATTGTAACGCTCATGAACAATTTTACGATATGGACAATAAGTCGTGTTAGGTCTATGTATCGTCGATATCAGATCAGAATGCCTTGATAAATGCCGCATGTTCTCTGGATGAGGAATAATAGAGATGGATAGATAACACAAATGATGCCGATGTCGTGCTTGGATACACGTGTTCAACTTCGACCTCGACCTCGACATGGAGATACATCCGGTATCCGCTCCTGCTGCACCAACTACACCCCATCGGCCACCCATCTCGCATTCGACTCAAATCACACCGCAAAGTCAGAACACGGTGTCGAGACCAAATCAAAGAGCCGTCTGCTTTGCTCTTGATCAAAGATGATTCGAGAGAATACCAAGATCGACAGTTTGGTCCACTTGTCTTGGATCAAACTGTCGATCTTTGGGTCCTTCTCTCAAATCATCTTTGATCGGACTCTGAATGCATTCTCAATGAGAAGATTGAGGCAAGATTGGAGGCTTACTTTGCAGTTGCTGAGAACTGGCAAGGACTTGAAAATACACTCTATAATCCGCTGAACAAATTTCTGAACGCCATCTGACAGGGACTGGCATCCGACAATCTTGCTCGCGTTTTCTATACGCAGGCTTCCCGCCGAATTCTCGGCTATGGCTTGGATCAAAAACCCATCGTCCCTCAAGATCTGGACGGGTTTTTGAGGGAGAGCTGGATGGAGGGAATGCATTGGCTTCTCATGCTGTCTTTCGTAGAGGTCAAGCATGAAAATGGAAAGACTTTCCGAGTCGGTGAGTTGTTGGGTATCATTTTTTCAATTACTTATCTGGCACACATTTTTCAGGACATGGTGTTAGAAAGAGGACAAGAGAAGCCGCCAATAACGCAGAAATAGGTGCGAGGTGGCTTCGGTTTGTAGAGTTTTCCTCAGCATTACTGATATGTGTTAGGTAACACTGCATTTTCGTGCTGCTAGAACCGTTGGCAACGGTTCCAGCAGCACGAAAATGCAGAAGTCCAGCGGTGGCGTACCGGCTCCAACTCCAGAAAATACCAGTCTACTTCCGGGTTTCGAGGGCGCAAGTACAGCACCTGCTACTATGTCACGTATTTGGAGATGATGGAAGTGATGCATTTTTTCGACGGGGAGGAACTAGTCACTCGTTGGGATGGTGGCAGTAAAAGTAGTTAGGTTAGTCCTTTGTATACTGTATCCATGCTTTCTATTACATCTAGGAAGTTGTACATAACTACCCATGCCCTAAGATACTCTTATTATCATTCCTGCGTATCGCGCTTGCTGCATTTCCGCCGGGATCCCCGTTCCGGAGCGGCAGGCTATGCAATCACCCCTCGTCGAGTACCACCATCTTCTCTTCCCAGTCCCCATCCTCTCCGTAGCGGACTCCGTAGCGCCACAACAAGAGCATGGTGGATCAGCTTCGCCAACCCTATGCATCTGTTTCTAGCACGGACTCTGCCTGACGACGTCAGACTCCCCTTCTTCGGAAAATCCGCATCTTCTTCGTGTGGAACGAAGCCAGTATCAACATTCGTTGCAGGGATTCTGACTGCGAGTCATTAAATACAGACTAACCGACGATTCTTCGTTTCGCTCAGTTCCACCTTTGGGTGGCCTCATTGCTGCCTGTTTACCGACCAATGGTTTGCTCATTATAAAAGGGCGATGTTTTAGAGACGTAGAGGAGATAGAGTCAAAGTCAAAGACGAGCCAGGAAGGGGTATTGCCGCCATGGTGAATAGAACGAAGCGACTCACAGATCTTTATCTTCCCACCCACCTCCTCCGACCTCACCGGTCCCCTACTCTACTGCCCCTCCCGTGGTTCTGTCGGGTTTTCGATGTCTGGATTATGGGAATGGAAACGGCTCCGGACACCCTTTTCTCCTACCAGACCCTGATTCGCCTCTCTACGTCCTTGTGAGATTAGTAGAATCGTGTATTACAGTACGTTGGTTTCTTTTCTTTTCTTTTTACTTGAACTGTTGACTCGATTTTTCGAAGTACCGTTCAACTATAAATTTCTGTTTACTTTGCGCTCTTACCACAACACATCTCATACTCTTGGAGCCCTTCCTTCCTTCCCCGGACTATCAAGGTGCTTGTAGGTCTACCAGCTTTTTACTCTTTAAGCCAAAGATACAAGAGCCAAAGATACAAGTTGTTATTTGTCTAGGCAAAGTGTATCAGAAATGAGATTTCTTCTTCGATAGCCGGGGTCACGGCTTCCCTAGAAGCCCATGTGGATGAAACTATGACTTTCGATTTTGACTCAAATTTTTCCGCACACGGCCAAGTTCTCGGTGGCTCCCCAAGCAAGATATCTGAAAACTTTCGATTCCGACAACACCTCTACCATGGCAGTTGATGACACTGAACCTGATTTGCATGGAATGGACATTTCGTTACGAATTCGATCATCTTACCGGTGCAGTAACATCGACTCCCCCACGAAATGAGGGCTTGGCTTTAACGAATCTATCCTCCAAAAACTTGGGCAGTATTCCGACAAATCTTTTCGCTTCTCCAGCATCTTTAAAGGCTGTTGCAGAGGCGAGCAGACAAGGTAGTATGTCACCCTCGATTCACCCTCGATCTCTCTAGAGAAACGCAGCTCATGGAGCTCTCTATGGACTCAACCGATCCCCCCACTCCAAACATTTCTTTCAAACAGCCTACGGAACTTGCATCATGGAATCTTCTTCCGGCCACTGCCCTCGCGGACTCTCCACAGGAGATTGTATCTACAGTTCGCGATAGGATGGGAAGGACTGTTCTGAAGCATCCTGGCGCACGAGATTACATTGTTCCAGACTTTCACGTCTACTCCCTCATTGGACCGGGACGGGAACGTAAACTACTCCTAGTTTGCGAAAACAAATTTGTCCTTGACCCCACCACTCAGCTTGTAGGATACCTCATGGAGTCTCTCCCTGCAAATCCCACAAGTCGTTGGTGTCGGTGCAAGAGTGGACAGAAAAGGCCAGGGCCTCGAATTTCTGCTGCTCCAGGGTGACCCTGACATGGCTGAACGGCTTTCAAACGATTCTCACAGAGGATGGAAATGAATGGCATCGCCACGATAAGTGCGGTATTCTATCGCACATTGTTGAAGGTAGCCACCGAGCACTGGCAGTCGGACGATGAGTCTGACAATGAAGATGATGACAAACGAGTAAAGCCCGAGGGCCACAAAAGTTCACTCTAACGAAGTAGAAGTATTTGTACCCAACTGTTCCATCTTTTACCAAGAATCATACGCCTTGCGTTCATGAATCTGTACTATCCTTGTCAATGCGCATCATATCTCATCAATCAATACAATAGAAATTGAAAAGAGGTAGGTAACACGGCGAACTGACAAAGAACGAATCAGTGGTGATATTGACCGGTAAGATAGCAATGGCACGTACTCGAATCTCCGGCATTTGATATTATCCACCCAGCTTAGCGTTGCTCTTCCCATTCACCTGGTTTTCCCGCATCTCGTGCGCCTTCTTGATATAGTCGTGCTGCCTTATCTTCAGGTGGACAGGTACTGCAAATATGAAGGTCAGGATGGTGAAGAATTTGATAGAAGAGTACGAAGACACACACAAGCAGAAGCATCACTCCATAGGAACTGACGGTACGGAAAGATCTCTTGCCCTAGTTTCTTACTCTGAAGCCAAGAGGCGGCAGCTTTTCTAATCGTCGGGGTAGGTTCCAAATCTGGAGGTGAAGAAGTTCGAGGGGCGAAGACAGCTTTGAGGATGAAAACAGCCTCCGGCTCGCCGTTCTGACTGAAGCAGGAGTAGAGGGCGGGAGCTTTTGGATTCACCAGCCGCTCATCTTCGAGCATCAAAAACGCGTAGTCGAACGGACCGAGATGCTCCAGGCGTTTTGGATCATATTCAGGTCGGAATTGACACCATTGAGTAAGCTGCGACTGATTGAGAGCAGGCCCAGCACCCCAAACTACGAAGTCTTGTTTGAGTTTTTCGTTGGGTTGCTCACGTGACTGGGCCTACTCACGACAACTTTCGTCGACGATGACCGTCGGTGTTTCTCCAATGGCACCCACTTCCTCAACTGGTCGTGGCTACTTCCCCCTTAACTCCTCTTCCTCATCACTCCAGCATTTCCTAATACCATCATTTCTCCTCCTGCTATCGACGAATTGTTCGACGAAACGCCGGATGTAGAGGTTAGGGACCGGGTAGGCCTACTGGTGAAGGAAAATGCGCTCAATGCAGCCGACATGACGAAGGGTGTCAACGAATGGAGCACCTTACAGAAAACGGAGGAAGAGGCGGGAATCCCGACTGGGAGCCGGTCGATTACTTCGACGATACGCTCCCGGGGAAATCACTATCTATTTTCCGATACCAACCCTGCCAGTTCTCTCCTTCGTCGGCCTTTACGCCTCCTGCTCCACTCCCATCATCATCCTCTATCGCTCTCGACGGCTCCCGCCCTCCGTTCCATCCGTCTCCTACCTACGGCTATGCTCTCTGCTTTCCTCCTACAAGTCCGCCTCTCCCTCTCCCTCTACTCGGACTCTATATTCCTCTCTGCCGACGCAAGCGATCGACATGAGAAGTGGTCTTTTTTCTCTCACATGGATAGCAACTCTTGTGGACCGCGGTTCTCTATCGAAAAGGGTAGCGGAGGGAGTCGATGGTTCAGTAATCAAAAGAGTGAACACGGAGTAATCAGATGAAGCTTGAGTCGCCATTCTTCGCGACGAGCGGCTGAGAGCTGAGAACGCGCGGTCCGTGAGCTTTTACATCAAGACGGAATTTTCTTCTTCGGAGCTGGGTGAGAGGGATTCGTTGGCTTCAACGATGTACCCTATGCTCGCGTTTGTGAACGGTCGAGTGACATCATACGCCCGAGATCACATGACGTAAACGATCCTCGTTCATTCAAGACCGACCATGTCTCCTCCTCGGACGCTCCTTCCCTCTCTCTCTTATATACACACACACTCTCACACACACTCTCTGTCCCCTCCATCCCCCTTTACTTGAGCAAGAGGTTGATTTCCATCCTGGGAATTCTCGCTCGCAAAGGGAAAGAGGGGGAGTGATTCGACCACTCCTGGGACGGAGATAGCGGGGGACCGGTATATTGGGAGTAGAGGTTCGCGCCAAAGTCGAGCAGACTGTCTGCTCGGATCGGCGCCGGTAAGCCAAACAGACGGCGTGATGACGATTAGTTGGAGACAGGTGGTTGGGAATGCAGGGAGCTTGACTGGGAAACAAGGAATATGAGGAATTGGGGAACTTGGGGAGGGGAAGAGCACGATAGCTGGGCTACAAAGATATTGGGTGGTGGAGAGTGGACGATATCCGCCACTCAAATATGCTGTCTTGGCTGAGGTCGGGACCCCTCAACCCGAGGTCGTATTCACTTCGTCGCCCGATAAGCCCTCAACGAACATACTATCGCAGCATTCCCGTTCATCGATAACGCCCAACCTAGCTTTAATGACGCCAAGCTTCGAATCACGTTCGAATCGCAAGAGATGATGACCAAATCTCTTATTCTACTGCGTTTCAACTGTCCGGATGGTGAATGTCATTATATCGCAGATCGGGGGATTTGAAGATGCACGTTCGGGCTGGACATGGGAGGCTTATGTGGTGAGTAACTCCCTGTTTTTTTCTTTCTGAAAATCACAATAAGACTCATGCGTGGATTCGTAGCGATTTGTGTATAATGAGTAAAAAAGTGTTCGCGCTTGAACATGTTTTATATACCTATCAACAACTGAGGTTACATTTACCGGTCTTTGGATCATTCGCCTGCCTCTCATGGTGGAACACAGCGAGGTATGGTTTTTCTCTTTTCCGACTGGGCCCTTTGATCGATCTTATTCCCAAGGTGAAAAAAATCAAAACGAGCCAACCGCCACCAGAAGGGGGGCGTTCATCCCCTATGTGAAATGTTTCGAGAGTGCTTCTTTCGAGAGGACGAGCTTTATGCGCACATGTGAGAGAGGCATGAGGGGTGCTTCGTTTGTAAGAGAGAGGGAGTCAGAGATGTATAGTAAGTTTGTTTTTTGTCGTCGTTTTTTCATCCGTTTGTTTGCTTCATCCTATTGACCCCTCTCTACCCCCTAGCTTACCCATTCCTCGAACGCCACTTTTCCACAGCGCTTTACGCGTGTAATCAGCCTTTCCCCATCGCGCTGGACCAGCTGCTAAGGTCCCCATGAACCAAGACACTGAAAACACGGCGTCTGCTCAGTCAGTGTCGCCCTCCACCCCCACAGAGTCAAAGGTCGCCGAAAAACCTCAAGCTCCTCAGCCACCCTCTTTCCCTGAAAGTGGTCTTCAGGCTTGGAGCATGTACACTTCGAACGCGTGCGTGTTTTTTTCTTTTTCTTTTTCCAGAAACCTGTGCTAAATATCGAGCCAACTCGGCAACCCTTTAGTTTTCTTTTCCAATTCTCAACATTCGGGTATGTTGTCAATGCTCATCGTCGCGGCCGGTGCTGAGCGGAGGGGATATTCTCCATTCCTCGTTCGCTCATGCGGTTCACTGTAGATGGATCGGCAGCGTTCGGCTTTTCATTACTCTCTGTGTTTGACCGGGGTTACTTGTCAGTTCTTTCTTTACCCATTTCCCTCTTCGTTTGCGCTAATTCTTGAATGCGAGCAGCCATCACCTTATGATTGCTGGATCGGTTGTTTTCGTGAGTCATTTCCTCACTTTGACATATCTCGCAAAACATGTAGGCGTAGTCATGATCCCCGATCTCATAGGAACTCTACAAGTTCACCGATTTATATTCTTGCCGGGATGTTGAAAATGATGAATGAAGAATCTACATACCCCTTGCAAGTAGAAGCCGGACTGCGGCTCGAGGAACGCTCAACATAACCTTTTTGGTAATCCTTGTCCTGTAGTGCGGCGTCTATTTTATCGTAAAGGAAGCATCGAAAAACAATTTTGTCAGCGAACGATCAATTGAGCGTTAAGTGTGTGCTCTCACCATAAAGCATAAGCAGTGACGAACCTTTTAACGATTATTCTTGTCGAGGGTTATCTTCGACTACCAAGTCAATATCACAAACAATTAGCCTTACTTGGTAGCTGTAGGTAGACCTTTGACCACCGCACAACTTCGCCATCTTACCATAGAAATTACTCCTTGTTCGCAGCGGTTCATGGAGTCTTCCCCAGAGTCCCCAGAGCCGCGATCGGGCTTTTCAGCTTTAGACAAAGGGATAACTTCTCCATCCGGTGTTAAGAGTCTTACATATTTCAACCCTACCTGTTTCTGGGGGCGTGGCGTAAGGTTGACAAAGATAAGAAAGCTTCGACTAGAAAAAATTGGGTTGGGGGTTACAAAAAAGAAAAGAAAAGAAAGAAAAACCGCAGCGGTCGAAACGGCCCGGCCCGGGGTTTCTTTTTTTTTTTTTTTTTTTTTTTTTTTTTTTTTTTTTTTTTTTTTTTTTTTTTTTTTTTTTTTTTTTTTTTTTTTTTTTTTTTTTTTTTTTTTTTTTTTTTTTTTTTTTTTTTTTTTTTTTTTTTTTTTTTTTTTTTTTTTTTTTTTTTTGGAGGGGCGTTTAAGGCCTCTAAGTGGTCAGTCTGGCTGTCTCTCTTAGGGCCACGCTAGTTATTGTAGGGTAGCTTGTCCCTACATAGGTATGTTAGTAGACAAAAAACAAAACCGAGTTCATAACCATATTTGCATAGTTGCATATCAAGAGATCTGGATCCACTCCTCGACGAGGAAATGCTCTTATGCACTGAGTGTGGGACTCTCCCGGTATTGGTGTCAGCTCGTCAGCCAACGCCTTCGTTATTTTCGCCGGTGATACCCACTAAAACCCCGTGTATTGTAGTCCAGTCTCTTGGCAAGGAGTCTTCTTTGTGGAGCGTGCCTTGCCACGTCGCAATGACGAGTCGTTTTGAGATCATTTTGCTGCCGCAGCTTGGTCGCGTCATGCGGCAGTCTAGGTCCAGCCTGTTGTTGATCATTTTTATCCAGCTACTCTGTATCTCGCTCTCGGGGAGCGCTCGAGCTCCTTCATATTCAATGACTCTCTTGCATCTTAGGGTCCAGATTAGGTAGGCTGTTTCTGTGATTATAATCTTCCAGAGTCGGTTTTGCCCTGGGTGCGGTTTGTCTTTTTTCTTCCCATAGATTCTAGCCATTCCGCCGCCTATTATGTCGCCAATTGCGGGCTTGCCCCATTCAAAGGAAGACTTTTTCTTCTTCCATAGCTGTTCGGCCAGTTCCCACAGTAGGCGTTGGCCCGGCATTTCACATTTGGTCAGTATATGTTCCATATCTTCTATTTCGTCGCAGCCTTTGCAGATTGCCCTTTCTTGCAGTGTTTGTGGCATGCTTGCCCTTAACCAGTGGGTCCCGGTCCAGTATGCATCATGCGCAACTTTCCATAGGAAATCTCGTATTTTCCGGTCATGGTCTTTGTTGCGGATGGATGCCCAGATGCGGTCTTGTGTTGGTATGTATCCAAAACGGTCTTCTACGCAGTTCTGGACTCTCATTATACTGATTTCTGTTCTCCGTCTGCTATTTTTGTTTTTTTCCTTTTCTTTTATATTCATGATTGCTTTATACGCTTTTGATTGTGTTAGCTTTGATAGCTTTGCCCCGGTTATCTTGAGTGTGTTTGGTGGGTTGAGGTTTATGAAACTCACTTTATTTTTTTCTAGGGCCTCCCTTGCCATTTTATCAGCGCCCTCGTTTCGTTCGTGGCCGGCATGTCCCTTAACCCATTTGACATACATTGGCGTTTTTCTCCCTCTGAAACTGGCGATGACACTTCGGACTAGCTCGCCATTTGGGGTGTTTTCGTATCCCTCGTCTTCGATTTTTTTAGCATTTTTGAGGGTGTTTATGACATGCATCGAGTCTGTCTCCAGGCCCAGTGTTAGCTTTGGGTTGATGGTTATTGCTGCGATCTGGCTACCTACCAGTTCTCCTGTCTGGTTTGAGTTCTTAAGGTAGTTCGGGAGTCTGATGGCTCTATTATCGGGGTGTCCTTCTGATATGAAGACGCCTGCCCCTGCTTTTGCGTTTTGCTCACCGTTGTTGTTACATGATCCATCCGTTGCTACCGTGATGTTCTCATCAGGGTCCCAGGTGGGTGGTTCCAGCTTGGGGAGATCATTTGACGGTTTGCTATCGCCATCTGTGAATATGCGGAAAATTTCTGACAGTTCGCCCGTTGTTGTGACTTTCAGATCAGGTTTGGACCATCCTTCAGCTTTTGTGAAAATTCCAGGTGCGTAGTCTATATTTTGGTAGTCTTCTGGCAGCCTTGAGCAGGGGTTCCATTTGGGTGGGAGCGTGGCCAACAGTTTTCTGGCTTGCCTGATACATCCATGTGGGTGTGGGCATTGCCGCTCTGTCTTCATTTGTATACATGTTATACAGTCACACTCGGAGCTTTGTCTGTGATTGTTTTCTTTTCCCAGGTTTGCTAGTCTTTCTGCATCCCCGACCGTTCTGACATTATGTTTTTCTCGCAGGCATTTGCTTGCCAAAGTGTTTGTCATTTTTCGTATGTCTATTGATGCTTCCTTGTGCATCCATATTGGCATTTTATGGGTGATGTCTCGTTCAAAAGCGATCCCTTCGATTCTAAGTCGAAATTTTTTTGCTGTAGAGGTGATTTTTCGGAGCGATGGGACTTGTTTGTTGTTTTGTAGTGTTTTCCATGATTGCAGGAAAACATTTATTCTAGTTTTTCTATCCGTGTTTCCGTCTGATTTTGGTGTTTGCAGTGAGAATAATTCATCGGCTATTTTTGCCCACTGTTTGCGTTGGGGTCCAAAGGTGAGGTATGTCTTAAGTGTCATAACGTCAATGGCTTGATTTCGGGCTGCTATATCTAGCACTTTCCGGCCACCCGAGCCAAAAGCTCCGTGCAGGATTTTCATGCTTATTGGGTTGTGTTTGTGCTCGCTCCACATGTAGGTTCTTGTTCTTTTCTCAAGCTTTTTTTCCACTGATTTTGGCATGCCTTGGGCGGCACTGAGGTATTGTGTCATGCCACCTATAATCATTTGGATTATGTGGCGTCGTCCTTCCATTGTTGGTGAGTTTCTGGCCCATCTCTGTAGGTTAGTATCTATTTTTTCTAGGATGGGGCTCCACACTTGTTCCGCACTGATATTGTTTCCATACCATGCTCCTAGGATACGGGTGGCTTCTTGGTCTTGAGTGATGCGTATATTTGATGGGAGGGGGGGCATCTGGTTCGATGATTTTCTTGTTTGTTTTACTTCCTCTCTGTATTTTGGGGTCCCTATCGGTATCACGTTTGTTTTGGCAATGTTGAACTTTGCCCCTGAGGCGAGGCACCATTTTTCGATGGTTCCTGTTAGGGTTTCGTAGTTATCCTCTGCTTTTAGGAATACGGTTGTGTCATCTGCAAATAGGTTTGCTATGATTCTTTCGCATGTCCCAGGGATTGAGTAGCCCTTCAGTTCGGAGCATCGTATAGCCTCTGCAAGTGGTTCTATTGCCAGGTCAAATATAAGGCACGATAGTGGGTCTCCTTGGCGTACTCCCCGGGTGACGTGGTATTCTCTACTGTAGAAGCCATTTATTGCTACCTTGGTTTTTGCCGGCTCATATAGGTGTTGAATTGTCTTAATAAACTGTTCGGGAAACCCAAATTTTCTTAGGACCTCCCAAAGGTAGTCATGTCGTATCTTATCATAGGCTTTCTCTTGATCTAGGGATATTATCATTCCATTTTGCTCTGTCACCTCAGCGTAATCTATTATCATTTGTATGAGTTTGGTTTGATCTAGAATGTTCCTGCCTGGTATGAACCCGGCTTGATCAGGGTGTATTAGCGACGGTGCTACCTTTCCCAGTTTTAGTGTCAGCGCTTTTGTTAGAATTTTGTAATCAGTGTTAAGTAGAGTGATAGGCCGGTAGTTTGCGATGTCATCTGTGTTGCCTTTCTTATATATAGGGCACATCCATCCCGCAGAGAATGTTGTAGTTTCATCAATGCCAAACTCGACTATGTCATTATATGCTGCGGTCATGAGTGTTTCAATTTCAAATTTGGGTTCATCCCCGTTGTTGTCGCCACTTTTATTCTTGTTGTCAGCGTTCAGTTTGATGGATTTGTACACTTCATAGGGGATCCCGTCTAGTCCAGGTGCTGAGTTATTTTTTGACAGCTTTAGCGCTTGTCTCACATCATTTGTCGTTATTTCCCTTGCCATGAGTTCTTCTTGTTCTTCGCTAAGGCATTGCTTTATGGGTTCTAGTGTTGCCAGTATATGGTTTTTCCTCTCTGGCTCCTCAGGAGGTATGTCCGCATATTGTAGTGCTCTGTGGTATTTGCCTGCTAGTTCTGCCATTCGCTCCGAGTCTCTCTCATATGCGTCACCTGGGATGACCCCGTTTTCATTCTCCCTAAAGCCAGGTTTGCGTAATATATACATAACATCTCGCGGCTTTTGTTCTTTATTTGCTTGTGACCAGTAGCGTGTTGGGATTTCGCCTTCCATTCTGTGTTTGACTTGTCCGTTCTTTCGTTTCATGTCTAGTCTGAGATTTTCGAGGTTGTTTAATTTTTGTTGGAGGTGTTTTGCCTGCTCTACTTTTGTGATATCATTCAGACCGTTCAGCTTCTGGTCAAGCTCTGATTTGACTTCGTTTATTTTCCTGGTGATGCCTGGGATAATTTCTTTTGCACGTTTTCTTGCTTTGGATCGAATGTCGTGTTTGTATTTGTGCCATATTCTTTGGGGGTTTGACTCGGCTGACCTTTCTTGTAGGTTTTCTAGCTTAGTCTGTGCTGCCTGTCCTTGTTTGTACGCGAATTCCAAAAAATCCTTATCTTTTGTTACATAGTCGGGGATACGCCATCGCCCTTTCCCCATGTTTGGTGCTTGGTGTCCATGCGGCAGGTGAGCTGAAACCATGCTGTGGTCTCCGTGGAGGAGGCCTGAGGGGCGTATTCTCCATTCTCTTGCTGTTTTTGCTATTGATTCAGTGATGTATATTCTGTCAATACGTGATTGTGAGCCGGTGCTTGCTTGGAGGTATGTATACTCTAGTTTTTCTGGGTTGGTTGCTCTCCAGCCATCCTTAAGGCCGAGGAGCAGTTTTAGGTCATCTAGCTTCCCGCATGCATTTTCTGGGTCATCATGTGCTGGCAGCCGGTCGATGAGACCGTCTTCAACCATATTCATGTCTCCAAGCATGATTTCCGGTTTGGGTATTTCTGGATGTTGATCAAGGTGCAATTTGACTTGAGTCCAGAAGTCGGAGTTTTCCTTGCTGTTGCTGCCCGTTAAGTTGGGGGCGTATATCACCATTATAGTTCGATTTGCCTGGCTACCTTTCAGGTGGAGGATCATGGCCCGACCTGGGACAACTTCATATTTTTTCACTTGTGTCGGCTTGTACAGGTCTTTGTTGATTGCAATCGCTACACCACATTTCCCTGTTGGATTTTCGGGGTCGGACGAGGACCATATTTTTATTCTGGGGTTATATGCGGTGTTGAGGTCTCTTGATCGTTCCTCGGTGAGGTGTGCTTCCTGGACCGCAAGAATTGCAATGCGCCTGTCTCTCATTATTGTGGTGAGACGTCGCCACCTGTTGTCGGTGTGGTATATGTTTGGATTCCCATAACCTCTGACGTTTAGTGAGGCTATGTTTATGCCCGCCTTTTTGTATTCTTTGTTAAAGTTTCTTCTTTGGCGTCGGTTTGGATGTACCTCGGCCGGGCTGGCGCGGTCATTGTTGTGATCGCCCCCTCTTTGATTGTTCATCACGTTCTGTGATGTGCTCTGTGTAGGTTCCCTACTGTTTGAGCTCCCTTCATTCTGAAGGTTATCCACATTCCGCGGATTTCCGTACATTCCGTACATATGAGACATTCCGTCTCCACTGCCGTTGTTCTCAGAACTCGCCAGTGTTGGCAGGGGTATCCATTCAGGTGAACGGGTGCCCTCGCCATGTCCGCCTCCAACAACTGAAGTGCCATCACCGGAGCGTTGGCCGGCAGCTGGACCAGATGCTCCTCCAGCACCTTCAGCCCCATTGCCATTTTGCCGTGATTGTCCCTGTAAAGTTAGTTGTTCAATATTGTTAGTTGTGCTTGCGGTTAGTTAGACTCCATTTCGGCTTACGAGGCCTCCATATCGATGTCGGTTCCGGTGCTCTCTAGTTCAGTACTTGTTCGGGCAAGTAATGTTCTAAAGAGCTTGAGGTTTCCGGACTCACCTTGTGTAATCAATTTTGAGCGGTGTGTGTTCTACCGCTTAGCAGTCCCCGAAGACTACTTCATCTCCTACGTATTTTTTCGCTACGTTCACGCTGGCTCGTTCCGAGTTGTAGGGTTAAATTAGCATCGTATTGGCAGTGGGTAGGTATGTATGCATAGGCAGTTATCTAGATACCTCGTATCTCCCTCGCCCGCGACCTCGGCTTCGCTGGGGTCTGCCACCTCTGGAGGAGCGTGGTGGTCGACCTCGACCCTTGCCTTGGTTCCCATCTTGATTCTGCGTTTCAGCAGTTTCTCGGGATTCGCGTGGGCCATACCATCCATCTGTTTTGGGGAAGGGACATTGGTGGCCATAGTGGGAGGGAGATTTGCAGCCCGCGCATTCAACGGTGGTCTTTGCCGAGGTAAGCTTCATGTCTCCGTTGACAAAAACCTTGAGTTTTTGTATCGCGGCGCACCAGTCTTTGTGGTCCTTGTCGTTGGTGGTGATGGGCTGACCTGTGAGTTGAAGAGTGGTGGTTGGGTCGTCATACCCGGGTTCGGTAGGGTTGCCTTTCCTTAGGACTTGCAGGTCCCATGAGGCGGTCGCTTCAAGCATAATGTCGTCGAGGTTGGGCACTTCATTGTCCCGAGGCTGTACACCTTGTTTTCGGATCTTCTCGGTTCTGACACGTAGGTTCTGGTCTTTCCAGAAGGCCAGCATCAGCGTCGCAAGGCACTGGAGGCGGAGCTTCTCCGTTATTTGCTGGGTGTCAATGATAAAGTTCCCTAGCACCCAGTGATGGTGCTCTGGAGTGTCTATCGCAGTGACGTGGAATGTGAGCTGTGGGGAGATTGCAAAGGTCTGTTGGTGGAGTAGCCATTCTCGGATGGGGCGGTTGTCGGTTTTAATGATCGAGGCCCATGGTTTTTTGAATTGCCAGAAATCGCGTGGGTGTTGGGCCGGGAGTGTTGGGCGGAAGACCTGGAGTTCGCTGTATACCTCCTCTGCAATTTCCGTACCAAACGTAGATCCGACAATGAACTGCCGTACCTCGGCGCCAAAGTTGGGGTGATCTTCGTAGAATTTGATTCCTGCTCCATGGGGGACGACTTTCAGGTAGAGTTCGGGATGGCTGTTGAAGGTCTCGATTTGTTCCTTCAGCCAGCCAGCAAGGCTATCTTCTCTGTTAAAAAAGGTACGGGGGAAGTTGGCGTCGGTGAAGGGGCGGGGTGTGGAGACAGGGCCTTGAACAAGGTCTTGGCGGTTGCTCTGACTATGGGGGTTCTGGCCTCTCGCGTGCGCCGGGAGGTTGACAAATTCCATTGCAAAAGTCGTACTTGCGTCGAGGAGGGAACCATCTGGTATGACATGGATCCGGCCGTAGACAGGACCATCGTCTTCTTCCTGGCTCAGATTTCCATTTCCTTCCCCTCCGCGTCTCGCCGGTTCTTGTCTTTGAGCTGGGCTGGGCCAGGGAGGGGTATTTGCTGGAGGGTGTGGGTCGAGGTTTGGGTCCTGCGTTGCTTTCGGTCCCACTATAGGCCTGGGCTGTATACCACTCATACTCTCTTCTATCTCTTCAGCTCTTCTCTCTGGTACCTGAGGCGCAACATCAGGTGGGTTCAGCATCAGTTTTTCGTTTTGTTTTTCTCTTTTTTTTTTTGTCTCGTACCTCTTCTCGGCCTTTTTCCACGCGATTTCCCTCGGAATCCTGCCGGATTTTTTTCCTTGCCCTATTTCTGAGCGGGGACTCCGACTTTTCCCTTTCCGTGGGGGGCTGGGTCGACCCTTGCTGTGTTTGGCTTCGGTCGGTCATTTTGGGGAGCTTTAGATGTTTTGTCGTGGTATCCTTCAGAGGTCGGTCACGCGAAATATGCGGCAGTTTGGGCGGCGTTACTCCGGCTCATGAGCCGGTTTTCCCCGATCCTTGGTTCTGCATCTGCAGCCTCGAGTTAGGTAGATTTATGTATTTGTTCTGTACGACTAAGCGGTATACACAGTATCCGAGTGTCATAGTTCTCCATCCCGGAGTTAGGCTTCGTCTCTGGCGCTGCCTGTTCCTCCCGTCCCGGGAGGTTGGTCTTTCCTGCTTTTCGTAGTTGACCTGTTCATATTCCGTGAACGTTCGCTCCCATTGCTGGAATGCACGCTTGTTTGCTTCCCCTTATGGGTACTGGTCCCTTGAGCCACGTAGAGGCCAAGCGCCGGAACACCACATGATCATGGTGGTCCTTGTTCAAGGGGCCCGGGGTTTCTTCAACCCAACGATGTCCTCAAACCCAAACCCTGGGCCTTCTGATTCTCGACGCGGTCAACGTTCCGCAAGTAGGAAATACGAAGGCCGAAATGGGTTCACTGAACCACCGACGACTCTAGAACAAAAACTAGAGGTCCACGAGCACGCTCTTAACATTCTTCGGTTTAGCGCTGTGCCTATACCAAGGTTAATCAACCTTCATCTTTTTTTTTTTCCTATATTCGATCACAATTTTCTGATAACTTTGGGGGTGGGGGGGGGAATATCTTTATTCTTAGTCTTGAAACGATCCTAGACACGGATTGGACAAAACCTATACCTGAAACTTCGGCCAGTGTTCAAGTGGAGATTGATGAGTTGAGGAAAAACCACGTTCGGATGCTTTCGAATTTGTACGATATGAACTCTGTTCTCTATCTCGCCGATGTAGAGGATAGGTACCAAAGTAGGAATGAAGTGCTTGATGAGGATCCTAGGGTATGGATGAAGAGGGAATATACGGATAATCCCGATGCGGTCGATAGGAATTATACAGAGCAGGAGGTGGATGAGATGATTGAGGTTTCGAATGCTCAGAAGGTTTTTTTTTGCGCTTTCTTTTCTTTTTCTTTTTCTTTTTTGGAAACTGATACCCCCCGATTAGAAACTATACGAATCCACATACCCATACCCATTCACCGCAACCTCTCCTACACCTGCTCATCTCCCAAACATTTCCCGTCTCAATTATACATACCTCCATCGACTCATCCCGCTTTACAAAAAGCTCAAGACCCTCACTGAACACGAGCGGCAGAAGCGTGAACAAGAATTGTATAATGCTCAACGGAGGGAAGAAGAAGCTCGTCGGCTAGCGCAGATCGAGCAAGATCGATTGGCGAAAAAGTTTCCTACGACGGTGGAAGAATTCAATTCGAAGCCAAAGGATTTCCAGAATCTTATTGTGAAGATGTTGAATGCTTCAGGTACTACGCAGGAAAGACAGGTTACGATGAACAAGTGGAGTCCAGAGGAAGTCACGCCGCTGTTGATGCTTTTCAAGGAGGATGTGAGTATAAAAAAGATGATTTAGTACGATGGCTGATGTATCTGCAGAGTGTATTTCGAAGTCGGATTATTGGCATGTCGTTATCTCTGAACAGCTCAAGTGCTGTCTCAGATCCTCGAAGACGAATTTCCTGATGACATCGTGTACACGGTTCAATACGGATTATACATGCAGAGCATATAATACAATCTGAACGACGAAGAGCAAGGTCCATTTAGTTGCCGCCCAACCCGAGTTTGCCTTTGGTCTTGTCCAAAAGAGACTCCTGAAATATCGCAGATTTCGTGTCAGACAGAGAAATTAAAGGAGTGGAGATAAACGACTGACGTCGTTGTTGTTTGAGTTTCCACTAACGGTGTCACCCATTCTTTGGGTCGTAGACTTCTCGCTCTGTGGCTGAGCGGTAGAAGCAGCACTATCGGCAGTTCCTTTGAACTTGTCGCCAATGTGTTCGGTGGTGCTCTTCTGAGAGTCGGGCTAGGAGAACGAAAGATGGTGAGTTATCGTGAACGTTGAACCCCAGAGGTCGTATTCTACCTTCATCGCGGCACCGGCCTTGTCCTGACAGTTGGAGGTCAGAATAGTTCTTGAGAAAGACAAGGAGAGGAAGACATACAGTGAGTGATTGACGTGCGTTGTCGGACATGATATAAGATAGATGTGGTAGTGTGTGTGTGTGATTGAGAGGATGGCTTGCTCTCTTTAACGAGTCCGGTTTTTATACCCAGTCTGAGACGCAGTTTTCTCTCCTTGACGTAGGCGTTGACGATGAACCAGAGTGGCGATGATCATTTCACGACGTAGCATGTGAGACCGGCGTCACTTGCGCAGCAATCTCACCACTTCCATATGCTGAGATCCGGAATCACATGCAGGCCAGAGAAAGCAGGATCAAAGCTGTAAATTTCGGATGCGTCATTCGTTTTGCAGTGAGACCGGACCTGGGTTATCCGCCACTCCGCGAGACCACTGACGTCACGTTAATTATGTTCATGAATCACCTTGTCGGACAAGCCGAAGGAACGGCATGAATTACGGGAAAAACCGTTATCTACCAGCGCTACCCTTATCTACTGAGCGCTTACTTTTTATCAATTCACAGAGCCGAACAGCCGAACGGTCCGGACCGCCTGCCTGCATACGCTCTTGATGTGATCCAAATCTACTCCACACACAACGTCGCCCCCATTTTACATGCTCTCCAAGACCCGTATTGAGGCCGAGGGCCAATATGGCAGGATCTAAACGAAAAAGTGGACCAGGATAGTTGACTTCTAAAGCGCGTTTATTCCTAATATTCGTAAACTTGAACATACGAGTCTGGATTCGAGATAGTACCCGAGGCTCCCAGCTGACTACGATTTCTCCTGATTTTTGCGGTATTAGAATCAGATTTCACCGTAGCCATGGAGGCCGGTACCAAGGCAAACCTGAGTACTTCTTCCCAATCGCCGAAGAGCCAACATGTTGCCATCAGGCCTCTTAAGTAGTACAAGCCAATACCTGCAGTCAGAGGTAGTCGACCGGTCGACGACGACAATTTATTTGTCCATGAGAATGGATTAAGAAAAAAAACAAAGGACATCCTAATAGGCAACAAAGCAAATCTCACGCTGCCAATGTAAACTTTATCTCATCTCATCTCATCGCTCGACATTGACCACCACCGAGTCTTACGCTCTTACCCCCAACTTACCCAGTAACCGTGATCTACCCACCACAATCCCCAAAGCATGACGGAGATACCTATGGGTCAGCCTACAAGGTGAGCGACAAAAAAGGGGGAAAGCAAGGTGAAGGATATAATAGCGACGATACAAAGGTGTTTTATACCTGATTGACATAGAGCATGGGCGATCCGAAGACCATCAAAACAAAAAAAGAAAGAAAGAAAAGTATGATACATAGAGATGTTCGCGTGTTGGGGAGAAATTCAAGAGGTGAAAAAAAAAAAAAAAACGATCCAGTTGGCGATCCGACGGCCTACTAGTGTCCCATAAACATGGTCTATTGTTGATCGTCATTCATGTCGAGATGCTGAAAGTGAGCGGTGAGGCCTTGGATAGGCCATTGCTCGGGTGCCTCGATGATTGGGTCGAAGTGGGAATGGTCCGCATAGGCAAGTTCGTAATCTGCAGAAGATGTGGAGAGGCTGATGTTGTCCACACCGTTGGTGAGTTGATTGACTTCGTCGTCAGAAAGCTCGACGAAACCGAAGGACGTACTGTCCCAGGTGGAGGGAGCAGCGATGTCCATCTGGTGTGCCAGAGTGTACTGAGAAGTATGCCCTACTTCTGCGCGTGGCATGTAATATTCGTTCTTGTGGGTTTCGTCCTAGAAATCAACAAGCATGAATATTGGATGACATGAGAGAAAGAACATTGTTTCTACACTTACCATCGAAGTACGATGGACGAGATTGACTGCTTCAGATTCATAACCGTAACGAGGGCCGTGAAGGAACATCGACCGAGCGTCGAGGGCGCGAAGCTGGAGCTCTAATTCCGTCTTCCAAGCCGGAGATGCCAGGGCTGCTAACGCAGACGGACTGTCTGGCAGAGGTTCTAGTAGCTCAGGAAGTGGAGCAGCGTAGGGATCAGGAGAAAGCGGAGGAGTGGTCCAGTCTAGGTCAAGTTCGAAGGAGGACATGGGCGGCTGTTCCGGAGATTCCTGATCGCTGTATGGATGGCTCCACAAGTCGCTGAACTGATCGTAATAAAAATAAGAAAGTGAGTTGCTTTTCCTCGTCGTTGAACCAACAGCGAGACACACACCTGATAGGACGTGGTCAAGGTATCGGTGTTTTCCCATGGAATCATGGCGTCCATCATCATCGAAAAGACAAATGCTAATTTATAATATGTAGAGAGAGAGGGAGTCGGTCGGCGAAAGAGGTTTTCAAAAGAATTTCAAAGAAGAAGAAGACGAAGAGCTGCTCGAGTTGGATGCAGGCCGGAAGAACCAGACAAAATGGTGGGTTGGGAAAAACAAAAAAAAAAGCCCCCGCTCAGGTGGCCCCTTTTTGTACGCGGCTTCCTCTTCCTGGTCCAAGTGTGGCGGTACTCCATTTATTGTTTCCATTTCCGTAGAATCGCAATGCCTCCGTAATTTTTTCTTCTTTGATTTGTGGCCTTTCGTGGCCCGATTTCCATTGTGCTTTGATGGCTGGACATTTTGGGGGTCGGTCAAACGAGTACATTCTCCTCACGACCTGCAACGTGCCAACAATGTGTTTTCTACCATTTCGGAATTCAATCAATGTTTTGATATGTTTTTTTGCCCCATATAAGAAAACCGAATAGTCTTTTGACCGCGTCATGCCGGTAATTCCTTACTTTGTCTCCTCCAAAGGGGCTTCCATCGTGTGCCTATTGAACATGTGAAAAAAGCTGTTGATAAATCTCATGAGAAGGGATCATCTCAAGCTCCCCCATTCGTATCTATATCGTAAAAAAAAAATGTTCGCCGTCCAGCATGTACCCCCAAACGCTGGGCATTCAGAGTCCGATGAAGAGTGTGCCCCACAGCAGCCAGTTACTTTACTGTAGGTCACCAGTGCGCCAATCACCAAGCTACTAAGGGATGATATCAAGCCCTATACGCGAGATATCATAAACGAGGCTCCGATACCATAAGATAAGATAGACCTCGAAAACCCCAAAATTGAAAGCCACAACATGCATGACGCAAGTCATAGTTCCTGAAAATACGGCTTATCGAAAAAGCAAAGGAGTACGTACGCTCGTCAAACTCTTGCAAAGATCTGCGAGCGACACCACAATTATTGTAAGCTATGCGTGGGTACGCACGAAAACATCGCGGTCCACATCCACAAGGTTCCAATGAACTTCCACGTCTGTATAGCCTGGCAGTCTGCACTGAATCAGCATTGGTCGTTTACTGAAGAAAATATGGCTCATCGCTGCTCAGTTCCGTTCGAGGGCGCGTTGGAAACATTGCGCATCAGAATCCAAAAGCGCGCCGCGCACGCCGCAAGTGGACGTGTCCCCACGTGGGCCGTGCCGGTCATGAGGCCGACTCACCGTCGGCGCCTCTTTAAAAGTTACATCCATGCCTGCTGAGGATGGACTCAGAAAACGCAAAACCGGGTCAAAACCCGAACCAAAACACCCAAAACAACAGCCTGTCAGTTTCACTTCACTACTAGCTGCTTCTCTGCTCTCACAAGTCTGCTTTCTTCTCACACAGACCACCGAACCAGAGTTCGACATTGACGGCGCAGCTCTGCTGCAATATCTAAAAATTCTCTGGGTTCCTCTCTTAATATGCTTTGGAGTCTTCATATACTTTGTACGCTGTCTTACAACGTCTATCATCCTCAATAGACTCTCACGAAAACCACTACAAGAATCCCGCTGTGCTTTCGGAAATTGCAAACTTTTGGATCGATACGGATGATTGGTATTCGTCACCTGGCACAAGCTCGAAAAGCTTTGTAGGAATCACGAACGATGTGCAGAAGAGAGACGCGGTTGTTCAGGCTTTCAAGGTGCGTGATAGTCGTCCTTTGGGGACACACGTACACCTTAACCCAGTTTGTTCTCCTCCTTCAGCATGCATGGCGCGCGTACGGTGTGTAAACTGCTCTCAGTTCAATATCTCCCCATAAACCGGGTCGTTAGAAAGAGATTGTATGGGGGCGGACGAATATCATCCTGTCAGCCGAAAGGGCACCAACTTGACCAACGCTGGAGGAATTGGATACACCGTCGTTGACTCGATTGATACGATGTTGATTATGGGTCTCGATGAAGACTATGCTAGAGCTAGAAAATGGGTCGAAACAAAACTGTCGTTTGATAAAAACGCCCACTTTAATACCTTTGAAGTGAGTTTTTTTACTCCGGCCTTGGTTTTTTGCAACACCTCAGCTGACGATTCACTAGACTACTATCCGAGTACTCGGAGGTCTACTTTCCGCTTACGAACTCAGCGGTCACGACAAACTCTACCTGGACCGTGCCATCGACCTGGCTGACCGAATTTTACCCGCTTTTGACACCGAGTCTGGCTTACCCCTCCCTAATATCAACCTCGGCATGCGCCAAGGCGTTCCGGACCCGGATCTCCCCATGCTCGTCAGCACAGCTGAAGTTTCAACGTTACAGCTCGAGTTTAGATATTTGAGCTATCTCACGGATGAGGAAGTTTACTGGGATAAAGTTGAATCGGTGTGCTTGTGTGTTTAAAATTGACTAGTCCTCTTTTCGCTGATCCTTTCTTTGTCAGGTCATGAAAATCATCAAGAAAAATCTCCTGCCGCACGGACTTGCTTCGATATATATGCAGTACGTTGTTTCAAATCGAAGAAGAAGATCGAGATGTGCTGATGGATACGCTTGTTTTTCCAGCGCTAGCACCGGTGAATTTGTTCCTTCAGCCATTCGTTTAGGTTCTCGAGGAGATTCGTATTACGAGTATTTGCTGTGAGTATCGGCCTCTCGATTTTTTCTTCTTCGAATTCTGATTAGCCTATTTGCAGTAAGCAGTTCATCCAAACTGTACGTTCTTCTGAACATTTCGTGCAGTTTGAAAACTTTTTTTTATCGTGCCCTTTACCTCTACTCCCCTTTAGAACCGAACAGAGGACGTGTATCGCGAGGTACGTGTCTCTATTCCGAGTCGACTAGCATCAACGCACTGACCACCTACCTACGAATCCATATAGATGTACGACAATGCTATGACAGCTGTCCACGAAAACCTCATTTCGAAAAGTCCTTACTCCCGAATGACTTATACATCGGAGCTCATACCCGAGCGACATCCCAACGGACAGCTGTACGTTCTTTCATTTTTGCTCACTTTGTCATTCTTCTTTCGCCCATTCTCTTCTCTGCTCACTGCCAGCTACTCACCGCGTTCGCTCCGAACAACAGATCCTGGCGGCTAACACCCAAGCAAGATCATCTAGTCTGTTTCTTCGGTGGTTCTCTCATGCTCGGAGCAACAATCACAGGAGCATCTTCCGTCTCTCAGATCTCTATTCCTCCCCGCCAATTCGAGTTTTTGGATCACGGAAAGAGGGACTGGAAAGATGGTGTCGAACTTGTAAAGACTTGTGTTGATACGCATGATACAATGACGTGCGTGTGTTTTTATCTTTCCTTTCCTTGTTCTTGGGTCACTTGCTAACGTTCGGCTGATGGTGCGTTGTGTATTTCAACAGCGGCCTATCTCCTGAAATTGTCCATTTCCGTATTCCATCGGATGGTCTCACGGGTTTGTTTGCTAGATCGGGGGCTCCAGCTGATTGGTATATCAAGGGCGCGAGGTGAGGTTTTTTTTTTTTGGGCTTGACCGACTAATCAAACGCCGTTTCTGTAGTCTGGGTGAAGAAGCTCCATATGATGCGCGATACATCCTCCGGTACGCTAATCCTATGTGAAAATTCTTGGCAAAAAAGACTGAACCTAATCTCAACAATCCTCATCACACTCTCCGTCCTTCCCCGTTCCTTCCCTTTGTTTTGTTTTTCCCAGTCCGGAAACTGTGGAGTCTCTCTTCATAGCCTTCCGACTGACAGGAGACGTCCGATACAGAGATTGGGGTTGGGATATCTTTCAGGCGATTGAGAAGCATTGTAAAGTTGAGACTGGAGGGTATGCGAGTATATTCAATGTGGATGAGGTACCGTCGAGGAAAGAGGATAAGATGGAGACGTTCTTGATGGTGAGTGTATTTCCTTCTTGAGCGAGTGAGATGGGTTTTGTTGCTGACAATGATTAATGATTTTTTTTTTTTTTTTTTCGTTTGTAGAGCGAAACGTTAAAATATTTGTACTTGCTCTTCTCGGATGCGAGTGTCTTACCGTTGGATAGTAAGTCGTGTTAAGCTTTTGGTTTTTTTTTCTTCGGTATCTCTGATCCTGCTTTTTTTGGTCTAGAATACGTATTCAATACTGAGGTTGGTTCTTATCCCTCCAGACGTTATGTGCGTATTGACTAACTGTCTCCTCCTCCCCCTCTTTAGGCCCATCCATTCCCGATATTCACACCTAATGTTCGGAAGGGATTCTCGTAGCTCCATACGTAATTGTACAAGTTAATTTATGGGAATTGTTTTCTTTTGTAGAAAATCAATTATATTTAAATAATTTCAGAACTCTCTGTTTTCTAGTGCCACGAATGTCCGCAGTAGTACCAGTTTACGCCTTTTTCTCCTTCCCTTGCATCTCCGACTTTGCAGCCCTCGCTATCTCTCTCAAGTACTTGTAGATATAAGGAGCGGCCATCAAAGACACGACTATGGCAGGTATGAGCACCAATAAAAAGGGTACGACTGTGGCGGGTATCAATCCCAAATATAGAGGTTCTAGAGTGACGATGAATGGGACAGGTGGGATTTTGGTCAGGCCTGATAATGGGGAGATGACACCGGTGTCTACGACGCGAATTCGAGCGTATTTGACGCGCGTTAGAGCTGGCTCGGGTGGTTTAGCGGGTTCGCCTGTGAAGCGCGTGGCGGTAGATTCTGGATTGAGGATGTTTATGTGAAAGTCTGCTGGAGACTGACCCAGGAAAAAGATGAGAGAGAGGCATGAGATTGATGGCTTTTTTTTGACTCACAGAACCAGGCCATGAAATCCTCAACGTAAACTTATTGAACGATGTCCAATTTGAATCATCCAATTCGAGTCTTATCCACGTTTCATGTGGACATTCCGGGTGTTCTTTGTGTAAGTAATCGGCTGGTGAAGAACATACACCGTTGATTGGCGTTCCTAGTGGTGCTGGATCAAGTTTGAATGATTTTTTGTTGGCTCCGGGACGAAGAACAGGCCTGTTAGGGGGAGAATTTTTAACAGATTGGTTCGAAAAAGAGCGTTTGTTCTGGGCGGGTGAAGTACCAAGTGTATGCTCCAAAAACATGGGCGTTTACTTGATTAGAAGCCTCAAAGTTGACTATTTCTGTGTTGGCGAAAGCGAAAGCAGCGTAGGAGAGAAAGAGGAGGAAGAGAGATGACGGTAGGTGGAGGAACATTTGCCTGGGCGTCTATGAATTGCCGCCGGCAGGCCGGTCCAAAATAAGATGTTTTTCCTTTGCTCGTTGTTCTCACCTACCACCAGCTGCCTACAGCTTGTACAGATCGGTACAGCTCAATCCGGCGCGTGCTGATTTCGTCGCTCCCAAAAAAAATCATTAAGGTTCTAGAGCTGACATGTGCTGTGGTATCTGCCGTCCTGTTCCTTAATTATATATTGAACCATGGACAGCTAGCCCGGAAATTTCATTAGCACAAGGTAAGCCTTATTTATATAAAGCCGAATAGCAAGGAAAATCCCTCGGTTAGCGTCTTTCTGACGTCTCTCCTCAAGCCAGCCTTGAAGAATGGCCAGCATCCTGGTCGTTGCTTGGATATTTTCGCTGCTGTCTGTTCCTGTCAGATGTGCAGATCCGGTTCTAGACGTACCAGCATGTAACTCGCAGGTCAACGCGGATTGGGTGAGTGCTACTTTTTTCTAGGCCGGAAACGAAGTTGCGCGCTCAACGTCTTATACAAGGCATTCAACTCGAGAGGTCAAAGCCCTTGTCAAGTGGCAGGATATCTGGGTTCTGTTTGCACTGATAATAGTACGTCCTCTGATGAACCTGGCCTTACGCAGAATTGACGGCCGATCGTAGTGTTCCAGATCAATTCTATTACAACAACGGAGGAATACATACTCGATTTGCAGCTAGCAAACAATTGTACCTGTTCCACCGTATACTACAATACCTTGAGCGCCTGTGCAATTTGCCAGGGCGGGGGGCATTCCAGGTGCGTGGAAAATCTTGGAGTTGGAGCTCGGAAGTGATACCATCTAATGCCGATTCCCAACAGATGGGATACATGGGCCAAGAATTGTTCAACGGCGGTCTTCCTGGTGTACGCCCCTGTCTTATGGCTTATACTCCTCTTGTTTATATCATCATCACAGCTATCCATTCCCCATTCCTAATGGTACTGCTGTCCCTCAATGGGCATTCCAGTCTTCTGTATGTCTGGTTGCCGTAGTTCTTGATAGAAGATTGTTTCACCATTCACTTTCTCCTTAAAATCAGGCAAACAGCTCATTCGATCCTGCCCTTGCTCAACAAGTAGGAGGTAGGGATATCATCTCCTCCGCGTTTGCCCTTCTACATCTGACAAAAAAAAACCTTTTTCATCATAGACAAACCGGAGTCTTCTGCTCCTCCAGCGGCCAGCGCTCCGGCGGCTACGTCTCCAAGTACTACTTCTGGAAGCAACGGAAAATCCAAGGCTGGGGCGATCGCTGGAGGGGTAGTCGGAGGACTTGCATTCGTCACTATTGCCACCATCCTCATTTTCCTCTTATTTCGCCACCGACGCCGCAAGGGAGCCGCGCCTAAGGAACGACAAGCGCTAGACGACGATACGGCCATCACTACTCCTACACCGTTTATGGTGAATGATAGTGTGCATTCTTTACCGCCTATGAGAGTATACGTGAGTTTTATTTATTTTCTTTTAGCTATTTCCATCATGATACACATCTTACTGATGTCTGCTAATAGAACCCGTCTGATCCGAATACGTTCCCTCCGACCCATGGTCTAATGGCGTCGGACAGAACCCGAAGTCCTGACACACAAATCTCTGCACTCTCTCCAATGTCGCACTACCGATCGATAAGTGATTCTACCACCGGTCATTATTCCGGTGCCGCAGAAATTTAGAATAGTTTTTTCACAATCTCATTATTGATCTGCCGGATCCTTGGGTCCTCCAAATTATGTTTAGTCGAGAGAGTTCGGTCCCCAAGTTTGTGTAGTATAATGTACAAATATGAAAAAATAGAACATGTGGAACAGGATCGCAAGCAGCAGCATTAGGCGCCTGTGGCAGTAGTCTGGTAAAATGTAACCATAGGTCAACAGTTTCAGATGAAGGGCTAAACATCCAACCATCGGCAGAGGATACAGTAGACGCCGAGTGATATGTGAACCTAGAGAGCTTATTGAACCAGGTTCATTACTACATTGAATGTTGCGGGTCGTTGAGTAGGATGGTCTGTGCTTTTCTTCCACCCTGAGACCCAAGCCTGCTTGGACCATCATCAAGGTGGGAGCCTGTCCCTATGGAAGAAAGGCAAAAGAAGAAAGGAGCGTCAATCACCATGAGATTCTCTGTGGTGGAAACACAAATGCGAGGGCACCTCGTAGAGAAGAGATAGGAATTAGGACTCACCGCCGTAATAACAGTCAGAATAGCGCAAAGAAATTGAGATTTTGTCGAAAGTTTTGGTCAGGCCTGATAATGGGGAGATGTCACCGGTGTCTACGACGCGAATTCGAGCGTATTTAATGCGCGTTAGAGCTAGCTCGGGCGGTTTAGCGGGTTCGCCTGTGAAGCGCGTGGCGGTAGATTCTGGATTGAGCATGTTTATGTGAAAGTCTGCTGGAGACTGACCCAGGAGAAGAATGAGGAAAAGCATGAGATTGATGGCTTTTTTTGACTCACAGAACCAGGCCATGAAATTCTCAACGTAAACTTATTGAACGATGTCCAACTTGAATCATCCGATTCGAGTCTTATTGTGTAAGTAATCGGCTGGTGAAGAACATACACTGTTGATTGGCGTTCCTAGTGGTGCTGGATCAAGTTTGAATGTTTTTTGTTGGCTCCGGGACGAAGAACAGGCCTGTTAGGGGGGAAGAATTTTTAGCAGATTGGTTCGAAAAGAGCGTTTGAACTTTGTTCTGGGAGGGTGAAGTACCAAGTGTATGATCCGAAAACGTGGGCGTGTACTTGATTAGAAGCCTTAAAGTTGACGATTTCTGTGTTGGCGAAAGCGGAAGTAGCGTAGGAGAGAAAGAGGAGGAGGAGATGACGGTAGGTGAGGAACATTTGCCTGGGCGTCTATGAATTGCCGCCGCCAGGCCGGTCCAAATAAGATGTACTGTACAGCCCTTCATCCGGCGCGTGCCGATTTCGTCGTTCCCAACAAATAATTAAGGTTCCAGAGCTGATATTGGACCATGGACAGCTAGCCCGGAAATTTCATTAGCACACGGTAAGCCTTATATAAAGCCGAATAGCAAGGAAAGTCCCTCGGTTAGCGTCTTTCTGACGTCTCTCCTCAAGCCAGCCTTGAAGAATGGCCAGCATCCTGGTCGTTGCTTGGATAATTTCGCTGCTGTCTGTTCCTGTCAGATGTGCAGATCCAGTTCTAGACGTACCAGCATGTAACTCGCAGTTCAACGCGGATTGGGTGAGTGCTACTTTGTTCTAGGCCGGACACGAAGTTGCACGCTCAACGTCTTATACAAGGCATTCAACTCGAGAGGTCAAAGCCCTTGTCAAGTGGCAGGATATCTGGGTTCTGTTTGCAGTGATAATAGTACGTCCTCTGATGAACCTGGCCTTACGCAGAATTGACGGTCGATCGTAGCGTTCCAAATCAATTCTATTACAACAACGGAGGAATACATACTCAGTTCGCAGCTAGCAAACAACTGTACCTGTTCCACCGTATACTACAATACCTTGAGCGCCTGTGCGATTTGCCAGGGCGGGGGGCATCTAACGTGCGTGGAAAATCAGCTCGGAACTGATACCATCTAATGCGGATTCCCAACAGATGGGATCAATGGGCCAAGAATTGTTCTACGGTCTTCCTGGCGTACGCCCCTGTCTTATGACTTATACTCCTCTTGTTTATATCATCATCACAGATATCCATTCCCCATTCCTGATGGTACTGCTGTCCCTCAATGGGCATTCCAGTCTTCTGTACGTTTGGTTGCTGTAGTTCTTGATAGAAGATTGTTTCACCATTCACTTTCTCCTTAAAATCAGGCAAGCAGCTCATTCGATCCCGCCCTTGCTCAACAAGTAGGAGGTAGGGATATCATCTCTCTCCGCGTTTGCCCTTCTACATCTGACAAAAAAACCTTTTCCTATGATAGACGTCCCGGAATCTTCTGCTCCTCCAGCGCCAAGCGGTACTGCGACTAGTCCCGGCAGCGCTCCGGCGGCTACGTCTCCAAGTACTACTTCTGGAAGCAACGGAAAATCCAAGGCTGGGGCGATCGCTGGAGGGGTAGTCGGAGGACTTGCATTCGTCACTATTGCCACCATCCTCGTTTTCCTCTTATTACGCCGGCGACGCCGCAAAGGAGCCGTGCCTAAGGAACGACAAGCGTTAGACGACGATACGGCCATCACTAATCCTACACCGTTCATGGTGAATGATAGTGTGCATTATTTACCGCCTATGAGAGTATACGTGAGTTTTATTTATTTGCTTTTAGCTATTTCCATCATGATACACATCTTACTGATGTCTGCTAATAGAACCCGTCTGATTCGAATACGTTCCCTCCGACCCATGGTCTAATGGCGTCGGACAGAACCCGAAGTCCTGACACACAAATCTCTGCACTCTCTCCAATGTCGCACTACCGATCGATAAGTGATTCTACCACCGGTCATTATTCCGGTGCCGCAGAAATTTAGAATAAGTTTTTTCACAATCTCATTATTGATCTGCCGGATCCTTGGGTCCTCCAAATTATTTTTAGTCGAGAGAGTTCGTTCTCCAAGTTTGTGTAGTTTAATGTACAAATATGAAAAACAAAAGAACATGTGGAACAGGATTGCAAGCAGCAGCATCAAACGCCTGTAGGACAAATGTTAAAAAGCATGCGGGATAGGATGTAACCCATCCTATAATAGGTCAACGGTTTCAGATAATGGGCTAAACATCTAACCATCGGCAGAGGATACAGTAGACGCTGAGTGATAGCTGAACCTGGAGAGCTTATTCAACCAGGTTCATTACTACATTGAACGTTGCCGGGTCGTTGAGTAGGATGGTCTGTGCTTCTCTCCCACGCTGATACCCAAGCCTGCTTGGACAATGAGCAGAGGTGGGAGCCTGTCCCTATGGAGGAAAGGTGAAAGAAGAGAGGAACGTCAATCACCATGAGGTTCTCTGTGGTGGAAACACAAATGCGAGGGCACCTCGTCGAGAAGAGATAGGAAGTAGGACTCACCGCCGTAATCACAGTCAGAATAGCGCAAAGGAATCGAGATTTTGTCGAAAGGAAATAATGAACGAATGCCTACGCAGTCTTGATCAATGCCACTACTTCGTCTTCCCTGACATATGTTTTATCCCAGAAATTCGTCCGTCACTTGCCTGATAGCCCAGACTTCGAGCGCTAACTGCAAAATGCAAAAGAAGAGTAAGACGGTAGGGTTGAGAAAGCTCTCGACAACGAGGGAGAAAGTACTCACTTGGCGACGACATAGATACTTGAAGTCACAAATGTGTTGGGGCATGGTCCTAGCGAAAGTGGAAAAAGTTCAGCAACTTTCCATCGCTAACCAAAATTTCGATCGACTGCGCAAAAGTGCTAGACGTGAGTCATCCAAGCCGAGCACGTGATGGTTGTTGGTTGCAGCAACCGCGCCGCGCACTGGTCATTCTACTACCATCACGTTTATCTTCCCTTAACACAAAGGCAGTCAAACTCAAAGCGCGAGGGAGATGGCTACCCCATCTTTGCTTACCACTTTGCTCAATAATCTTCATATACATCTTCAAACACAAACACAACTTTTACCGACTTTACACGCCCAACTTGGCCTACCTTCTACCGCTTTGGAAGATGATATGAAAAGGCTGCAGAACATGCTTATAGAAGGCGTCGAATCTCAGATAGATTCACGAAGGAAAGAGGTTGAAAAATGGCTGGAAAAGTGCGGTCAGGTTGAAGTTGAATGTTTGAGATATGCCAGGGCTCTTGGGGGAAATATAAAGATCACAGGCAGCAGCGTAGGAGAATTACAGAAAATCCAGTCCTTGCCCAGAAGATTCGAAATGATCGCAGAACATCAGGAAAAATTACGACAAGTAAGTCGTGATCTCGTCTACTTTGCTCACGAACTGATATATACTATTTTCCTAGCTTTACCATACAAAACTTGAGCAATTGACAAATCTCACGAACCGTCTGAAGGCCCTCGCCCGTTCTCTCAGCCGTGATTACTTTGCTCGAGATATTCTCGAGCCGACCCTGGCACCTGGAGAAAGCGTAGTTGACGAAAGTTCAAACCGCGACGTTACGCCAGAAAGGTTTTCGAAGCTCGAGAAAGAACTTGCGAGAGGCAAGGCCGAAGTTGTGAGTCGATAAATCCCCTCTACGAATGTGTCACTCAAGCCAACCGCTTTTTCCCAGATAAAACGATTGAATCAGCTGTCGGAAATTTTCGTGCAGATTGACGAGCTGTACAACGAGCTGGGTATTTCCCCAATGTCGCTGGACGACCTAGATTCTGTCCCTTCATCTCTGTCGCCTTCCTTTTATGCCTCTTCATCATCCTCGACGTCCTCGACACTCCACCCTCCTTCCGATCCCTTCACAATATCTGTTTCAACCCCTACCCCCGCCTCTCGCAATTCAAAGTCATATTCGCCCCTTCTATCTTCCGATGACGACGATCACTCACGATCGGATGCGGCTTACCAGCGAATATTCGGGACGTTCGTGGCCCATATCGAAGAGGCAGAAGCAGAGGGTCGGAATCCTAGAACCTCTGCGTCTTCCCCTCCAATAGGTCTCAACGGTGTAGACCCCACTCCATCTTTACTTGGGTGGGCATCTTCTCTGTGTGGCCAACTCGAGGAGACAATTCGCCGGAGAGAGACTCATATGCAGGCGATGTATGATCAACTAGAGGGTCTTTGGTGGCGACTGGGCGTCGCCAAAGAGGACATGGATGCCTTCGTTGATATGAATCGGGGCAGCACCGAGGAGTGTGTTAGAGCATATGAGGAGGAGTTGGAGAGGATGATGGAGTTGAAGAGGGAGAGAATGGGTGCGTTTATTGAGAGTGCTCGAGAGGAGATACAGAATCTATGGAACGAACTTATGACCGGGGAAGAAGAACGAGGGGCCTTCGGGGCATTTGTGGATGGTACGATCTTTTGTCTGTTTTGTTTTCTTCTTTGTGGGCCTTACCCCTACTTGGCGCAGACGAATTTACGGAAGAGCTTCTCTTGATCCACGAAGAGGAGGTTCGCAAGTTGAAAGAGGAAAAGCGAGAGAAGGCCCCACTCCTGGCAGGCATCAAAAAGTACTTTGACATCTGCGAAGAGGAGAAGGAGCTTGCGATTGCTGCCAGTGATCAGACGCGGTTACTTGGGAGAGGTGCCAGAGATCCTGGAAGGCTACTTCGGGAAGAGAAGATGAGGAAGAGGGTCAGCAAAGAGAAGCCCCGGGTGTGTATTCCTCGTGAACTTTGGTCCATTGTAAAACTCACTCTGCTTTTTTTTTCTTAGCTCGAGCAAGACCTTCTCGCCTCTATTCCTGTCTGGGAACAGGAAACAGGACGACCGTTTCTCGTCCACGGTGAAAGCATCCTCTGTGTCCTGCAGGACCTTGTTAGTGCTGCTGACCAGGAGAACAAACGTCGCCCTCCCCGGGCAGGTTCAGTTCCGCCGCGAGCAACGACACCAGTCAACCAGACGGGCTACAATAGCAGCTACATGCCAAGGGGTACCGTTACTCCTGCTGTGCGACCTGCTCCGGATGGCATCAAGTCTGCGCCGAACAAACGAATGAAGTACGGAGATGATTCGAGGATGCCGTTGGGTTCGCACAGAGGCGGGAATGTATTAGGAGCGTCAGTTTCGCACAAGCCTAGAGACGTGTCACCGGCGAAGATTCCTGGAAGTCGTTCCGGTCGTATTCCTTCCTCTACTGGCATGAATTCCTCACTACCGCGGCCGATAGCGATGCCTATTCCGAAACCTGGAACGCAGCACCATGCACTAGGGCATGGGAGAGTTCCGACGAGTGGAATATTTACTCATGGTGTTGCAGGAGGCTCTGGAGCGGGTGGGCTGTTCCCAAAGGGGATACGGAGCACATCTTCGACGTCGAGTGGGTATGGAGGTTATGTGGGTGGAGGTGGAGGTTTTGGGGCGGTAGAGGGATAGAGAGGAAAGCTTCGCGGGCAAAACGAGAGAGCTTTAGGCCGCGTCCGAGTATGGACGGTTTTGATGATCGCAGACCAGGCTCGAAGTGGGCTGTGAACGGGTTCAGCGGGCTGAAAGAGGAAGAGGAGGTCTATTGAGCTGAGTATCTCAGTGACCGTTCCTTTTTATTATGGTTTACCCTTTGTGTTTTGTTTCTTTTCGATTTGCTCACTGTTATTGCTGAATTATTTGTTGTGTCTGTGCATCAGACGACCTTGGCCCTCCTCCCCATCTGCCTTTTCTATGCTTACTAGCTTTGTATGATTATCGAAACATGCTTGTAAATTTTACGATAACGATATCCAGAATCAAACAATCGCACGAATTTTTGGTGTTAAACCTGAAACACTCGCTCAGACGACCGTCATCCTCCCCTGCAACCAAAAGGTTTTTGGTCTTTTATCATTGCCGTCGTCGATACGTCCCCTGCCATACCAATGAAGGTTTAGCCAATTTTACCGTCAAGTCCACGTTGTGCACCTTTGGACGTCCGTAGACGCTGTCCGAATTTTTACTTCTGGATCGCGACTGCGAAAGGTTCAGTGCAAAAGCTAACTTCAAACTTGTCATACTTGTCATGGACGTTATCCTCAAACGCCGCGGTCACTATCCAACCCGTTCAGCGGTGTTCGACCTGCTAGAGTATGATTGTACTACGGTGTCCATAGTACCATACTAACCAGTTTCTCGACTTTTGACCCCTTCCCAAAGCTCTCGTTAATCCAGGCTCGGGGCTCGGGACCAACGAATACATCTTCAGATTTCTGCTTCTCCGGATTTCTGCTTTTCCAGCGCTCGGCTTTCAACTTGCATCTTTCGATTTTTTTGGTCATGCCGTTCCACCTAAAAACGACGGGATGATATTCATGTGAAGGAAGTGGACGGCCAATTGGGGACGCTGGTACGCTTTCGGCCTGTTTATTTCATTTGCTAGAATCTAGACGTTGACCCTTGCTATTGCTTAGATCCTGTATTGCAACAATATCGTACTCTGCCTTCGCCGTCATCTGTTTTTTTAGGCCTCACGGTGACCACACTTTGAATCCGTCTCCATTTTCAATGCTCGGTCATACCCCTCCTCTTCAGAATCTCAGTCTCTTTTATATCTCCGCCGACTCGCGTCCCTCTCCGCAATAAGCCCATACCTCCATGTATTTCATTCGTATCTGTGCCCTACACGGGAAGGGTGGTCATCTCCGCGGAAGCTAGAGGCGATTACGATGATGCACTACCTCAGAATCACCACCGACTGCTGTGTCCTTCCCGAGCCTTTTGTCTCTTCCTCCTCCCGTACCGGGGGAGGGATCTTCAGCTCATAGTTGGACGAAGTACAGGGGCTACGGGGGACTATCCTTGTCCGTGGGCAAAGATCGGAGAGGTGGGTACGGCGAGCACGACTGCACATTCTTCTACCACCTCTCGTTACGGCCCCATCGTCTGGAAATCTAGTAAAATTCTCCTTATCCATTACCTAGTCCCAGCGCCCTACCTTTATCGCATCATACACAAATTGTAGGGCGGACATCACAATCTTTACTATGACAGGGTACTCTTCGGTTCTGCGCTCACCAGCAGTAGTGTATCCCGAACAAAATCACACCTTGTGTTACTGCGTTTTATTTATCACTTTGCTGGCGTATAAATCTTCTTTGATGGATACTAGTAACTCGCAATTTCACCCCATTGTGTTCGCGGAGCATCTGATTGATGAGTTGGCTTAGTGTTTGCCCACTCCAAAGCTGTTTACTCATTGGCGATGGTCAGGTTTAATGAACCCACAGACTCTTCCATTTCCGATATTGGTCCGAGCTCATCGACATCTTTCATATCTTTTATTGATGGAGTAAAATTGACGTCTTACATAAATACTTTTAAGTCGAAGCCAAACACCTATTCTGTTCCGGGTTGATCATGCGACGAGAAGGTGCGGACTCTCCGCCAATAACGGAATCTAGTGTCGAACCTAATATAAAGCAGGCTGGGTTTATGGATTCAAACCCTGATCTTTGACCGCCCCACTCGCAACAAAGACTAAACAAGCTCAGAAATTATGCGCAAAGCCTACAAAACTGGTAAAACTAAAGCTAAAAACCTCTTACAAGGGCTCAGGAGTCGCAGTGCAACTCCTGATATCAGCAGACCCTCAACTCCGGACATTCCAGAAACTAGGAATGCAGAGCAGGCACCTCCTGCGGTTACCTCCGGGGTTGTGAACACAGCTCTGGATACTCTTGAAAGTATGTTGGGAGTATTGAAAGAGGTTTCGGTTGTATTTCCACCTCTGCAAGCTGTAGTTGGGGGAGTAGTTGAATGTTTCAACATTTACAAGGTTTGTTCTGAAAACTACTACTATGTAGTGACATATTGCTGAATCTTGGGTTTCTATATGTAGAGAGTGTCTGGTAACACTGAGGGTTTGAAGATCCTTGTAAAGGATCTGATTCAACGCACAAACTCTCTGCAAGTGCTACTGAACCAGGAGGATTTCAATCCCTCTGGCATGCAGGATATCAAGGATTTGGCTGAGTGCGTAATTTTCAAGATTCTCTACATATCTAAAGTACTTAAAGCATACAAAAAATACAGGGAACTCCGGAAAATCTATGGAGAAGTCAAGCAACAAAGTGAGAGTGGTAATATCAAGAAAATCACGCAGCAGAATCAGAGAAGTGACAATTTTGAATCCTTCAAACAAAGGATCAAAGATGCCTATGAAAAATGCCAGGTGGGTTTGTTTAATCTGTCTACTATCCACTCAATTGCTTATATACTATATAGACACATATCCTATCAGCTATCAGAAAGGATATTGGGAAATTATTGAATGTCTGTAATCTCAAAAGATTTGATGTAAATATCATTTGCTGATAAAACCTCTAATTTGTAGGAAAATATACTTGCCAAACTCGGTCACTCACCTCAAGCATTTTATGATACAGATGTAGCCCTGAAGTATGGTCGCACCCCTTGCCTTGAAGGTACAAGAACAAGAATCCGTGAGGATATCCAAAGCTGGGCAAGCAACCCCAAAGAAAGTACTGGATATTGGATTTGGGGCATGGCTGGTACCGGAAAAAGTACCATTGCTGTTTCAGCTTGCCAGGAGCTCAAGAGCTCAGATAAATGCATTCTTGCAGCTTCATTCTTTTGTTCTCGCCAAATTGCTGAGTGCAGCAACTATAGGAAGATTATTCCCACATTGGCATATCAGCTGGCCCGTACTTTCAGAAGATTTGCTGTAGCACTTGGAAATATATATAGTATTGATCCAGATATTGCCTTCAAGAAGCCAGAGGAGCAGGTGCTCAATCTTCTTGTTAAGCCCTGGCAGGCAGTTGTTGTAGCATTACAAGAAGGGATGAAATTACCAGTAGTTGTATTGGATGCATTGGATGAATGTCCAGAGATACAGAAAGTATTAGGGCCACTCATAGCTGCAATTCAGAAAGGAGCAGTGCCTCATCTAAAGTTTCTTTTCACAAGCCGCCCAGAGCACCCAATTCAGCTGTTAATGCAATCCAAGTCAGATCTGCAAAGTCCAGTCAAATCTCTCTCACGAGTCCAAGAATTTATATTGCACAATGTGGATGAAGCTGAAGTGCAAAAAGATATATATATTTATGTCAAAAATGAGCTTCAGTCTGTAGCTAGCTCAGACAAGCAAATGTGGACACTTGCTAAACTAGCCGGAAAGCTATTCATATATGCTGCCACAGTGGTAAAATATGTCACAGGAGGAAAGGGAATTACATTTCAACATGAAAGACTGGTAAATTCTCTTAAGCACAATAAACAGCCAGAAGATCTCAAGAAATTATATTCTTGGATTGTAGAAACTGCTTTCTCAACTGAAAAGGTTGAACCAGAGGAAGCCAAGCAGATGTGGAATATTTTGCATGCAATTGTTTCTGTGTATCAACCTATGACATGCCAAGGAATTGCTGAAATGATAAAATCAGATGGAGACACTGTGAAAACATTGGTTGAGCAACTTCAGGCTGTTTGCTTCATTTCGGACCGGAATGAATGTATTTATGTTTTCCATTTGTCTTTTCCAGAGTACATTGCCAGTGAGAAGAGCAATGAGTGTACTATACATATTGGCACTGCTTGCTTTGTAAAAATGGAAGCATTAAGATTCAATATCTGTGATCTTCCTTCTTCATTTCTGGCAGATGCAGAGGTACAAGACATGGAGAATAGAATCAAGGAAAATATCCCAGAAGGTCTGGGGTACTCATGCAAATTTTGGGTGGACCACATGATAAAAGTTGAAAGGGTGGAGGATTTGGAAAGCAAAGTAGAAACCTTGCTGAAAACTCGAGGAATATACTGGATAGAGGCCATGAGCCTGTTGAAAGCATTGCCAAGATGTGGTGAGATGATGGAAGTATTGCTCATGGTAAGTGCAGCATCTACCAGACCAATTTATTGGTGACACTGAGTGCAATATAGAAAATTTCAACAAATGAAAACATAACCACAATAATAAATTCATTACAAAAATTATTGTTTGGCTTTGCAACCAGTGATGTTAAAGACAAAACTCCACATCTATATTTGAGTATTATACCATTCTGGTACACCAAAGAGATTATGCAATATGGGATGGAGGTCAAAGAGTTGTGGAAGGTAAATCAAAGAAGGATCTTTGAGCAGGGACAGCTGGGATCCTTCAATGCAGGCTCTGGAGTAATGGCAGTAGCATGGTCCCAAATACATTCAAAAATAGTTGGAGGCATGAGAGACGGAACAGTGAGAATATGGGATGCCAGGACTGGCACACAAAATGAAGGGTCTCTCCAGGGTCATCACGATTTAGTGCGGTCAGTTGCATTCTCTCCTAATGGAAACAGAATTGTCTCTGGCTCTGATGATAAAACAATCAGAATCTGGGATGCTGCAACTGGCACTCAGATTGGAAAGTCTCTCAAGGGTCATCATGATTGGGTGCAGTCAGTTGCATTCTCTCCTAATGGAACCAGGATTGTCTCTGGCTCTAATGATAAAACAATCAGAATCTGGGATGCTACAACTGGCACTCAGATTGGAGAGTCTCTTGAGGGTCATAATGGTTTGGTGCATTCAGTTGCATTTTCTCCTCATGGAACCAGGATTGTCTCTGGCTCTGATGATCAAACAATCAGAATATGGGATGCTACAACTGGCACTCAGATTGGAGAGTCTCTTGAGGGTCATAATGATGGGGTGCAGTCAGTTGCCTTCTCTCCTCATGGAACCAGGATTGTCTCTGGCTCTGGTGATCAAACAATCAGAATCTGGGATGCTACAACTGGCACTCAGATTGGAGAGTCTCTTGAGGGTCATAATGATTGGGTGCAGTCAGTTGCCTTCTCTCCTGATGGAACCAGAATTGTCTCTGGCTCTGGTGATCATACAATCAGAATCTGGGATGCTACAACTGGCACTCAGATTGGAGAGTCTCTTGAGGGTCATAATGATTTGGTGCAGTCAGTTGCCTTCTCTCCTGATGGAACCAGAATTGTCTCTGGCTCTGGTGATCAAACAATCAGAATCTGGGATGCTACAACTGGCACTCAGATTGGAGAGTCTCTCAAGGGTCATAATCGTTGGGTGCAGTCAGTTGCCTTCTCTCCTGATGGAACTAGGATTGTCTCTGGCTCTGGTGATCATACAATCAGAATCTGGGATGCTACAACTGGCACTCAGATTGGAGAGTCTCTTGAGGGTCATAATGATTTGGTGCTGTCAGTTGCCTTCTCTCCTGATGGAACCAGGATTGTCTCTGGCTCTGATGATCAAACAATCAGAATCTGGGATGCTACAACTGGCACTCAGATTGGAGAGTCTCTTGAGGGTCATAATGATTGGGTGCAGTCAGTTGCCTTCTCTCCTGATGGAACCAGGATTGTCTCTGGCTCTCATGATCAAACAATCAGAATCTGGGATGCTACAACTGGCACTCAGATTGGAGAGTCTCTTGAGGGTCATAATGGTTGGGTGCAGTCAATTGCATTTTCTCCCAATGGAACCAGGATTGTCTCTGGCTCTCGTGATCAAACAATCAGAATCTGGGATGCTACAACTGGCACTCAGATTGGAGAGTCTCTTGAGGGTCATGATGGTTGGGTGCAGTCAGTTGCATTCTCTCCTGATGGAACCAGGATTATCTCTGGCTCTGGTGATCAAACAATCAGAATCTGGGATGCTACAACTGGCACTCAGATTGGAGAGTCTCTTGAGGGTCATGATGGTTGGGTGCAGTCAGTTGCATTCTCTCCTGATGGAACCAGGATTGTCTCTGGCTCTGGTGATCAAACAATCAGAATCTGGGATGCTACAACTGGCACTCAGATTGGAGAGTCTCTCAAGGGTCATAATGGTTGGGTGCGGTCAGTTGCATTCTCTCCTGATGGAACTAGGATTGTCTCTGGCTCTCATGATCAAACACTCAGAATCTGGGATGCTACAACTGGCACTCAGATTGGAGAGTCTCTTGAGGGTAATAATGGTTGGGTGCAGTCAGTTGCATTCTCCTCTGATGGAACCAGGATTTTCTCTAATTCTGGTGAAAAAACAATCTGCCACCACCCTTCCCTTGATAGCATGCATTGGTATCTTCATCTTGATGGATCAATTCGCATTCCAAACATATCTACCCCATTACTCTGGATTCCCCCTAACTTCCGCAACCTTTTATGGACCCCTCAGACTACCTGTATTATATCCCGCACTGGATATTTCAAGCTTTCTTTCAACAACTGTCAATTTGGACCCAACTGGGCTCAAGGTGCTATTTCAAGATAAATCTTGATACACCCAATAGTATTCTTCATTTTGTTTTCAATTGGTCTACTATTATACAGTTACTACACTCCTACCTATAAGTCCAAACAAGAATTGTGTTTCCGATAAATTTCAATAAGTATGAAACTTCACAACATCACAGCAGGAGATTTTTTATGTTACTTGTAGTCTAAGTAAGTATGTACTATGAAACTATCATAACATTGGTATACTAAAGGCACGAAATATCAAGAAAGAAAAGACTCACCTTCAGAACATCACAGCCTAAGGGACTTTTCCACTGTTGAGACAAACATGTAGGTAGTAAATTAAATACAAATTTGGTTGAAGTAAAAATGTATTTACTCAAAAAACTGCATGTGAGTACCAGAATGACACCATCATGTGATGGATCATTTCGCCGTGTGCGCACCCTTCATCTTTTCCTCCATCTCTCGTTACATTCCTTGCGACCAACGAAGGAAAACCAGGTCTCAATCCATTTATCACGGTGATGTACTACGTCGTAATTGCAATCAATTCTTGTGTCAACAAAGAACATAGTGTTTGGACACAAACTTCCTGTCCATGTGCTAGTATTCACGGTAACTGTAAATACTACCAAGTTTCTTATTCTTTTTATCGAGAATCTCTTAAAGTTGTCCTGGGCTAAAAAGAGTAACAGCTGTACTTATATTGCTCCGTCCTCGGAACCGGTAAGGCTCGAACCCTACTCTACCTTCTTTTCACTCCCACCTTCAGTCTGCTCCTCAGGATGCGCCGTATTACCCTCCGAAGATCTTTTCCTCGTGAAGATATTGAGATAAAACCCAGTTTCAACCACCGCTAATCCGGCAATGACGAGGTAAATAGCTTTCTTGTTAAATATTTTTGAATTCGAATTCGACGAGTCGGACTTGGATTGGGAAGTCGACTTGTTTGAATCGCCAGGTGTCCCAGGACTAGTAGGTCCAGCTTCAGATGCGTAGGTTCGTCTAGGGATTTGACGAGTAGCAGACAAAGCTTGAGAATGGGCTCGAAGCAGGTGGGTGTGGTGGACAGTACGGGTCTGGGCCAAAAAGAAGGACATGTAGGTGTGTACTATAAATTCTCTATTCAAAGTGAAGCAAGGAATCACGTACAGCTTGACGAGCAGCAGTGAAAAGCATGAGGGAATAGTGTTTTAAAATCTCTTCACGCGTGGTTTCCGTGCCTCTTATATGGCCTTCTGCAAAGCTATGTTGGTTCCGCTTCCGACTCGTTGGGTCAAAAGACTGGGCCGGTTTGTTACGAGTGTGCTACGCCACTACCGAGACGAGGGCTAAAGATCCCATCGATGACGAGTTGTCCCGGGCAAGCGCAGGCCACGTTGCACCAGGGCAAGCCTATCGGTGACCTCCCCTCGACATCGAAAGCAGCTAGGTGGGTTGTCAACTTTTTTTGATTCCTCCAAATCGGTGTATACGACAAACTGTTAATGTAAAAGATATAAAAAGGTGTAAAGAAATTCGAGATTCAACAGCGCCGAATCCGAGCAGAAGACAAAACCCCAAAGTGTTCGTGATATGGTAGATATCCCCCCCACGGGCCCCGGAGGAATGAGAAGGCCACGGAATAAAAAATCTAAGCAAACAAACCACGTCTATAGGCAGACACATACACCCCTCCCCAGTACGCGCTCTAGCCGCACGCTCCTCTACCTCTAGACATCACAGTGATGACGCTATTTAACCAGATCCTAAGAAACGAAGTGAGAAAATGTCTTCCCCGAGAGGACATATTACGCACCACCAGAGTAGACCTTGCCGAAGAGAACTTCCTGAGCTTTGTCGTACAATGACAAGACACCGGCACCAGCAACGGCACGGAGAATGTTGGCACCAGCACCCTTGAAGAGCGAGCGAGTACCCTCCTTAGCAACGATTTGCCTTCCGGCGTCGAACATAGACGAGTATTTGACAGCGGTACCGGAGGTCATCATCATACGACGACGGATGGTGTCAAGAGGGTAAGAGGCGAGACCGGCGGCGTTGGTGACGACCCATCCAAGCGCGAAAGCAGCGAGGAAAGAGCCCTGTAAAGGACCGACGAGGACAACCGGCTCTGCATATGGTAGGTTAACAATTGACACGGAACAAAGGACGCAAATGTGATACTCACTAAGAGAGTCGTATAGACCGAAATAGAGCCCACGGTAGACAATGATACCAACAACTGAGGGGACGAAACCACGATAAAGACCAGCGACACCATCTGAAGCGATGGTCTTGCGGTAGACGTCGACGAGACCGTTGAATTGACGCTCGCCTCCCTTCTTGGCGGATTTTGCGTCGTTGGCGAGACGGGTACGAGCGTAGTCGAGGGAGTAGACGAAGAGCAAAGAGGATGCACCAGCACCCGCACCAGAAGCGATGTTACCAGCAAACCACTTCCAGTAGCCCTCGTTCTTCTTGAAACCGAAGAGCGACTTGAAGTAATCCTCTGTGAACATTACGCGTCAGCGAAGATGTAAACTCTAATAAATTATGTAAAACACGCACTGAAGGCAAAGTTCAAGGCTTGGGTCGGGAAGTAACGGATAACGTTGGCGGTGTTACCTCTCCATAACGCAAGGGCACCTTCGTCGGCCATGGTACGCTTGAAAGCGTCGCCAATACCTTTGTATGGTGCAGATAGACGACCTTGCTTGATCTGCGGAGCAAAAAGGTCAATTCGAGAACAAAAAAGGTTTTTTTCTGCGCGTACCATCTCATCCTGGTTCTGAATCAAGAGCTTAATACGCTCAATGGGTGCTGCAGCAGTCTTCGAGACGGCCTATAATAAGAAAAATAACTAAGCTAAACGCCGAATGCAACAGAATGAAATAAGGACGTACAGCAGACACACCACCCATCATAAAGTCGACTAGAAAAACGTTTTCAGCGACGAGCTCGACGACGACGGCAATTAACACTCACTGGCGAAGTCCTGGGGGGTCTTTCCCTTCTTGACAGTAGCCATTTCCAAGGAAGAGGAGGTATAAAAGTGAGTGGGGAGTTTTAGGTGGACCGAAGAGGTACTGGAGAGGAAGCGTTTGAAAATTTTTGCTCAATTTAAGGCGCGCCATCATCGGAAGAAGCCGGAACTGCCGTTCAAATTCTCCGGTCCGGCGGTCTCTTCCCGTTCGCGCCACGTCGTCGTGTGCACCATTCTCCATGTCCCAAATATCACTTAAAGAGCGTCTAGCAATGCGCTCAGAGTGCGCCATGTAGAGCCCGGAGAAATTCACGAAAAAAAGGGATCGTTATAGGGCAGTGTGACAATGCCCCTTGCACCGCACCTAACTCCCCCTCGCATCATTGTAACGGAGCAGTGCTTTTGTCAACCGACAATGTTCCATGCCCTATTTCTGGCTTAGGGAGTGTAAAACACAAGTGACCTTGAGCTACCGCAGAGCAAGGAAAGTGCTCAACCCGGTCGGAGGGAGGTCCTCTGCGGCGCGACTTACTGCCGCTCGAGCGACTCTGAACAGCGCATACTCATTATACGGTATTGTTGAATCACATGGCTACAATTTACCTCTTCCGAGCGCTATCTCCACCTTTCTGACCGTTGAGCGCAAATGGGCGTTCCGTACAGACTTTTCTCAAAGAAAGAGTTGGAAGAGTAAGATAGAGTCTCTTTCATTCAGAACCCAAGTGACACACTCCTGGTAATTCTTGTCGTGCTGGTCTCTCCGACAAGCCTCCCGTCATCCACTATATGGCATCGCATTGGCATCTTTCTCGCATCCGTTAATATTCCACTCGTCCGATGTCATCATCTTTCTACGAAACTTCTGTACGTCTCTATGCTCCTGACGTGGGCATAAATATTTCTTGGTAAAAGGTGACACAGAACCCTTCCCACGAATTTCACTTTGCTGGTGAGCTCTGTCAAATTACTCAACTTCACAGTCCCCAGCTTCGAAGCGGAGTCACACATTCCCGACACTCCAGCCTCTGGCAGCCACAATGTACGCGTTCTTCCACTTCATGAAGGCCGCCGGATGTTCCGGAGTAATTTCCGAAAGCTGGCCGAGCCCTCTCAATAAAGGGAGGGGTCTCAGGAGTGTTCTTTTTGGTATGAATGCCGACATTCAACCAAATCGACAGCACAATCTCCTTGCAATATCTCAACTGAGGGATAGGCGTCATCGACCTCCAACCTTCTCGGGATGGACAACAATCTTCTTGTTTATTCTACGTCTACGTTTCTCGAGGGCTTCACCTTCTTACTGTCGGCTTTTCTTACGCCGTCGTGTATGATGTGCTTGGGACGTTGACGTATAAGTATTTATGCTGTTTTACTCCCTATCACTCTCGCTTTCTGCTTCGTAGGTAAGCTCCATAATGTAATAATCTTTCAGAATATTAAACTGATCTTCTTCAGCTATAGCACAAAATAGTTCTAGCACGAAATAGTTATTCGTCATCTCACGTGAGAGAGTGAGCCACAGGACCCACACGAGCTTGTTATTTTCCAAGTTCTCACTTTGTTGTTTGGCACCTTAATGCCTTATTTCTCAGTTAAGTATCAGCTCGGAGACTGATCAAATACGCCAAGTCTGAAGCTGAGAAATTTACACGTCTTCCTTCCTTCCCAACCAATTGGCAATTTGCCTGCCTCGTGCATCAAATGCTTCTTCGCTGATACAACGCTGATAACCACCGAAGCTTTACGACTATTTGCCCTTTTTTCCGACCCATCATGAAGCGCGGCTTTCTCAATACCCCAAGAGCGAAAAAACAGATTGAAAAATCGAACGGGCTCGAAACCAATCTACCTAAAAAAGCAGACAGTATCCACGAATCCTCTCCAGCAATCAAGGTCGATTTCAGTTATAAATACAGCTACGGTGAGCTTTCGGAGACAGGTATGTAATCCCTTCCCTATCGTCTTCGCCTTCAGCTTGTTAAAAAAAAAAAAAAAAAAAATTGTGCTGGCGCAGGTGTACCGAAGGGATACAAGAACAGCAAATTGGAAAACACGAACTTTCCTGACGAAAAAAAGGCCTATGACCCAAAGATTTACATCCACACGAGACTTCCGCCCCGTCAAGCTTCTCAAGGGCTCTCCAACAGTGGAGGCTGCCAGACAGAATGCTTGGTATCTGGTTTTGTCAAACGTACGATACATGAAACGCCCGGTTTTCCTAGCGACCCTCTTCCTTGTCCTGGAGGTATATGCTATCGAATTGGGGACGCAGGAGAGAAAGGCCTGGGAGTTTTTTCTACGCGTTTGATAGGAGCAGGCGAGCTCATCATCGACGAACGACCCCTCATCATCCTTCCATCCTCCAGCATCTTTGCCTACATCGACGATCCGAATTTCCCGAGCTACACGCACGAGCAACAAAAGCAAATTCAGCTGCACGAACAAAACAGGGCGATGCAGGTAGTTTACGATCGTATGTTACCTGAAAACCAAAAGGCGTTCATGGAGTTGTATAACTGCCACAAGAGCGACGGGAGTGGCGAGTTTATGGGGTTGCGCTCTTCTCTGCGTCCTCTTTTATGATGCTTGCTCACCCTCGGTTTTTGAACAGACGTGTAAGGACTAATGGGCTCATGGTTGATCCTGAGCAATTTCGTGATGCCGGTGAGTATGGTAGTCTATTGCTGCCCCTGTTATTCAACGACTTGTACACTATTTTCTTTCATGCCCACAGATACAACAGGAGATTTTGGTATCTACTCAGCTATCTACAAGGTTCTCTCTCGGATTAACCACAGGTGACTTTCAATTCATCGTACAAGGAAAACTACTACGATCTCACCCCACTCTTCGCCAAAAAAAAAAAAAAAAAAAAACAGCTGCTGCCCAAACACCATTCGAAAATGGCACACCGACACCTTCACTCATCGTCTTTACGCCGCACGGGATATTCCGCCCAACACTGAGATCACTCTTCAGTATTGTAATCTCCTAGACTCGTCGGCTGAAAGGGCCCAAGCTCTCGCTCCGTACGGCATCTCTGCCTGCACCTGCAGTCCTGCATGCAACGGTGATCCCGCTCAAATCAAACTCTCCTCTGAACGTCGAGCACGAACCAAACGAGCTCTCTCTTCCATTCTCTTCCCACCAAAGCATTTCACCCCCGGTGTATCCAGAGACAGATGGCTCCTCCCTGCTATCGAACGACTGCGGGATCTGGAAGAAGAACAGCTCGAAGGCTTACGCCACTACAAAGGTGTTCTTTTCACACTCACTGAGGCGTATATACACCTATGTGACGTTGAAAAGGCGCTTATGTATGGAAGAAAACTGAAGAAAGTGTATAAAGCTTGGATGGGAGAGGAGTTGGACCCGATGTATTGGACTGAGAAAGGTATCAGGGCGAGTCCTATGTATCGTACTGGGATGTTGATAGCAGCGGGGGAGGGATATATGCGAATCACGTAAATTGTTGGCTGTTGATGTTTCTTGGGATGTGTAACGTTTTCTTAATTCGCTTTAGCCTTTATTCGTCGTTGTTGTTTGTAAAAGATTCACATTTCCGATTATTCGTTCAGCTTTTGGACTTTGCCATGTAATAAATCTTCCTTCTTTCCCATTCCCGAATACTGTACCAAATCGAGCACTACGTTCAACGGGGGTGTGACCGTGACCAAAGTGAATTTCGCTTTCAGGGCTTGGCAAATTTTTTACCGTTTTTGATAGTAAGAAGGCACCCCAAAACTGCCATATTTTTTTATCATAGTTTTCAGTGACTAGTGACCGAGGGTGAAATTTGTGTTTGTTTCGGGCGTGAACTGTGACCAACGAAGTGCTCAATTTGGTACAGTATTTCAGGCTGTGAAATTTGCCTTCTGTTGAGTCGATGCTGGCAGAGCAGAAATGTATTCCTATCTTAGAATAGACCAAGAAAAACATATTTAAACTACAGCCTAAGCTAGAGCCGACTACTACTAGTTGGTCGCAGCATTTGTGAATGGCGTAGTAGCAACTAGATACATCATCGGGCCCCTTAAACCGTAAATATGACACATGGCAAAAGTAACACTCACAGCCTACTCTGCTATTTCCAGTATCAAACACTGAATAGAAACGTTCCAGCCACTATTTTTTTTGGAAGTCATACAGTCAGTTCTTCCCGCTTTTGAACTTACTCTATGGCAAAAAAAAAAAGAGAACGAACCACGTAGCCGTTTACAAAGTCAAAGGGTGTCGTCCCGGGAGGACCTGAGGATGAGCCCGACAAATCAGTTTAAATAGACTCTAGAGATTCTGAGAAAATGGGAACCCACCGAGATCACCAGCGATGAGGAAGATGTCATTCGCAGTGCCGCCTGGTGCATCAATCAGCAAGCAATCAATTTCAGCGTCTATGAAAAGACATACCAATGTCAACATTCAGAGAACGGGGAAAGATTTGAGCGTTGGCAGTCAAAGAAAAGGTCGTCTGCTCGCGTAAATCAGTCACTGCAAAAGCTATCCATTACAGACTGATTGAACTTACTCCGCCAATGTTAAATTCCAAAGGCTTCAGAGCTGCAAATTGTGCAGCTGTAATACTGAAAAGGCCCACGTTTTCATTCAGGACACCCTGAGAGCAGAGACAAGTTACTTGAATGCGAAGGTCGCGGACATGCCTCAGAAGAAACATACACCAGTTGCTGCGATATACGCATCGAACGAGGCGGTTGTCATGAGCAGAAGAGTTGTTCCGGTATCGACGATACCCGAGAGATTGTCGATGATAGTCGTTCCGCCATAGCTAACCGACTGAGAAATGCCCCAAAAGTCCCCAACTTTCGGCCTACGAATCGAAAAATTGTCAGGAATTGAATATTTGACACGGCGAACGACTTAGGAACTGACACGAATGTAATATTTCCAGTAAACTTTGAGCTGTCAGTACCACCTAAGAGGCTATTTCTGAGAAGGCGTACAAACATCAAAGTTTTCCGAAACACGTACCAAAGAATAGTTCCCCATTCGTAATCTCCTCAGTAGTTGTAGGCTCAAAGGAAATTGAAACGAGGTTCTCGGTAATACTACCCAGAGCAAAGAGATTGTCGGTGACGGTGGGCACAGTGACGGATCCATCAACGGTGCCCTCGGTCAAAGCAACAGGACCAATCCTAGAGAACCTTTCGATACTGCAGAACTTGCAAATTGCAGATAGATTACCCTAGAATGCCGTCCACACCCTCGAAGCCATCAGACTCAATAGCTATGCCGATACTTTGTTGTTGAATTACAAGTGACGGAGTCAGAGTCACTCTGTCGATAAATTCAAGCCCTAAAGAAAAGAAAAGAATACAGTGAGCAAAGGAAAAAAAAAATTTGATCACGAGGGTTATACCAACGAAATCCCCGGAACCGTAGGATACCTCCACTAGTTCTCCAGTATCGGTGGCTGTTGCCGTTATAGGGTAGGGCTGGTCAGCCCCCACCTATATTTGAACTTTCCATTTAGAACGTGAGAAAGATAAGATATGAATGCAAGGACTCGCCCAGGTGTTTGACGAGCCAGTGTCCACGATAAGTTGGACTGTACCTTACGTGTAAGAAACAACGTTTTTATCTGCTCCTGGCATGGAAAACAGCTCACACTGCTTATCATTTGCACCCACACCGACGGAAGCGATGTAAGAGACAACTTCGTTGATAACAGGCTCTGCTTGTCTCTTCGCAGGTTTATCGGACCCGTGAGCTTTGGCGCGGTTGTCGAATTTGTTAATCCTTGCAAGATCGTGAGCGAGAATGTCATGTCCACTGGTGAAATTGTTAATCCTCTTCAGGGGGAGCGAGAGAATTGGGGAGCGGTCGACAACAATGACAGTGCCGGAAGCGAATCCCAGCACTAGGGTGACAACGGTCAGCAGGGAAGTAGAAGAAAACATTCCGAGAGCGAAAATTGTACGCCAAAGATCAGCAGCGCCCGGGGGGATTTGGCCTTTAAATACGGTTATCGATCGCGTTCGAAGATGGGAATAGATCAAGGCAAAAATATGAGTAACTGCAACTGCTGACTAGAGTCAAATCGTTTCCTGGACTTTTAATCTCACACATACTGTCTCGGGATCTTTTTTGAGTGCTCGAGAGAAAGCCAGCTATTCGGAGGTTTTCGGATGACAAAATCAAACATGGCGGGGATAACGAGGGCAGTAGAATATTCAATTCTCGATACGGTGGTTGTACAGGCTGGACACGATCTACGTGCGCCTGAACTTGTGGCGTCTCGAGGTAGGTACGATCCAAAGGCTTGGGATGTGCCAATAGGGTTGCGCAGGCCGCAGAATGGGCTGACTGCTCGTAAACGTGTTTAGAACCCCAAGGGTCTCCGCGCTAATGGTGTCTAAACGGAACGTTAGGATCTGGATACAGGGCGTAGATGTGCTAGGGCTACTTAGGGTTCATGCTGCCCGCCTACATGTACACAAAAGCTGCAATTGAAGGGCGCTACACGCCGTCGTACTAGGTTGAGGGCATTTTCCAGTCGTAGTAGAAACTTACAATTCAGTGCTAATCACGCTCTACGATAATCACCATCGCCTTCTGGTGGTGTTGGCACTTGCAGATAACAAAGCTGTCAACAAGAATCGACTGAAATAAACGGAGAACGCACTTTAAGGATTCGGCTCAGCCTGGCTTTCCAAGAGTGGATCTGGTCGGTTTTTCATTCGCCCGAAGCTCATGTGCGCCCGTCGCTGCTCGTGGAATGAGAATCACGGACAAGGGACATTCACGAACGCGAATAAGCAACGTGTCACGTGTGAGCATGTGCTTCGAGTCAATGACGTCACGCGATCACTCTGTTTATTGCAAGCTCGTTCTAGATCTCCTCCAGCGTACGGACTCCATTTATGCTTTCAGCCTCAGGAAACATCAATGATGTCCGCTATAAACTATAGCAGTATGTGTACCTGTACCAGGTCGGGCTCTTAATCGCTGACACGAAGTCGGGACCACACTATCTTGAGGTTTGGAGGAAAAATAGGGCTTGAAACAGGCTGTTGGTGAGAACTCGTATGCGGTATATGACAAGTATCAGTACCTTAATAATATGCAGCCGAATGCCAGAGAAGAAAATAGTCCCAGAACAGCATGAGCTGTTAACTAAGGCGACGTTTCAAACAACCCCAGAAGCGTCTAGCAGTGCCAGATGCTGATTAAAACCGTATGCTCGTTCGTTATGGGGGGGCAAATCCAGCACTGCCTTGCTTAGGATCAGCAAAGCTGTCCAACGCCCAACGTCCAACGTCCATTCTTTGACGACGGAGATTCGCGGAGATTGAGGCCTGAGGCCTCGCAGGCATTTTCTGTTCTCCTTCTGCACAGCATTAAACACCAACTTTTGCACTTCCTAATCGGGAAACCGGCTATCCTCATCCTCGTGGTGCTGACCGCTCACTAATTTGCTCGCTGGCTATGGCAACTTCATCTGGCCAGACGAATCTTCACCATCGTTGGAACCCAATGATGGTGAGAAATACCCTTTTGACCTCCTGTCTTAAATGATGATGAGAATGAGAATGGAGATACACTCGGACCTTTGCCTTCGCAACATCATCATCATGATGGGAATGATATGGGAATAGATGACTCCAATGCCCAGACCCAATTGCCCCAGCCTTGGGAATTTTTTTTTAATCCCGGCTTGCCTTACCGTTCAATAGATTTTAACTTTCACATAAAGGAGGATCCTGGATTTACAAGAGCTTCCAGTAGCCGATAGCTTTTTTTCCTCTACGAAAGCTCACCGCTCCACATGGCCGTGACTACTGTGAAAGCTGAGTTGGGTGGGACGGCGATAGATTGCCTGGTATATGGTGAGTGGACTGAGAGCTTGTTCTCAACGGCCACCCTACTGAGCGTTTGGCAGGCCTCTATCTCTCCGTATTCGTTCGAGCCATGCAGGTCCTTTTCCGCCGCAAGATTTACGATACTACGTCTTTGGCTCTCATTGGTACTACCGTCTCGATCTTTTGTATCATCACAGCTGTAGGTCTCCTGCTGCATTTTTCTTCCCGCTCTTCTCAACTTACGAAACATTCTGCAGCACCTCGGGTTGGATGTTGACCGCGCTTTTCGCGCCTTCACGGACCATATCGATACGCCAAACTATTCCAAAGGATATTACAACGTTCTTTCAGGAGCAGAAGCACTGGCGAAGAACTCGGCATATGTGACTATCACACTGATTGCGGACGCTTTCTTGGTATGAGATTTCCAAGTTCTATTTTTCAATCGCGACCATCGACTCATCTCCATCATATCGCAGATATTCCGATGTTGGGCAGCGTTCGGACGGAATATTTACATGATCCTCATTCCGTCCGGTCTGTATGCTGGAAATCTGGGTCAGTAAACATGGACTGCCCAAACTTCCCGGGTGAGACTAAACACTCCTTTAGGCACCGCATGCTGGGCTCTGGTTACTTTCAAAAAAGCCGAAGATCCAACAACGGGCGTGGTTATCGTCGCACAGGTATGTCATGCCGCCTCCTCTCCTTCCGAACATCATAGGTTTATCGCCATCTACAGGTCATCTCCCGGGTCAAGTTCATGTACATCACTACTCTCTGCCTCAATTTGTACTGCAGTCGTAGGAATCTTTACATCTCTTCGTCTGTGTTCTTTCGTGACCCATATTGTTGGCAGTGTCTATTGCGACTCGCATTTGGCTCGTCCAGAGACAATCTACTGGTACCAGCGGTCGTCTCTTGTCAAACACTATAACCATTGTGGTCGAATCTGGTCAGTTTATTCCTCCAGATAACCAGGCCAGTCCTCTGAGGCAACCAACAGCTGCATTGTATTCCGTATTCCTTATCATTTTAATCACAAGCGCGGCGCTCCAAAACCCGCTCATGTACGCCATTCTTAACCCGGTGAGCAAAATCAACCTCTTATACAATAACGGCAAAAAATTTCTAATAAACTTTTACATTTGATAAGATGCCCAGTATTGTCGTAAGTACAAGTCTGGCCCGCATTTGTATTCGTACAAATCTTAACAAATAATTTTTTTCTTATCTCAATCCGGGGCTGATAAAACAGGGATTTGTGGTAAGCCACCTACCCCCAACCTTGTATCCCTTCCGCACATTTCCTTACCCCGTCCTCTCCTCTTCCCCCATTCAGTTTTCTTCCATCATAGTCAGAGTTGGTTCCGGCCGTGCCTTCACCACCACGCGCAAACCGAACGGCGGTGCTCAAAGCCACATAACGAACGGCGGTACACGCACCACCCCACGCTCATTTCTCGAATCCGCCATGCGATTCGGTCGACCCGGAGGAGAACATACACAGGCCACGACCACTTTTGGTGGTACCGACAGTCTCAGAGGATACAACGGTGCTGCCGTCGGACGGGCAGCCGGGGGAAGGAGAAATTCCGTTCTGCCGACTGCGAGTGTTCATTTCCCCGCGCACGAAGAAGAAGAAGATAGTTCGCATGATGCTGGGACCGCATCGGCGACGGGAAGAAGTTCGCCCGGTGCGGCGTCCGAAAAAGGAAAGATTTTGGAGGAGAATCGCGGTAAGGCTCATGGTAGTAGTCGAGATGAAGTGGACGAGGAAAAGGACGAAAAGGATATGGTTTGAAAAACAAAATCGAGTTTTTTTGGTTCATCAACATGACAAACGGGTTTTCGGCTTGCCCACTCTATTCTAGTAATCATGTACTCGGTTTTTGTCTCTCCCAGGTGTAAGTTATTATACTATAAATTCTCGTTCGTCGTAACTATATAAATCGTATCTCTATGACTTGCTGCGCGGTTCCTCCCCTCATAAAAGCAAGGGTATTCGAGAGATCGACATAAGCGGCCAAGTATTCAAAAAATATTGTCCACCTCTCGCACCACCCACCCCTCACTTCACCCTTAATCTATCAATCAAAACCTCCAACTTGGCATTCCCACCAAGCACCTTCACCTCTTCCTCAATTCTCCTCCACAGCATCCCAAGCACATCCATCGTATATTCAAACGACTTTGTCCGATGTTCCATATACTCCAGAGCGCGTTTTTTGAGCGTAGGTGTTTTCGGCCGTTGACGAATTATGTCTGTGCGGTTCCGTACAAGACCAAGGAAAGACCAAAGAAAAACCACCAGACACAACAGACACACCGAGAAGAACCAAATAAAAATAAAAAAAGAATCAGTCAGTCAGTCAGTCAGTCAGTCCCAAACACGGCACAGATCGCCCTGTCCTGTCCGCAAACGCACCTAAAAGCTCCGAATTAGACTGATCGGCATGTATAGCATGCACCAAAGGAAATGAAAATTTCCCCTCCGTCAGATCTTCGGCGAATCCTTTCGTTTCACCGTACTGTAGAAAAAAGAAAGAAGATAAAACAAAGATGGTGATCAGTGATTGGAATGATCAACTCGTCTTCAAGTTAATGAATCATGGACAGAAAATAGACCCCTACTCCGATTGCAAGTTCCTGATTTCCGAGGTACGAACAAGGAACGAATTGGGAAGAAGAAGAAGGAGAAGAAGAGAGTTCCTTTGATTGAGAGGGGAAGCGGCAGCGGCAGCAACATCGTAGATGGGCAATGTTCGTATCAACGTATCATCGAAGCAATGTCAGACCGACGGTGACTGAAATGTTGATGATGATGAAAACATTTCAACATGACAGATATGCATAGCCCAAACTTTGAATCCAGGCGTGGTAAGGACTATACCACATAGGAAAACTATATCATGATTGTCATCATCATCATCTATCACCATCGGGCCCTCCTAGTCCGTCAAGCATGTTAACGGAAAACATCAAGCAATTCGCCTCAGACCCGATCCGGGGCCATATCTCTCGCATGCTATGAGAATAGAAGAAGGAAAGAAAAAATCGAAGGAGCTCAAGCTCATTGACAAGCTTGGAAATGGAAGAAGGAGAGGAAAAAAAAGGGAGGAGACGGAAGGAGACGATGACTCACGGTAGCATCCCTAAGATTGCTTAAATCATCTCGGATTTGGTACATGACGCCTAGCAAATCCGAAAGTGGAAGAAAATCGCTATAGAACCGAGGGTGGGCGAAGAAGAATCAATGAACGTTTAAAGGAAAACGCACGCTCTACTACCCTCGGCGTGCCAAATTGTAAGAAAAAAAGAAAAAAGGACCTACACGTCTAGACACTCCCTCGCGCACACCATCATCAGCTTCACCATTATCCTGAACAGACTAGCCGTTTCTGAAGAAAAAAAACGCAGGGTCAGTCAGTGTCCTTGAAAAAAAGCGGGAATCCATACTATTCTTAATCATATCGATATACTCATCCTCCGTCGGACACTCGACCTTATCCCTCCAAAGAATATCCAAGCCTTGTCCTCTATGTGCATTCAGAAGCTCTTCAGTGATGATCTCCTCAGGCATAGGTTTTCCCCGGTTAATCAGATCCTTTTTCGCCATGAGCCCTCTGAGCTCCAACGCGTCTTTGTATATCTTGATAACGACGTAGGAAGCTGCGTTGACGGTTTGTGGGACGCCGTAGACGGTGTTGGCGACTAAAGAAAGGAAAGCAAAGGGAGTGTGTAGGAAATTTGAACGAAGGATAGTAGAAACGTATTACTACTACTACATACCTGGTCTTCCCCTCCGCAGCTCAGACCCGTCTTCGATATCATCGAACCTGCAGAAAACAAAGCAAAAATCAGGACGGTCCATTATAATTTATCAAAACCAAGGACGAAGATCCCCTCCCCCCCTCCAACGCATCCAAAACACCCACAATAACGAATCGTTCTGAACCGCATGCGCGATCCTAATAATCACTTCCAACAACTCAGTATCGACCTTCATCCACTCGTTGAACGCATTGGCCATATGGCGGAGGATTTCTTTGCTAGGTGCCGAGATGAGATAGGTGAATGGCGCGATGACGGCCTATTGCAGTTACACAGAGATACGAGCGAAAAAAAACAGAAAGAGAAAGTGTTATCCTGTGTTATCCGGCGATCTGAACTGACTGGACTCACCGCTTCATTTTCTTCCGACCAAGGAGAGGTTTCTAGGGTCCTTTTGAGAATTCTACTATAATCTGCCATTTATATTTGAGGCTTATCCAAGCATCGAGATGGAGGACGAAATGGAAGCGTGCTGATCCTGAGAAAGAATGCAAGGCTTTCCTTATGACACTGAAATTTGTTTTTTACAACAACTACCAAGTACAAAATAAAAAATGGCAACAGACACTGAGACAGACAACGAGAGCAGAGCGTACAGAAAAAAGAAGAGAAATGTAAGTAGTGATAAGGATAGGATTTTATATTCATTTGAAAGGCCATGCACGAGGTTGAAGCAGGTGACCGTCGAACAGAGGCTATGCTTTGACCTTCTTCGTCTGAGCCTCTCCGGATTCGTCCTCCTCATCGTGGTCGCCGAGATCACCAATTGAGCGTTTTTTGCCATTGCCGGTGGCAGGAGGTAAAATAGCATCCTCTTCCCAGTCTTCGTCGTCTTCGTCGTCCTCGCCGTTGCCGCCATTTACACCTCCCTGATAGTCGCCGTCGTTTTCTCCATCCTCATCGAACTCTTCAACCTCCTCGACGTCCTCTCCGTCGTTCTGGTTTCCATTGGCGGCGCCGTTTGTTCCGTTAGTTGCATGTTGCTGTACAGTATGTATATAAGGGCAGTGACGTTTGGGGTTTTGTGAATACGACATCAAAGACCAAAAAAGGAAAGGAAAACACGAACGTTTCCGATTAACAGCGCTGTCAAGCTTGACTTGTTGGGAGACGACCCTACATCTTCGTCGTCGTCGTCGTCGTCGTCTTCGCCGGCTCCTTGGCCACCATCCTGTTCAGCGAAAAAGAAGGCAGGAAATCAGTCGTCCAGCTCTCGACAATGAAGACAGCTCCCACAGGACCAGAACAGAAGAGGTGGGGCAGGTAAAGTGTACCGACCACTTACCTCGTTGTCAAAATCGTCATATGTATCGCTCTCCTCTCCTTCTTCATCGTTAACGTCAACCGGCTTGACGCCCACAGTAGCAATAGAGGGTTCGTCCCCATTCAACTCTTCCTCGACGTTCAAAGTTTTGGAGGGGTCGTCAGACATTTTTCCGGTAGGTTGTTAACAAGCAAAAGAAACGGCGGTTTTCGTTGGGACACCAAACGGGTTATATTCTGTAGGTTTTTGAGGACGATGAAGAAGCAGTAGTCGACGAAGGTCGAGAGAAGAAGCACAAGATTTCAGAGGGGCCTTTCGAGTGGGCGCAAGGAGAGCGGTCAGAGGTTATAAGTAAGGTAGGCGCCGGATCCAGGTTTCGATTTGACTGGCTGAGGGGCGAGAGAGTTTAGCGGGTGCGAAAAGAGTTGTCACTGTCAAGTGGATAAATCCAAGATTCACCCGCGCACGGATCCAACACGTGATCGAGGTACGTACTGTTCCCAAAATGGATGGCTAGCGGCGGCGGCTGCAGGAAAAGGCGGGCCGACGGCTTCTCTTCGGTATCCTTTTCGTGTCGAGCGATCCTTTTCATGATTTCCCGCAGAGAACAACGTGGAGCTCAGTGTTATTGACTTAAAGAGTGATCTAACTGGTAGCAGTACGAGTTACTCCAGAAGAATGAGATGATATTGCATGGATGCGGCAGCGTATCCATTGTACTATTATGCTTAGTCTGAGTCTTCCTACTATCCATTCAAGGGAAAAATCATGACAACTGTTTGCGTTTAGCTGGCTAGCCATTCAAAATTCATCATCGATACCACGACAGAATCAAGCTTATTCCGTGGACCCTCATGCTCAGGCTACAGTCACTCGTCAAATGTTTCCCCGATGATTGCGCCGCTACCGTCCCAAATGTTTGAAGATTAATCATTACATGAGGAACATGAGCTTGGAAGAACAGTGCCAGCACCAACTGATGCTACCGCACTACAAGATCAAAACCGTAGTAGTAGTCTCGAGTTATACTCGAAGGACTCGGAAGCACCGTCTTGATTCGAAACATCAGGCAGCAGGTACTTACACCATTTTGTATGACGCCAGTTTTCATAGGACATTCCGAGTACTAACACTTACTTTCCATGCATCAAGTACCAACATAAACTCAGGGCGAATTCTCTACTTCCTACCTTATTTTGTGTACTTTTGTTAGAATTTCTTTGATCTACACTGATTTGCCTAACATTTACATAATGTCAAGGATTTGAGAGAGATGACAATGTTCCCGGTCTGACATTCAACGCAAGTGCAAAATATTATGAGGGGGTAAGGCCGCAGGCGGCGGGGGCCGAACCTTTCGGGTCCGGTAATATATATATATATATATGGATGGGAGGCGAATGCCCTACAAATATTGTGCTTGCACCAGGATCAAAAAACAAGATTAGTATATCAAGCCTGTGGCATAGTAGAAACTTCAGAACCAAAAATGTTGCGTAGTACTAGATCGGGTCTTGTTCAATTTTTGCCCTATATTATTTGCCTCAGAGTATATTATGTAAATAGACAGTACACGAGACAATGTATACTGTACTGTAAATTGAGGAGGCCAGCCGGAAGACCACTTATAAACATCTTCAATAGTGGACACAATCATTGAGTTTCGAGCACATGAGAAAATATTACTCCAAACAGAATAGCTGACAAATATGAGCGCTATCCGCTATCGCTATCTGCTACTATCGCGCTTTACGCGTGGCGTGTACGAGTTTCGGCGCTGGCCCAACGTCCCAAGTTATGCGCGCCAGTGTACTGCCGGTGATATATGATTTACCGGTACCTAAAAGGTTCGGCCCCCGCCGCGTGCGGCCTTACCCCCTCCAATTATATGCATGGTGGCTGACTACGTAGTACTTATCGGACTGAGTCGGAGATCGACTGGCTGGCTTTTGCTCAGGCTCTTTTTCTCTTTCGTTCATGCATTTGTTTCTGTATCTGTATCTTTTTTGCTTTGCTCCGCTTCGCTTTGCTAGCGCTTTGACATATTTTGCTGCAGGGCCATATAAATATCGTTCGGATAGTTTAAGTTGATGCGATCGGAAAGAGAAAAAAAATTAAGGCGATTTTTATATGATTTTCACGATGACAACACTCCATTTCCTCAAGTAATTGGTATATTGGTTGTAACTTGTTCGTTGCCCAGCAAGATGCAATGGTTGGCTAATGATATAGCGTGCCTTATTCATATGATTCATTGATTCTCGGCAACAAAGATATGTACGCATGTCGAGTCTGAGGGAGGATAACAATCGATAATCGATCGTATGCGTACGAAGTACTAAGCTGGCCCGTTCGTCCCAATAAGTCAAGTTCGGGGCAAAGACGAGTTGAACGGGAATTGCGGTGAGCAGTTCTTATCTGCGGTAGGATAGACACGGTGCGTAAGAGACCTGTTTCGATAGCTGCTGCGAAATATGTGAAAAATCCCTGATTATTTTCGTAAACAATCTTTGATTTTTCTTCTTTTTTTGCTCACGGTACCGGTGTCGGGAACTTTTCTCCTTCTTCCAGAACGAATAGCAAGGCGGCGAATGGTCATCGACCTCGGGTGCGACAAATTGTGCTGTGGGGAGGAATATATTTCTGTTGCGGGGTAAGAAATGTGGATTTAGGTCATAAATGACGAGACGGTTATACGTTACCATTCTCACTGTCGGCGAAAGAATGAATGGCGATAGGTAAGTTCGAAGTAACGGAGAGTAACCCAAGCAAGGATAGTGCTGTCTCAGAATTCTAGACTCGGTTTTGTTGCGTTCGTTCTGAAAGGGTGACCTCCGTCCCTCTGCTATCTCCTATCGATTCTGGAATCTGAACAAGGTTT